>CM051239.1:309326645-309876645 GCA_027917425.1 Gastrophryne carolinensis | reverse complement strand
ATTTATTTATTTTCTTACCACTTTCCATTTTCTAATTGTATGTATGTATTGTGAGTTACCTAAAACAAAATCACACAAACCAATCATTAAATTACAAGAAATGTATAAATAATTTTCATCATCATGTATGGATCAGCTTTGTGCTAATGAAGCACATCAAGTTTGGGTAAAGTATAGATAAACTGACCCTTTTTGGGGGCTTCAATGTGGGATAACTTAAACCAATTTGTGGGTGATGGGCATATTGGATGCAGGGTTTAAAGGTATGGCTTATTTACAGGCTATTTAGGAGCAAATACCCAGAGCCTTTTATGCTACTCATGTGTATAAGTAGATGTAGCCCCGCCCCCCAGTCACATGCTCCAGGGATCTTTTATCCATAAAAGATGTTGGTGATTGAGTGCTCAGCCAATCCATTCTAACACTGCCATAAAGCCAAACCATTGGAGCAGTTGTAAACTACCAAGAAATCCTACCTTTGTCGGGACAGTCCTCCCCATAATATCAGCAAACTTGGACATTTAGGTGTGCCTGAGGTTTTGACAGGGACACTGGGCCTCGGTGGGACTGCCATACCAAAATTGGGACATCTGGTCAGTTTAGATATAGATGGCATCTTATTGAATTGGGGTACGGACCAGTCTGCGGCCTTGTGAAGTACCACTAGATAGGATTATGCGTACAGCCAGTGGGACACTCGTTTTTACCGTAAGAACTATAAATCTGTTGAATAGCATCCCACGGAATCTGGTTACAGCATCAACAGCTGACACCTTCAAAAGCGATTTTTTTTTTTTTTTTTTTTTTATTTTTTATTTTTTTTTTTATTTTTTAGAAGAAAATAACATTAAAGCGGACTGTCAGCATGAAGCCCAAACCCTTAAAACTATTCACCAGCATCTTTTGATTTAACGTCATTGTGTGCTTGAGAAAAGTTCCCATTGCCTCTCAAAACTTGGCCTTTCCAGAAAAATCCCAAATCATTTGGGTAACCCCCCTATATGTCGTAGTGTGGCAGGCTATTGTATCCACTGCAACATTCTATGTTTGCTTAGTATAAACCATGTTATTAAAATTATTCATTTATTTAATGAAGCTAATCTGCATCTCTAAGATCAGAATTCCTGTTGATAGTAGTGTATAGAAAAATGTGGCTTAGGTTTCAGTACAACTCATAATGTACCTTAAAAAAGGAGCCTAATGGTAATAACCAAATGATGCCTTTTATTTTAGGTAGTGATTGGTGATCTCTTTTTGAAGCACTCTGGACTATTCAAATGCTACCAAGGTGTACAGTAACATGTTCTGGTTATTTTTGGCAGAATATACAAAATCGAGTTTTGCAAAGAAGGTCTATTTAGATAACTTAAAATATAAACACAAGTAAATGTGTTTTTCATTCAAGTCTCTAAAACCACTCCTGATCCACACAAATACTCAGCTTATTTTCTACTTTATTTTAGCAGGCCACAGTGTTTTTTAGTGTATGGTTTAGAACAGGATACAAATAGAGGCACTTCGAGCCCTTTGTTGTGTTGTGTTATGATGGTTTCATATATGTAACTAATAACACACTAAGCATACTGTCCCTAGTGCTCTAATTAGTAGATAAAAAATAAGCGAGAAAAACATTGCATGCTTAATTAGCACTTCTGAGGTGATCTATTTCCCTTGTGTTTTTTTTCCTCATAAGTTGGCAGGTATTTTCTTGAGGTGTTTTCATCACAATTGCATGGTAGATTATCGCAAAGATTACATTTTCATACAAATGTTAAAAATGTGTTTATTATTGTTTATTATTTTATTATTATTATTATAGCGCCATCATCTTCCATAGCGCTTTGCAAAGTAGTAATTACAGACAGGGTACAAACATACGGTACATTTACTATTTCAAATGCAGTTTTACAGATTTGACAGTGGATATTCTAAGTACAAGATACAATAGGGGAGAGAGCCCTGCCCTTGTGAGCTTACAGTCTAAAGGATGAGGGGTGAAGATGAGGGGGGAAAGATCACAAACAGTCAGTATTGAGCTTTGTGGCGTATGCCCTTTAGAAGATTGGTTAGGCCAGATTATATGCTTGTCTGAATAAGTGAGTTTTAAGGGCACCTTTAAAGGTTTTGAGTGTTGTGGAGTGGCAGATTGGGTGCGGGAGGGCATTCCAGAAGATGGAAGTTGCACGTGAGAAGTCCTGGAGGCGGGCGTGAGAGGAAGTGACCAGGGTGGAGGACAGAAGGTCAGCAGCAGAGCGGAGGCTGCGTCTAGGTTGATACTGTTGGATTAGAGATGAGATGTAGGGAGGGGCCTGGTTGGAGAGAGCTTTGTATGCGAGAGTTAGAGTTTTGAACAGGATTCGCTGTGGGACTGGCAGCCAGTGTAGGGATTGGCAGAGAGGCGAAGAACTGGAGGAGCGAGAAGAGAGAAGGATGAGGCGAGCAGCAGAGTTCAGGATAGATTGGAGTGGTGCCAGTCTGTTAGTTGGTAAGCCACAAAGAAGAATGTTGCAGTAATCCAGTCGGGATATGACCAGGGCATGCACTAGCATTTTAGTGGTGTCAGGTGAGAGGAAGGGACGGATGCGGGAGATGTTTTTTAAGTTGGAGGCGACAGGAGGTGGCCAGGGAGTGAATATGTGGTTTGTTAAGAACATATAATGTTTAGAAACATTTCTTTAAAGTTACAATATTTGTAACACTTCAGTAAAGTATACTTTTTATTTATAATGTGTGTGTGTTTTTTTTTTTTTATGAAAGCTGACCAAAACAGAGGTATCTCTCCCTGCCTAGCAATCCCACAGCGCATGCACATCCCTCCTTCAATGAGCTTTTATCGCTGTGTATATTTAAAGGAAAACTCCCTTTTTTTCCTGGCCTTGAGTAAAGCCCTTTTTTTCCTGGCCTTGAGTAAAGCCCTTTTTTTTCTGGCCTTGAGTAAAGCCCTTTTTTTTCTGGCCTTGAGTAAAGCCCTTTTTTTTCTGGCCTTGAGTAAAGCCCTTTTTTTTCTGGCCTTGAGTAAAGCCCATTTTTTCTGGCCTTGAGTAAAGCCCTTTTTTTTCCTGGCCTTGAGTAAAGCCCTTTTTTTTCTGGCCTTGAGTAAAGCCCATTTTTTCTGGCCTTGAGTAAAGCCCTTTTTTTTTCTGGCCTTGAGTAAAGCCCTTTTTTTCCTGGCCTTGAGTAAAGCCCTTTTTTTCCTGGCCTTGAGTAAAGCCCTTTTTTTTCCTGGCCTTGAGTAAAGCCCTTTTTTTTCTGGCCTTGAGTAAAGCCCTTTTTTTTCCTGGCCTTGAGTAAAGCCCTTTTTTTTTTTTTTTTTTTTTGGCCTTGAGTAAAGCCCTTTTTTTCTGGCCTTGAGTAAAGCCCTTTTTTTTCTGGCCTTGAGTAAAGCCCTTTTTTTTCTGGCCTTGAGTAAAGCCCTTTTTTTTCTGGCCTTGAGTAAAGCCCTTTTTTTTCTGGCCTTGAGTAAAGCCCTTTTTTTTCTGGCCTTGAGTAAAGCCCTTTTTTTCTGGCCTTGAGTAAAGCCCTTTTTTTCTGGCCTTGAGTAAAGCCCTTTTTTTTCTGGCTTTGAGTAAAGCCCTTTTTTTTCTGGCTTTGAGTAAAGCCCTTTTTTTTCTGGCTTTGAGTAAAGCCCTTTGTATCCTTTCTGAATACAAATCCAATAATCCTTCCACTGTAACAAGTGAGCTCAAATCAGCAGCTTTGGCTAAATCAAGCAATAGCAATGACCTTACCATGTGAGAAGGCTGCCAGTAACTTTTTAGCTACTAACACAAGACTATGACACACACACTTGAAGAGGCTGAATTGAAGCAGGAGGCGTTAATCCTGTGAGCTCAGGAGTGTTTCTCTCACAGTCAATCGGATGATTGCCGAGTAGAGTCAGGAAGTCTGCACTAAAACACACACTACACTAAACACACCAACTGGTGTACGTTTCTAAGGTAAACCCATTGTTGCTAGAGAAAACTCTTCTTTCTTTGCAAAAAAAATTAAAAGGTAAGCACAGCCCATTGATGACATTTGTTTTGGAATGTAATAGAAAAGTGGAATTACCCTTTAGTCTTTGCCACCAACTGGCTGCTCCCTCTGGCAGTGCACCTGCCATCAGCCTTTCAGATATCCCTGGCACAGCTGCACAGTGGATTGAGGGGTTTAGAGGATGCCAGTCCCCACATGCACTTTGGGATCTTGGGCAGTTTACTGTGAAGCAAAGGGTTTCACACACACACACACCCGCGCACCCCAAATTGGAATCACTGGATGGACAAGGATTTGGTCCAACCTAAATATTTCTCATATTCTCATGAGATATATATTATAACAATATATTTAATATTCTGCTCTGCATCCTAAGATAGAAATACTATAGCAAAAAATATAATATGTACAATTATGTTTGATCCCCCTCCCCAACGGTTTCCACAGTTCTACAGCCCATAATTTGAGGATTACAAGTTCTGGAATGCATAGGAAAAGTCTGTCCATTCTGCTGTCTAGTTACTGAGGTAGTTGTGATACAAAGAAGTTGAGGAATCCTTCATGAACCTTTCAGTATTTTCATTACCATTGTATATCCACAAAAAACAAATCTATTTACCATGCTTCTTAGAAGAGACGTTTGTGTTGAGACCAGGAAGAAGCTTTATCCTCCTGCAGTAGCAATGATACATACAGTAGTGATGGTTGTACTGTAATATATAGGTGAAGTATTCAAGATGGTGCATAAAAGGCACAATTTTAATGTTTGTATAAGAAAAGAAGTGTCTGTGTAGGCTCACATTGCATGCTGTATGCAAATTACTGATTCAAGCAGTTCAGCTTTTCATAAACATCCACTTGTCATTCAGCCAGAACAGAAGTGTGCATGATGAAAAGGCAGAATGTAAGATGGAACCTCTCTGTGGGGTTTTAAAGTAGTTGCAAACGAAAAGATTTTGCCATCTTCCCCCACGATACAAAGTAACTTGTACCCTAAACTTGCAGCCAGGTGGATAACCAGGTTAAACGATTTGGCCTAGAAATCTGTCCCAGGTAGGACTCAAAGTGAAATCGTTAGTCCTGTCTGACCTTTCCAGAAAAAAAATCAGGATGCTTATGTATTTGTCAGAACTATTAAAGCAAACCAAAAGTCAAAAAAGACATTTGGACAGCTAATATTTGTTGTATGTACTTTAACAATCTATCCAAGCAAATGATGCATGACCTTAAAGTGGACCAATCGCCAAGCAACTTAATGCATGGCATAAAGCCGTTGTTTTGACCAGGGAGAGGCATCAGCCCTTCCTTTATTTTTAGTATACAGTACGTCCTGCTCCAGATAGATTACTTACATGTGGGTATTACTCCGCCAGATGGCGCTGGACTGCAGAAACATCGAAAACGGGCTCCTCCCAGCCCCTCAAATACCCAGGGACCTCCCAAAAATCCCCAGAATTTATCTGCAGTCTGGACTGCGAAGGGCGAGAAATGGCTCTCTACTTGCAGGTGAGCGGGGCTATTAGCCTGCGGCCCTGTAAGACTATTCCCACCCGTACCATTAGTGATATGCCTCCCAGCCTTGGCTGCGCTGGTCGGGTGAAGGTAGGCAGCACCACTCCACCGCAATCCCCCACCAAAGGGTAGGCGGTTCAGGCTTATTGTGAGCCTCTATGGGATGCCCCTCCTGAACTATTGCCCCTTGCCCCTGCCTATCGGTGGGCCCTATTTTAAGTGGCCGCTGTCCTCCCTCATTCTCCTTGTAGCCTTCGGGGGAAAAGCTATGCATTCTGTGTTTTTAAGTCTTATAATTTATTCATTCTGCCTTGTGTCAGCCACCGCGCTGGCTTGCCTTCCTTTTACTGTCTTTTAAAATTGCCGCCGCCGTGCGCCTTTACTGTATACTATGTTCCGCGCTTGGCGGCGGCGTTACCTCAGGCGCTGGTGCGCCGTCACCTCAGGCGCTGGTGCGCCGTCATTGGCTGCTTGTCACTGCCTGGCTTCGCGCTCTTCGGGGGGGCGGGGCCCGTCTATGGCGCGCTCCGCGTCATTGCTTATACCGGCCCGCCCCTCAAGGTATGTCGACGTCATCTTTAACCTGCTTGGTTGGCCCATGCGCGACGGACCCCTACCTACCGCGGCCCGTAAGTGCCCTCGCGGGGGGTTTAATTTCTACCTTTTTATTACTGGGTGCATTACTGTGGGGCATCCGGGGTTGCTGTATAGCGTTAATCCCTATTGACCTATAGTGCCGCTATAATCCCCATATAGAGGCATCCCAGGATAATGTGACCGGGGTTCCTTCGGTACAAGCCCGGATGTGTGTAGCGTGTGGGCAGCCTCATGCTGACGCTGACAAGGCGCGGGTTTGTGTACCCTGTGCTGAGCAGGTGCTTGCATTGCAATCTGGCCTGCCAGTGGCTGCACCTCATTTCACTTCACCTACTCCCCCAAGCTTAAACCTCACTCCTACTGAGTTGCATACTAGTGGGGATTCTCAGCCTGATGGGTCTTCTAGACTGGCTACTGTTGAGAAGTTGATTGCTAATACCTTGGCGTGTAAGGCCCCTGCAAAAAAGCGGCACTTAACGCCTAATGTCACTATTTTCCCTATGGAAACTGAGGAGTTTTGGAATCTTTGTGGCTATACCCCATCTGATGAAGGGGAGCTTTTTTCTAACTCGGGCTCATCTGATAGGGCCCAAGGGGTCATGACGATTCTGGCTCTGACCCCTGGGCCCCGGATGACACTGACAGATTATTGACCCAGATCTTTGAGGTCCTGTCCATCTCTCCCCCTGTTACGGCTCCCAGGCAAAGGGGGGAGCTTTTCCATACAGCAAAATCACGTTTGGAATTTCCCGAGCAGGCACATTTCCATAACCTTGTGCTCAAGGAATGGGAGCGCCCCAGTAAACTTCCTGAGGTTCCAAAGAGTTGGGATAGGAAGTATCCCTTTCCTGTTGATGTGGTAAAGTGTTGGTCATCCCCTCCTGAGGTGGATGCCCCGGTTCTAGGGCTATCTAACACCTCTGTCATGCATTCCCCTGACTCTACTACCCTGCGGGATGCTGAGGACCGGCGCATTGACCAGCTGGCATCCCATGCCTTTGCATGTGCGGGGACGGCGCTGCGCCCGGTCTATGCCTCTGCCATTACTCATCAGATCCCGGGTTCCTCAGAACCCTGTGTCAGCTCAGAAGCTAGTGCAAGCAGTGCAATGCCTCCTGGAGTTGGGGGTCATCTGCCAGGTCCCCTTAAGAGAAAAAGGCAAGGGCTTTTATTCCAACCTATTCACAGTACCCAAAATAGATGGTTCAGTCAGGCCCATCCTGGACTTGAAGATCCTCAATAAGTTTGTCAGGGGCAGGCGCTTTCGCATGGAAACTCTGCGCTCTGCCATCAGTTCCCTGCGCCAAGGGGACTTCATGACTTTTGTGGACATCAAAGATACTTACCTTCATATTCCTGTATTCCCAGGTCATCAAAGGTTCCTCAGGTTCGCTCTGATGGATCAACACTACCAGTTTGTGGCGTTGCCCTTTGGTCTCACTTCAGCTCCCAGGGTGTTCACCAAGGTGCTGGCTGGCGTGATGTCTCTGCTCAGGTATCAGGGCGTCCGCGTGCTTCCATATCTGGACAACTTTCTCATCACTTCCCAGTCTCTACATCAGGCAGAGTTGGTTACTCAGCTGGTGGTGTCCACTCTGGAGTCATTTGGATGGGTGATCAACCACCCCGAGTCCTCACTGTCCCCTTCCTTGGTAACTCCATTCCTAGGAATTAATCTGGATACAGTTCAGGCAAGGATTTTCCTTCCTCAACAGAAGGTGGGCAGTCTGATTGCACAGGCTCAGTTCCTCCTATCCTGTCCTCATCCCTCCATCAGGCAGGGGATGCAGCTGGTGGGCCTGATGGTGGCATGCTTCGAAGCGGTCCCTTATGCTCAGTTCCACTTAAGGCCTCTGCAACTTCACCTATTGTCAGTATGGGACAAGGACCCAGCGTCCCTGGACAGGGTCTGTGTGCTCTCCCCTCTGGTCAGGAGGTTCCTCTTGTGGTGGATGGACTCAAGGAACCTGTTGGGGGGCAGATCCTTTCTTACCCCTTCCTGGGAGACGGTCACCACGGATGCCAGTCTGTCAGGTTGGGGGGGTTTCTGGAAGTCCCTGTGGTTTCAGGGGAGGTGGGGTCCTCAGGAGGCCCACACACCTATCAATGTCTTGGAACTGCAGGCGATCAGGCTAGTTCTGGCTCACTTGACTACTCACCTTCGGGGCCTGCCTGTTCAGGTGCGCTCGGACAAACAGACGGCAGTTGCCTACATCAATCATCAGGGAGGGACCCGGAGCAAGGGGGCCCTCCAGGAAGCTTCTCTGATCCTGACTTGGGCGGAGGCCAATGTCCCCTGCATATCAGCTGTGTACATCCCGGGGGTGGAAAATCGCCTGGCGGACTCTTTGAGCAGGGGGACCTCTCGCCAGGGAGAATGGTCCCCATGCAGCAGGGTGTTTCAATCTCTGTGTCACCGTTGGGGCCAACCAGATGTGGATCTGTTTGCATCCCGTCAGTCACAAGCTACCAGCCTTTGTCTCCCTGTCCCAGGATCCTCTGGCCTTGACCACGGATGCTAGCAATGTCATGGCAGGACTTTCAGTTTCTGTATGTCTTCCCTCCATTCCCCCTGCTGGCCAGGGTTCTGCGCAAGATTGCTCTGGAAGGGGTGCCAGCAATTCTGGTGGCCCCCAGGTGGCCAAGAAGAGTGTGGTTCGCAGACGTGGTGCAGCTGGCAGTAGATCAGTACGTTCTGCCCTTGGTGCCAGATCTGCTCACTCAGGGCTC
The DNA here is from genome assembly GCA_027917425.1 of Gastrophryne carolinensis. Classification (NCBI taxonomy): domain Eukaryota; kingdom Metazoa; phylum Chordata; class Amphibia; order Anura; family Microhylidae; genus Gastrophryne; species Gastrophryne carolinensis. The sequence continues at coordinate 309,867,831 of CM051239.1, read as the reverse complement.
ACTACGCCATCCCAATTTACAAACTCTGGCTTTGACGGCCTGGCTGCTGAAACCTCCATCTTGATGGAGAACGGGCTGTCTTCTCGGTTGTGGATACTTTGATAAAGGCTAGGAAGAAGTCGTCGTCTTCCATTTATTACAGGGTTTGGCATGCCTACATTGACTGGTGGGAGTCTAAGTCTCTTCCCTGTCGTGTGTTCTCTATTCCCAGGATTCTGGAGTTCCTGCAGCATGGGTTGGAGATGGGGCTCCAACTCAGTACTCTGAAGGGGCAGGTTTCTGCCCTGGCTGTTTTCCTCCAGAAGTCCTTTGCTCAGCACCCTCTTATCAGGACCTTTTTCCTGGGGGTCACTCATGTGCGCCCTCCACGTAAGCCTATGGTGCCTGTTTGGGATTTGAACTTGGTTTTGTCAGCCTTGCAGGGCCTGTGCAGGATGCTGCTCTGGCCATCCTTACACTCAAGATTGTTTTTCTGGTGGCTGTCACCGCTGTTAGGCGTGTGTGTGAGTTGGTGGCGCTTTCTATTCAAGCCCCCTACTATGAGAGACACCAGGATAAGGTGGTGTTTCGTTTTTAGCCAGACTTTCTGCCTAAGGTAGTGCCTGCTTTTCATCTGAATCAGGACATTTGTTCTCCCTTCTTTGTGCCCTAATCCTAGCAATGCTAAGGAGAGGGTTTTGCACTCTTTGGATGTGGTTAGGTGTCTGGATGTGGTTAGGTGTCTGAAGTACTATCTGGTGGCTACTGCACCTTTCAGGAAAACTGATGCTCTTTTTGTGGTCCCTTCTGGTCCTAGGAAGGGTTTGGCTCCTGCCAAGTCCACAATCAGCAAATGGATTCGTCAGGCTGTGATTCAGGCCTACTCTTCTAAGGGGAAGAATCCTCCCTTCCGCTTTACTGCTCATTCTACTCGTGCTATTGGTGCTTCTTGGGCTTTTCAGCACCAGGCTTCTGTTGAACAAGTTTGCAAGGCTGCTACTTGGTCTTTTGTTCATACCTTTTTCAAGTTTTACAAGGTTGATGTTAGGGCCTCGGCTGATGCTGTTTTTGGCCGAAAGGTTCTGCAGGCGGCAGTGGTTTAAACTGTCTGCTGCTTTTCTTGGGGATCCCACCCTACTTTATGGACACTGCTATTGGATGTCCCAAGAGTAATGACTCTTCTCTGGAGCAGGACATACTGTATACTAAGAATAATACAATTCTGTGATTACTCGCCTGTAGAATTGGTATAAGTATACAGTACGTCCTGCTCCACCCCACCCTTGGTTTTGCATTATCCTGGATCCCCTGTATGGTGATTGTTATCATTGTTATAGTTGATAGTTTGGGTTGTTTAATTCTCCCAGGTTCTCGTTAACTGCTTTTCAATGCTGGGGATTTGTGGGAGGAGCCTGTTTTCGATGTCTCTGCAGTCCAGTGCCATCTGGTGGAGTAATACCCACGTGTAAGTAATCTATGTGAAGCAGGACGTACTGTATACTCATAATATCAATTCTACAGGTGAGTAATCACAGAATTGTATTATTCCCCTGCAAAATGCATGGCCAGCCTATCTGAATGGCTCCGCGTCGGGAGCAAACCCACTATTGAGGCGCAAAGGTATGGAGATTGGGGGTAATCTGGGGGAGGGGTCCGCTTTAAACTGAAATGTAGCTGCTGAGCATTCTAGTACTTGTTACCCTTTGCATTTTTGGTACTAAAAAAGCCAATTGGTCCCTTTGTACCTTAGTATAGGATCATACAATATGATGTGTAATATGATCTTAAGACCACATCCACAAATGTTAAACCTGCCTGTAGTACAGTTGTGTTCTAGAAAAATGTTCATAGAAAAATGTTCATAAAGTCTGAAAGGGGATTGTCCTGTATTATAGGTGATTGGTGGAAACCTTGACCAGGCTTTTTATTAGTGCACTATTAAATCACGTTTAATGATCTTTTATATTAGAATAACACGCTTGGTGGGATTTTTTTTTTCTTCTGGGGTGTATAAGCATCTCTTCTTCCTATCTAGTATGTTTATGTAGGTTTTTATATTGGACAATTTCGTGAAAGGGTTCCTCTAAGCTTGAAGTAACTGGTGGGCCTCATTTCGTTATGATGGTAGGTTGACTTTGAGATGCTTTAAGTATATTGGAATCAAGAGGCTGGTTTGTATGAATTGAAATGGTATTTATAAAACCAAAAGTTTCTCAAGTAAACCATTTATAAATAGCTTGAATTTTGCTCAAAGTGCAATCCTTGGGGGTTTTAGTTTTTAACCTCTTCAGTAGTGTGCAAGGATATTTCCTTTGTGCATACTTCTGTGTTAGAAGTGATATCTTTTATACTTCTAGTGATATGTTTAACCCTTTAACTGACAGCCTATCTGGAGATTTTGTCACCCACTGTTGCCAGACAATTTTAATATGTTGAGCTATACATGTTTAACTATGGTTTTTGAAGAGATTTCTAGTGCTTTAACATGAAATCTTGTTTGGCCCATTTCTCCCAGTTACAGCGGTGCCACATATGTATTGGTAGACACTCTTGCCGGCCCGGTGACTCCTCCACAGTGAGACAGTGTTTTAGTTTAATTTTCTGATAAAATACTGCTCACTCACCTGGCAGTTGAGAAAAATAACACTCTACATCAGAAATACCCCACACAAACTATATATTCTCTGGAAGTACACACCTCAAGCTTTCTAGGTGTACCAGGCTTGTTGATGTGGGCGCAGTTTTCTAGAAGTAATCCCTGAATGAATTATTTGGTTGCACATGGTTTCCTTAAAAATAAAAAAGGAATAAAGAAGCAGAATCACAGCAGGAGCCGCATTTTATTAACGTAGTGGGCTCATCTTTCTGGAAGTAATACTTTGAACTCTTTGGTTGCACATTTTCCCTAAAAATGTAATAAAAAAAACACACAAAAAAACATTTTCTTTTAAAAGTTCCCAGCATAACCAGCATCGGCAGCAGATATGGGGTCTTGTAGACCAGGGTTCGGAGGCCAGCCTCAGTGGGCCCTGGCTTTAAAGGTTACAAACCCGCACAGCCTTCACGGCCCCACCCTGAGCTTTGGGGAGGTGGGTAATGGGAGGCTGGGGTTAATGGCAAGTCACCCGCAGTTGCTTACCGGTGCCTAGTGCCCTGGTATATAGGGGTTCTCATGGATCACTTACCAGTTCCCTAAGGGTTAAATGTGAAAAAGACACAACACACATCAGAAAAAATATTTTATGTACTTTACCTCCCATCGATCCATCTTCCGAATACTGTGTCCCATGTTGATCACTCTGCTTTCTGTTCTACTGCTTCTGGAAGCCTTTTTATACCTGCTGAGTGATGGGACATAATGGGTTAAAAAAAAACTTGCCCCCCTCCTTTAAAATCCCCCAAAAATGGCGTGGAGGATTAATGTCACCATCATGTCACCATCTCTGCTGCCCTGTGTTTGAGCCTCTACTCAGCTGATCCAGCACCAGAAGGGAATAACTTGTGTTTCTGTATGTGGTTTTTGTGATTTACTTTAGCTTTCCACTTGCCATTGGTGACATATTTGACGGACTCTGTTGCCACTGCCGGGTTTTCTCCCTGTATTGAAGGTTGTCTAGCTGTTTGCACCACAATACACTGTGTGAAATGGCCCTAACAACAGACTGAACAAAAGAATAGGCTGATATGATACTTAATGCTGTATATATTTCATATATATTGTGTGTATGTAAAATTTATATATAATATATATATATAATTTTTTTTTTTTTTTTTTTTTCATTTTACTGATTCCTGTTTTTTTTTTTTTCTTAAGCAAAGTTCACGCCATTTTCTAACTTGGGTGTACAGGTAGGATGAGGCACGTGAACAGTAGGGGTAGTGTCTATATCCACTTTGCTTCTGCAAGCATTTTCTGGGGGATTGTAACAGCTATAAAATATTTACAACTGATGTTACTCCATATCCCTTAGCCTTGTCCTGCTCTGTAGTGGTTAACTGGTACACCAATTTACATAGTGAAATCATGAGATTGGCATATCTGTTATTGTTTACTAAAAACAGCCTATCTCTTCTTTCTTTTGTTTCCCTCTAACCTCCTCAAATTCCAAATCAGATCCAGGAACACCTGTTTAAAAAGCAAAAACAACCTCGTTGGGGCAGATCAGATGGCACCTCTTTGGGAAGTGTTTTGAAAATTAGACAAGCTGTTATCGCAGCATTTAGCAATCTCAGGAGGCAGGTTAATATCGTGATATGTGCCTATCTCAGGCTTGTTTTCATCACAGGTTCCCATTATAGCTTCCTCATAGACCTGCAGAGCAGTTAGCTTAAGCTCCCCGGGGCAGATCTTTGTCTTGTCACATTGTGCTCATTCTATTCCTCTGGTCTGTGTAAACAGTTTGACCATAATTTATGTAGTGCTCTCCTCTGTCTTTGTGTTTGCCTCCCCCTCCTTTTTCCTACATGGCTTCCGCTTCCTGGTGTCTCTCTTTGCTGCAGGGCCGGGTAGATTATGTACACAGAACTATTTAAAACCTGCATATACTGTATGTGCCATGCGTTTCTGTAATCTGTCCCATTCCGCGCTCCAAGCTCAATGTGGCAGAGCTGATGTGTGCAACAGTGCTGGAATTAAAAAAAAAAAAAAAAAAATGTGATCGATCTAACTGTGGCATGCTGAAAAAAAAAGATTGCCAGGGCTCCCATTCCTATTGTGTCCTGTTCTTACGACATTAGGTTTAAACTTTGTAGCATTTCGTTTGTAATGGTACAGTATGTTTTAGGCTCTGTTCACACCTCTGTGCTGTCTCTGCATTGTTGCACTGCATTGAAACACATTTATAATGCAGAGGAAACATTGTACATGATTGTAGATGGAATAGTTTGCATATCTGCGCTGCATTGCACAATGCATTAAAAAAGCATTGCAGACACCTTTTTCAGTGCGAATGTTGGAACAGCGCAGGTCAATATAAGTCTATGGCATTGCCATAGGCTTTACCATTTACTAATGAATTTCTTTTAAAAAACGCGTTTCTAATGATCAAAAGTGCGGGGTTTGCCCTCTGGCATATTTACAAAACGGCTGCTCTTAACACAACAGGTGTGAGCAGAGCCTTAACCTGTCTTTAATTAGATCTTGTACTGTGCTACAGAAGAAGGTGGGGTTATATAAATATTAATAAATTATGATCCTAGGGATCTTATCACATTTTACGTATTTTTATGTGTGACCTCTGAGCTACAGTGCAGTTCTTCTGGTAGGCAAATCTTTAGCAAATTTGAATTACTGGGCCTCATAGCAACCTTCCAGAACTGCAAGAACAAATAACTCTTCCAAGGACTTTGTGGGGGGGGGGGGGGGGCTGGACGCAATGTTAGTATATGCGTCCTTGGGGGGGACGCAATGTTAGTATATGCGTCCTTTTTAAAGTGGACCAAAACCCACCCTGGAGCCTGAGATGCGGCTGTTGGCATGCTCTGCTTCCACTCGTCCCTGCTTGGCTAGATTTAGACAAGTCCAAGACGATTTGACGTTCGTGTAGTCGAGCTTGCTGATTGGACAAGAGGCTTCCCATGCACCGTAGGTCCAGGGGAACGGTGAGTTTTGGTGGACAAACTTGAGGCTTTCACTCAGCGGTGCATCCTGCATCTAAAGTTTGTTCCTCCTTTCCATTCCATTTTGTCATGACCACACTACAAATGTGGAGCTCCCTGCGAGAGCGAGCTTGGCAAGCCACATTGGTCACGCTTTCTGGGCATGCTCGTGCTGAGAGCGCTGAGGGACTGGCAGCCATGTGACCACATTTGGAGGTGGTCATAGAAAAATGGAAAAGACAAAGACCTGCTAAGAGAGTCTACAGAAATGGAGGAGAGGCACATAGGGCAGGCTTCAGATGGTACCTTTGTTGCTTTATTATTGCCCTTGCCTGGACTGCAGCACCGTTTTTGTTAATTTTGGCTGGACAACCCCCTACATACTTACCCTGTAAAAAAAAAAAAAAATTATATATACTCCTTTGTGACTGCAAATTCTCTGTTTCTGGAGGCGGCAATCATTTTTTACCATAAGAACTATGAATCTGTGGAATAGCCTCCCACAGACGCTTGGCACAGCATCAACCGCTGACAGCTTCAAAAAAGGATTCCATGCTTATTTAGAAGAAATTAACAGTTACTAAATAGTTATCAGTAAAAATCAGTTGCCCTAGAAGAAAATGTAATACAGTGTAGTTTGCAGGGCTTTGGAGTCGGTAAGTCAAAGTTGATTTTATCTGACTCCTTCATAAATGGCTAATAATTGATAGTAATTTACTGTGGTAAAATGTTTAATTTATTAAAAAAACTTTTTGAACAAATTAAGTTCCTGTCAAGGCAATAACATGAAGTCTATACTTGCTCTTTGTCCCCACTGCTCCTCCTTGCAGCGCCAGCATGTTCATAATTGGCAATTTAAACCTCCACCATCAGGCGGACATAGTGGTGTCCCCTAACACTCCTACTCCATTTGTCACATTAGAGGGGGCATGCCAAGGAGAGAGCCGAACCTGCCTCAGCACTCTTCCTCCATTGCAATCGGTGGAGTAGGCTCCATGGTTGCTGGAAGACTGAATTGCTGAACACATGCCATTGGTTAGTAGGAAGATGCTGGGACTGAACTTAGGAGCTGCTGGGGGCAAAAGGCAAATATATAACTGGAAAATCCTTTTTAATTCCTGTAAGTTTCAGACAATAGAACAAAGGTTCATGGATCAACCTAAAGATGGTTATTATAAGGGGAGATTGTGAGAATATATCAAGACGGTGAGTGCGCACTGTAAACTACAAAGGTACTCTGTTCAGCGATGCACAGAAAGACTGGGTCACCCAAGAGTCTCCTTTCAGTAGAGGGACCAGTGACAAGTGTTTAAAAATTAACCAGCAAACTGCCACACAAGCAGTAAACACTGTCATGTTTGTTATGCAGAAACACAACAAAAAGGGTTTTGTTGTGGCGCCTGAGTTCAGACTTAATGCAGTCGGCCTCTATATGGGACAACCATTTACTAACTGTATCACATCCACCTGGATGCAGACATGGCCTTCATATGTACAGAGACAGCCTGTTTGAATATGCTTGCTAGGACCTTTTGATATGGTACATTTTCCAAAACAAAGCATTAATCAATTGGCCACCTCTGCATTCTGGCCTAGACTATCCTTTTTGAGAATCTTCATTTTTATTTTGATTCTTTTTTCTTTCACCAGAGTTTAGGCTTTACCGTGATATGAAAGCACTGAAAAAAATCACAAACAAAAAAATTAAAAAATGTAATTTATTCAGGAAAACCGTGGTGCATGTGAAAGCCTGACGGTGTGCATGTATTTGTATGCAGGATACCCTTTCCTGCCCAGGACATCCCCCCCCCCCCCCCCCCGGCAAACTGAAAAGATTAATGTGATCACCATATCCTGCATCGTGCTGTAATCCCTTGTTCATTCATATGCTTGGCAGCCAGTCATGTGACCAGCAGCAACTTATTCAGGTTTGATATGAAAGCCCACTCTGCAAACCCAGTTGGTTACCATTCCTCCTCTGCGTGAACTCTGGCAGCTCATTTCCTAAGAGCTCTCTTGTAAACTTTTCTAAGATTAAATTGGGCCAAAACCCAGGCCTGACGGCCCTGCAATCTGTAAAGATTCCTGGACTGCTTGGTTCCCTCCTCCTGGGGCATCCAGGTTCGGGATGCACCACTTTGTGAACCCCCCAGGTTGCCTGTTAAACTCGCCTTCTCCCCACGATCCAACAGGGCATGCATGAGCAGCGACTGCTCCCTGATATACCTTTTTGCAGGCATTTGTGACTGACCAGCGTGGGCACACTCCCTGTTAGAGGGTAGCACGGATGCGGCCATCGGCGCACTCAACTGGAAACGTCTACAGCCAAGTCCTTAGACGTCAGTGCAGTCGAGTGCGCTGATTGGAAGAGTGAGTTGGAGTGGGCAACCTGGTTACCAAAGTACCAAAATCTGGGATAGTCAAAATCCTGGGTTTTGGTCCACTTTAAAGAAGAATAAAGGGGTGGGAGTTTCCCTTTATTCTTAGTATACAGTACGTCCTGCTCCGGAGAAGAGTCATTACTCTTGGGTATTACTCAGCCAGATGGCGCTGGACTGCAGAGACAGCGAAATTGGCTCCTCCTGGCCCCTCAAATACCCGGGACCTCCCACAAATCCCCAGAATTTTCTCTGCAGTCTGGACTGCGATGGACAAGAAGATGGCTCTCTTCTCGCAGGTGAGCGGGGCTATTAGCCTGCGGCCCTGTAGGACTATTCCCACTCGTTCCATTATTAATGTGCCTCCCAGCCTTGGCTGCGCTGGTAGGGTGATGGTAGGCAGCACCGCTGTCAGGTGCTTAGGAGCGCTGCTCCACCCCAATCCCCCATCAAAGGGTAGGCAGTATAGGCATATGATGAGCCTTTATGGGATGACCCGCCCGCCCTATTGCCCCTTGCCCCTGTCTATCGGTGGGCCCTATGTTAAGTGGCCGCTGTCCCCCCTCGCTCTTTCTTGTAGCTCTCGGGGGGGGGGGGGGTTGTATGTGTATATGCCTTGGTGCTTCACTGTATTATGTTTTGTCTGGTTGGCGTCGGTCCCCGCACTGGCTTGGTTGCGTTTTTGAAATTGCCGCCGCCACGCATGCTTCCGCCGTGCTGGGCGGCGGCATTACCTTAGGCGCTGATGCTCTGTTATTGGCTGCTCGTCACGTGTGCTGCTTCGCGCTCTTCAGGGGGCGGGGCCCGCGGTTGGCGCGTTCTTTCGCTTATGTCTTTCAGACGGGCCGACCTCTATTGGTTTCTCCCGGCCCTACTCCCTCTATTTAGTTTTTTAACTTGTGAGGCCTAGTGTGTAAATTACTCCCACTTCCCTAGCGGGTTATTGGGGCACCCCAGGTTGCTTTTATAGTGTGAATCCCTATCGGCCTATTGTGCCGCTATAATCACCATATGGAGGCGTCTCAAGATAATGTGCTCGGGGTTCCTTCGGGACAAGCCCGGCTGTGTGTAGCTTGTGGGGTGTCCCCTACTAGTGCTGACAATGTGCGGGTCTGTGTACCTTGTGCCCAGCAGGTGCTTGCGCTGCAGCCTGATTTTCCAGTGGCTGGGCCTGCGCCTCGTATGGCTTTGCCTACTCCCCCAAGCTTAAATTTGACTCTTATTGAGTTGCATACTAGTGGGGATTCTCAGCCTGATGTGTCTTCCAGACTGCCTAGTGTTGAGAAGTTAATTGCTAATACCTTGGCGCATAAGGCCTCTGCTAAAAGCGGCACTTAACGCCTGATGTCGCTCTCTTCCCTATGGAGGCTGATGCGTTTTTGGAACTGTCTGGCTATACCCCTTTGGAAGAAGGGGTGTTATTCTCTGACTCTGAGTCATCTGATGAGAGGCCCAGGGGTCATGATGATTCTGGCTCTGACCCCTGGGCCCCAGATTATATTGATAAGCTTTTGGCTCAGATTTTTGAGGTACTGTCTATATCTCCCCCAGCTGCGGCCCCCAGGCAACAGGGGGAATAGTTTCATACTGCTAAGCCACGTTTAGAATTTCCTGAGCAAGCCCATTTTAATAATCTTGTGCTCAGGGAATGGGTGTGCCCCAGCAGGCTTCCCGGTGTACCTAAGAGTTGGGATAAGAGGTATCCTGCTTTCCTGCTGAAGTGGTGAAGCGTTGGTCATCCCCTCCTGAAGTGGATGCCCCGGTCCTAGGGTTATTTAACACTAACTATCTGTTATGCATTCTCCTGACTCTACTACGCTGCGGGATGGTGAGGACCGGCGTATTGATCAGCTGGCGTCCCATGCCATGTGTGGGGACGACGCTGCGCCCGGTCTGTGCCATTACGGCTGTGGCTATTAGGACCCTGCTTAGAAGTGTCCTGGATGGTGCCCCGATAATGTGTCTAGTGAGGAGTTTAATGCACTCTCTGGTTGTGAGGTTTTTGTGACTTATGTCCTCTCTGCCTTGGATGATACCATTAGGATGTGTGGCAGAACCTCTGCCCTGGTGGTGGCTATACTCCGCTTGGTTTGGCTGCGCCAGTGGGCTGCTGACAACGCTGCAAGAAAGCTGTCACTGGTTTTCCTGGCCTGTTTGGGGACCGCCTGGACCTGTTTGCTAAGGGAGGCAGGTTACCCCAGCGCAGGCGGCAGTCTCGGGGACAGGGCTCCTTCGCTTCCCCCTACCATGGTGCCAGACAGGGGAGGGGGGTCTCCCTTACCGGGGCCCGAGGAGATTTCTGGGGTAGGGGCAGAGGCCGTGGTCGCCCTGGCTGCTCCTGGGGCTCCAAGCTTAAGTCTTCTCCAAAGCCCCCTCAGGCATAAAGGGGTGCCCTCACCCATCCGGGTGGGGGGACGGCTTCAGCACTTTGCTCACGTCTGGAGGCTTCATGTCTCAATCCGGTGGATTCAGGAGGTAGTGTCCTCCGGTTACAAGATAGTTTGCTGCCTGGCTGCCCCCAAGATTTCAGAACCCGGATCTCTCAGGACCCTATGTCAGCTCAGGCTCTAGTTCTGGCGGTGCAAAGCCTTCTGCAGCTGGGGGTCATCCGTCAGGTCCCAAAGGGGCAAGGGGTTCTATTCCAAACTTTTCACCGTGCCCAAACGAGATGCATCAGTCAGGCCCATCCTGGACTTGAAAATCCTCAACAAATTTGTCAGGTGCAGGCGCTTTCGCATGGAATCTTTGTGTTCTGCCATCAGTTCCCTGCTTCCAGGGGACTTCATGACGTCTGTGGACATCAGAGATGCTTACCTTCATATTCCTGCGTTTCCAGGTCATCAAAGGTTCCTCAGGTTCGCTCTGGAGATCAACACTACCAATTTGTGGCATTGCCCTTCGGTCTCACTTCAGCTCCCAGGGTGTTCACCAAGGTGCTGTCAGGAGTGATGTCTCTGCTCAGGTCTCAGGGCAGGACGCAAATGCCCTATCTGGACGACATTCTCATCACTTCCCACTACCTCCAACAGGCAGAGTTGGATACTCAGCTGGTAGTCATTTGGCTGGGTGATCAACCATCCCAAGTTTTCTCTGTCCCCCTCCTTGGTGACTCCCTTCCTGGGAATGAATCTGGATACAGTTCAGGCAAGGATTTTTCTTCCTCAGCAGAAGGTGGACAGCCTGCTAGCGCAGGTTCAATTCCTGCTATCTTGCCCTCGTCCCTCCATCAGGCAGGGAATGCAGCTGGTGGGCCTGATGGTGTCGTGCTTCGAGGCGGTCCCTTATGCCCAGTTTCACATGAGGCCTCTGCAGCTCCACCTCTTGTCAGTATGGGACAATGATCCTGCGTCCCTGGACCAGGTCCTTGTGCTTCCCCCCCTAGTCAGGCAGTCCCTCTCGTGGTGGCTGGACTCCAGGAACCTGTTGGTGGGCAGATCCTTTCTGGCCCCCTGCTGGGAGACGGTCACCACGGATGCCAGTCTGACAGGTTGGGGGGGCTTCTGGAAGTCCCTGCAGTTCCAAGGGCGGTGGGGCCCTCAGGAGGCCCACACACCTATCAACATGGAACTGCGGGCGATCAGGTTGGTTCTGACTCATTTGACTCATCACCTTCGGGGCCTGCTTGTTCAGGTACATTCGGACAACCAGACGGCGGTTGCCTACATCAATCATCAGGGAGGGACCTGGAGCAAGAGGGCCCTCCAGGAAGTATCTCTGATCCTGGCCTGGGCGGAGGACAATGTTCCCTGCATATCAGCTGTGTACATCCCTGGGGTGGAGAATCTGCTGGCAGACTCTCTGAGCAGGGGGACTTCTTGCCTGGGAGAATGGTCCCTCTGCAACAGGATATTTCAATCCCTGTGTCACCGTTGGGGCCAACCAGATGTGGATCTGTTTGCGTCCCGTCTCAATCACAAGCTCCCGGCCTTTGTCTCCCTGTCCCAGGATCCCAGGGTGCCAGACCTGCTCACTCAGGGTCACTTACGCCATCCCAGTTTACAAACTCTGTCTTTGACGGCCTGGCTGCTGAAACTTCCATCTTGATGGAGAAGGGGCTTTCTGCCTCTGCTGTTGATACCATGATAATGGCTAGGAAGAAGTCTTCTTCTTCTATTTACTATAGGGTTTGGCGTGCCTACATTGACTAGTGTGAGTCTAGGTCTCTTCCCTGTCGTGTGTTCTCCATTCCCAGGATCCTGGAGTTCCTGCAGCATGGGTTGGAGCTGGGGCTCCCTCAGTACTCTGAAGGGTCATGTCTCTGCCCTGGCTTTTTTCTCCGAAGAGATCCATTTTCTGTTCAGGACTTTTATCCAGTGTGTTACTCATGTGCGTCCCCCACGTAAGCCTATGTTGCCTGTTTGGGATTTGAACTTGGTCTTGTCTGCCTTGCAGGGTGCTCCCTTTGAACCTGTGCAGGAGGCTGCTTTGGCCATTCTTACTCTCAAGGTTGTCTTTTTGGTGGCTATCACTTCTGTTAGGCGTGTGTCTGAGTTGGCGGCGCTTTCCATCCAGCCCCCCTACTTTGAGAGACACCAGGACAAGGCGGTGTTTCACTTCATGCATAAGGTCGTGTCTGCCTTTCATTTGAATCAGAACATTGTTCTTCCTTCCTTGTGCCCTAATCCTAGTAACGCTAAGGAGAGGGTCTCATTCTTTGGATGTGGTTAGGTGTCTGAAGTACTATCTGGTGGCTACTGCTCCATTCAGGAAAACTGATGTTGTTTTTGTGGACGCAAGGTTCTGCAGGCAGCAGTGGTCTGACGTGTCTGTTGTTACCTTTGGGGATCCCACCCTACTTTATGGACACTGCTGTTGGATGTCCCAAGAGTAATGACTCTTCTCTGGAGCAGGATGTACTGTATATTCATAATATCAATTCTACAGGTGAGTAATCACAGAATTGTATTATTCTTAGTATACAGTACGTCCTGCTCCAGATAGATTACTTACACTTGGGTTATCCTCCGCCAGAATTCGCTGCACTGCAGAGACATGTAAAAACAGGCTCCTCCCGGCCCCTCAAATACCCGTGGACCTCCCACAAATCCCCAGATTTCTCTGCAGTGCTTACTGCGAAGACATGAAATTATCACTCTGTCGCATGTGAGCGGGACTATTAGCCTGCAGCCCTGTTGGACTATTCCCACCCGTCCTTCGTGTGATGTGCCTCCCAGCCTGGGCTGCGCTGGGCCATCCTCCCTCGGTCCCCCCGTAGTCAGGGGGGAAAGAAAGGGGGGGGGTGTGTGTGCCTGTGTGATCTGTATTGGATCCTTGCACTTATATGGCCTTTGTCTGTCTTTGGACTTTTATAGATATGGTGTCAGCCGCCGCGCCCTTTCTATGTATTTTACTTGCAGACTGCCGCAGCACGCGCTTCTTTCCTTAGTTGAAGGCGCCGGGCGGCGGCGTTGCCTCAGACACCTACATGTCCTCATTGGCTGTTGTTGGACTTCGCGCTCTTCGGGAGGGCGGGGTCTGGTTTGGCGCGCTCCGCGTCATGGACCGCTGGCCCGCCCTTCGAGGTACACGGCGCCATCTTGTCTGCGTGGGACGCTCCTGATTACCGTGGTACTGTAAGTGCCCTCGCGGGCGGCTTACTCTCATTATAGTTTTCTTGGTTCTGACACCATTTTCTTCTCTGTGTCTTTCAGACCGGTGAACACCATTGGCTTCTCCCGGCCCGGCCTTGTAAAATTCTCCCACTTCCCTAGCGGGTCTTTGGGGCATCCAGGTTTGCTTATAGTGTAAATCCCTACTGGCATATTGTGCCTTAAATAATCACCATATGGAGGCATCTCAGAATTATGTGACCGGGGTCCCTCTGGGACAAGACCGGCTGTGTATAGCGTGTGGACAACCCCATGCTGATGCTGACAGGGCACGGGTCTGCGGACCCAGTGTCGAGCAAGCACTGGCTCTGCAATCAGGCCTGCCAGTGGCTGCACCTCGCTTCATTTCACCTATTTCCCCAGGCTTAAATCTCACTCCTGCTGAGTCGCATACAAAGGGGGAGTTGCAGCCTGTTGTGTCTTCCAGACTGCCCACGGCTGAACAGATCATTGCGAGGTTGTCAGAGCGCAAGGGCCCTGGTAAGAAGCGGCACTTGACGTCTCCTGTTTCTGTTTTTCCTATGGGAACTGAGAAGTTTTCTACTCCGTGTGACTATTCCCCTTCTGATGAAGGAGAGCTATTCTCTGACTCAGGCTCATCTGATGAGAGGCCGAGGAGTCATGACGATTCTGGACCTGAATTCTGGGGCCAGTGTGACATTGACGATTTGTTGATTAAGGTCTTTAAGGCTCTATCTCTCTCCCTGGTGAAGCTTCCAAGCCGAGAGGGGAGCGTTTCCATACAGCAACAGCACGTTTGGAATTCTTAGAACAGGCTCACTTCCATGCTCTTGTCGTCAAGGAATGGGAATGCCCCAGTAAACTCTCAGGGGTCCCAGGGGACTGGGATAGGAAATACCCCTTTCCCCCTGAGGTGGTTAATTGCTGGTCATCTCCCCCCCCCCCCCCCCCCCATGGTGGATGCCCCGATCATAGGGGTTCCTAACCCCCCTTTATTACAGCCCCTGCTCATAATACCCTTCGGGATGCTGAGGACCGGCGCATTAAGCTGCTGGCCTCCCACGCCTTTTCTTGTGCAGGGACGGCGTTGCGCCCGGTCTGTGCCATGGATATTACTGCAGTGGCCACTAGAACCCTCGACAGAAAGATGCTTGATCATCGCTCTGATAATCTCCCCTGGGATGTGTTTAATGCACTCTCCAACTGTGATGTGTTTGTAAGATTTATCCTATTAGCGTTGGACGACACCATGTGTGCAAGAACTTCTGCCCTTGCGGTGGCTATATGTCGCTTGGTTTGGCTGCGACAGTGGGTTGCTGACGATGCTACTAAAAAGATTCTTACTGGGCTTCCCTTTAGAGGGCTACGCTTGTTTGGGGCCCGTCTAGACCTGTTTGGTAAAAAGGGTAAGTCACCCCAACGCAGGCGGCCATCTAGGCCCCCTCGGGGCAGGGGCACCCCTATTTCCCCCTTCCTTAGTGTTAAGAACCAGGGGTGTCCTTTGTGGGGGCTCGCGCAGACTCCGGCCCGGGAGCAGCAGACAACGCTCTGGCCCTTCCGGCGGGGCTAAGCCTAAATCTTCCACCAATCCCCCTCAAGCGCCCTCACCCGTCTGGGTGAGGGGATGGCTGTGGCACTTTTGCTCATGTCAGGAGGCTTTACACCTCATACTGGTGGATTCAGGAGGTTGTGTCCTCCGGATACAAGATAGTTTGCTGTGCGGCCTTCCCCAGATTTATCAGGTCCCAGGTACTCCTGGTCCCTCCCGCTGTTCAGTTGCTGGCACAGGCCATGCAAGGCCTGCGAGGTCTGAGGGTCACTTGCAGATTGCCCGTAACAGGCAGAGGCAGGTGCCGCTACACCAACTTTTCCACAGTCCCCCAAAAGGATGGGTCAGGCTGGCCCATTCTGGATTCACAGCAATTCTCCAATTACAGGCAGTTTCTGCATGGGAACTCTGAGATGGGCCATCAGCGCCTTGCGCCCAGGGGGCTTCTTGCCATCTGTGGAGCTCTAAGATGCTTATGTTCACATCCCTGTGCCTTCAGGACACCGAGGCTCTTCAGGTTCAACCCAACACTGCTAATTGTGGCCTTATCTGGCCTCTCTTCAGCTTCCAGAGTGCTCACCCAGGTGCTGATGGTGGTGATGTCTCTGATGAGACCAAGGGGCGTCCGCGCGATGACTTACCTGGACGTCCTTTTTCACTTATCAGTCTCTACGTCAGGCTAAGTTGGATACCTGGCTGATGGCGTCCATTGGGAGCTATTTCCTCATTGTCCCCTTAATTGGTAACTCCATTACTAAGAATGAATCTGGATTAGGTTCAAATGAGAATCTTCCCTTCTCAGCAATAAAGTGGACAATCTGGTCACATGGGCTCAGTCCCTCATTGCTGTCCCGGTCCCTTCACCAGGCAGGGATGCAGCTGGTGGGCCCGTTGGAGGCTTGCTCGGAAGAGGTCCCTTATGCTCAGTTCCCCTTGGGCCCTTCTGCGACTTCTATTGTTAATACAGGACAGGGATCCAGCATCCCTGGAGCAGGGTCTGTGGGCCTTCCCACCTGGTAAGTTTTCTCTTGGAGTGGATGAACTCAAGGAACCTGTCTGGGGGCAGTTCCTTCTTGCCCCTTCCTGGAAACTGTCACCATGGATGCCAACCTATAAGGTTGAAGGGGGGGGGGGTTCTTCTGAAACTCTCTGCGATTCTGGGGGAGGTGGGGCCCTTAGAAGGTCCTTACGCCTATTGATGTTTGAAACAGTAAGCATTTTCAGTTGGTTCTATCTCGCTTGACTACTTCCCTTCTGGGCCTGCCTGTTTGGGGGCACTCGGTCTGTCTGACGACAGTGTCCTACATTAATCATTGGGAGGGGCTTGGAGCTGGAGGACCCTCCAGGAAGTGTCTATGATCCTAATCTGGGTGGAGACAATGTTCCCTGCATATCAGTAATATTCGCTCCGGTGGAGTCACTCTGCGATAGGATGTGCTAATCCCTGTGTCACTATGGGGTCCAATCAGTTGTGGATCTGTTTGTGTTCCGTCACTATCACAAGCTCTCGGCCTTTGTTTCCCTGTCCCAGCATCCTCTGGCAGTGGTCCGGATGCCAACACATTGCACATTTTGGAGTGGCCCATCTTACGGTTTCTTGGTCTTTTTAAGACCAACCCCCAATTTTTGACAATGCCCACGTGCGCGCTGGGCGTCATTAGTAACGTCATGACTGGACGTTTGGTTCTGTATGTATTTTCTCCATTCCCCCTGCTATGCAGGGTTCTGCGCAAGATTGCTCTGGTAAGGGGACCAGTGATTCTGGTGGCCCCCAGGGGCCCTAGTAGAGTGTGGTTTGCAGACATGGTACCGAGGGCAGTAGTTGTCTGTACCTTTTGCCAGGAGTGACAGCTCTGCTCACTCAGGGCCCCCTTTACGTCGCCCCCAATCTACAGTCTCTGGCCTAGTCGGCCTGACTGCTGAAACATCCATCTTGATGGAGACAGGCTTATCTGTCTTGTTGATTTAGACTATGGGAAGACTAGGAGCAAGCTTCCTCTTCTTCTCCTATCTGTTATAGGGTATGGCATACCCATATTGATCGGTGTGAGTCTAGGTCTCTCCCCTGTTTGGCGTTCTCGGTTCCCAGGGTTCTAGAGTTGGTTTCAGCATAAGTTGGAGTTGGTTCTCCAACTCAGTACTCTTATGGGTCAGGTTCCGCCCTGTCCACCTTGCCTTAGTAGTCTCTTGTTCAGTCTTCCTTGGTTAAGACTTCTCTCAGGGGGTACTCATGTGCGTCCCCCACGTAAGCCTATGGTCCCGGCATGGGATTTGAATTTAAGTTTTATTCTGTCTGCTTGCAGGGTTTTGCCCCTTTGGTCCTATTCAGGATGCTGTCTGGCTGTTCTTACCCTCAAGGTTGTCCTTCTGGGGACGGTTACTTTGGTCAGGCGTGTGTTGGCGGGCGGCTCTGTCTACCTAGCCCCCATTCTTTGAGATACACCCGGATAAGGTGGTGTTCCGCCTGAAGCCGGACTCTCCGCATCAGGCGGTGTCTTATGTTCGTTGATTCGAGATATTGTTCTTCCTGCTGTGCCTTATTCCTAGCAACGCTGAGGAATGGGTTCTGCATTCCTTGTACAGGTGTTGGAAGTTTTTTCCTTGGTAGTCACTGTGTCCTTTAGGAGAACTGATGTTCCTTGGGGCCTATGGTCACTACATCCTGAATGTGCCCGATCTCGTCTGCTCTCGGGCAGTGGGGCGGCTTGGCCCTGGTTATTACTTGAATGGATGTTCCTTCCGGTCCTTGGAAGGGTTTTCTGGCTTCTGCCAAGTCTACTGTTAGCGTTTGGATTCGTCAGGCTGTTACTCAGGCCTATTCCAACAAGGGGAAGAATCTTTCCTTTTCGCTTTGATTCTTATTCTACTCGTGCTTTCACGCCTCTTGGGCTTTTCAGCACCAAGCTTCTGTTGAACTGGTTTGCTAGGCCACTACCTTGGCCTTCTGTTCATACCTTTGCAAAGTTTTACAAGGTTGATGTTAGGGCCTTCAGCTCATGCTGTTTTAGCCGTATGGTTATGCAGGTGACAGTGGTTTTAAACTGTCTGCTGTTGTCGTTTTTGTTGGGGATCCCGCCCTACTTATGGACACTGCTATTGGATGTCCCAAGTGTAAGTACTATATCTGGAGCAGGACGTACTGTATACTAAGAATAATACAATTCTGTGAAATACTCACCTGTAGAATTGATATTATTTGTATACAGTACGTCCTGCTCCACCCCACCCTGGTTTTTGCATTATTCTGGATCCCCTGTATGGTGATTGTTACCATTGTTATAGTTACCAGTTTTGGTGGTTAATTCTCCCGGCTTCTTGTTCACTGCTTTTCAATGCTGGGGATTTGTGGGAGGTCCCCGGGTATTTGAGGGGCCGGGAGGAGCCTGTTTTACATGTATCTGCAGTGCAGCGCCATCTGGCGGAGGATAACCCAAGTGTAAGTACTATATCTGGAGCAGGACGTACTGTATACAAATAATATCAATTCTACAGGTGCGTATTTCACAGAATTGTATTTTTAATATCTTTATTACATGAATTGAAGCATGATGCCACAACTATTTTTACAATTTTATAGATAATGTTGTTTGCATTGGTTTTACATGGCTGCTAAGCAAACCTGAACTTTTGCATTGTGAAGCTACAAATATCGGTGTAAAAGCTTTGAGCATTTGCTTATTTTGTGTAGCCTCCCCATTTGTTTTTGAAGCTTCTAATATGCATGTAACTGTAAATTAAAAAAAATATATATATAAATATATATATATATTAGTAGTTTTAGGAAAGGAAATGAGCAAAGGTGAAGTTGCACCTTTCATCCCAACTTTGAGGACAAGTTTGTTTTTGTACATCTATTTTCTTTTGACACAATCTTTACAGCTATAGCCTGGCTCTCCAAATTTTAATTCGAGGGACACTGAGTCATCTTTAAACCGCATCAGGTCAGAGTGACTTGCCCGGTGTAGAATTGTTTTAAAGCTTCATGAAACAAAAGACTTCTGCTTCCATATTTGTGGCTGTTCTTTATTGTTTGTCACATTTTTGCTTAAAGTAACACACAGGCTCCCTCCTAAAGCTTCTGCCGATGTTTAAAAACAAATGTTATTCTGAACAGGGACTACCAATTAATCTTATGTGGTATCTTTCTCTTGGTGACGTTATGCCCGATAGAGTTAAGTCCACTCATTGGACACCAGTAACAGACTTTATATTAAAACCCTCTCCCTTACAGCGTTTACTAGTGTGTGATAGGACGCTTTTTTACTGGTTTTACTTCTATTCAATGTTTGTTTATTATTTTCAGTAAATAACTGGTGCTCCAACACACAAATATTTAAAATTCATATTAAATTGCTAGAAAGCAAGGGAAAGTTATTTAAACTGGACCTTCACCCCGAATAAGAGCCTATCTAATATGTTTCCCCCGCCCTGTATATACAGATTGCCCACATGAAAAATCCTCCTACTTGCACCTAGTGCATATTCTGAGCCTTTAAACATCGAAGATGGTGGCTCATGGAGCATCAGACAGGAAGTGTCTTCTGTCTATGCCGCTCGGTGTTGTGGGATTGCTTAGCTTTTCCTGACCCCAGCTCTACTCTTCCTGTGCAAAGCACAGCTATAGCCCGCCCCTCTGTGCTTTACCCCGCTCTCCTCTCCTCGGTGTGTGTGTGTGTGTGTGTGTGTGTGATGCTTCTGAGGCAAGATGGCGGCGCCCGTATCCTAGAGTCCTGTACAGAGTTGAAGCCCAGCAGAGGAAAGAATAATAAGTGACTAAAAGCTTAAAATATATTATTTTTAGATGCTGGGGAATAGTTAAGGGTTTGGGCTTCTCATTAAATTATGCTGAAGGTCCTGTTTAAACAGTCTAAACTGACTGGCATCCCCATCAGGGATGCTCAGTGGGTTGTGAAACTTACCAAAGGGAAATAGTACAAACTATAGCTGAAGCTGGCCTTGTGGCTCGTGAGCCTAGCCTTGCACCCAACATAAGCTGACCTGTTTTGGCTTCCTTTGGACCCTATGCTATACAAATAATAAAAATATTTAAATTGCTTTAGAACATAAGGGACCCTTCAAGCTTAAACTAAATAAGCCTGCAGGTAGCGGTTTTAATGCTGTTGGCTCTATTGCCATAGCAAGCTTCCTCCCGGGACCTGAGAGGCCCACAACAACTTCAGATCAGGACAGGACGCGCACAAGTGGTCACTTAATGATCCCTTGTGCTGGCAACCTACAAGGGAGTCTGCTCCCATGCAACTGACATTAGGGACGCACAGTGAGGCATACAGAGAAGTGTGAGGACCACGCCACACTGGAGCCAACATTGCACACAAGTGTGTTTGGATGAGCCACACAAGAGGTCTGCAAGCCATAGTTTGGGAACCCCTAATTAGGTTTTGTGTGCAGTGCGGGTGTACATTGCTAATGCAATGTTACATAACTGTCATGTGAGAGGTAGCATGTGTGTAGATATGAATGATGACATATTTTGCATTTTATGTACATACACAGGATTACATTCCCTTGTGGAGCTTTATCCTCCGAGGTACTCATTAATGGCCTATTGGGTATTTACCCATTTTCTGATATGTTTTCATGTTTGAAGTGTGTGGACCTAAAAGTATATATTCTGATTCCTTCTTGTGAACTTTTAAACATCAACATCACATCAGCATAGCCCACCTCCCATGGCCGCACTGCTCGCCATCTTCTGCTCCCATGCATAAGGATCAAGGGTCTGTTCTTAATGGGACTGTTAACCTAACAATAATTATAAATCTGCAAGCAGCTGTCTTGATGCCTGTTCCATGTGTCTCTCCTCTATTTCCTTCAGTGCTGGGTAGAAGCTGTAGCAGGGCTCCAAAGTTTGCCCTTCTTTCATCTTCATTCCTCTAGGACCATGCTAAAAATTGGTCAAACAGCCATTCTCTCGCTCAGCTTGTCCTCTGTGAAGTCTTGCAGGCTGCAGGCCTCCGGTTTTAGTGCCACATCCCTGCTGCCAGTCATAGCAAGCTTCCACACAGCACTAGAGCTGACACCACTAAAACAGCCTGGACTGTCCATTTAAAATAGTGGGCTAAAATACTGAAAGACCCCCTACTCAAGGGTAGAACGTGCAGTCCTAAAACATGGAGGATTTACATACACATACACTTAGACCAAGAATAACCGGATTGGCCATCACTTAGTGGGTGAGCTTTGCAAATCACCTCTTTCTGTCTTTATCTAAGAAATGCGAACATTTAAAATAGCAAAGCTTTTAACATCCATTTTTTTTTCATATTTATTTTTAAGGGTCTGTAAAGGCAAATTAACAAAATACCATTTTGTCCCCCGCAGATGTCCTAATGCAGGTAGTATAAAACATACCAGGCATAAAGATGGAGCTCAGTGGTATGCAGGCCTGTCTTTTACTTGTCCGCCTATGTCACCCGTGAATGTAGTCGTGTTCCAGACACTGACTAATGCATGGAGCAACCACTCATTCCTACGCCAGCAGTGAATTGGAGGGTGGGTCTGCATGTAGTGGGACTTGATCTTGGGACACATTTTTTTTATATGGCTGCAGTAGGGAGGAAAAGTTGGACAAAAGGAGAGTATGTTTATTTCATTTGCACGGACAGCATTTTCTAATGTAATATCATGACCTAGGTCTTTTTCTCTGATTGTCAACCAATAAATACTCTCTGCTTCACAGGTGCACATACAGAAGTAAACTTATTCAGCAATCTACTATGGGTCATGCTTTAAGGGACATTCCAGGCAAAGGGTTAAATTGGCCTGTTTTCTGCTTTCCCAGTGATGGCTGTCAGGGGCGGCATCTTTCATTCAGCCTGCCGTCTCTTCTGTGGGGCCTCCCTTTTTTTTTAACTTTTGTTTTAAAAATTGCACATCTAAATATGGTGGGAAATATGAGGAAAAATCTAAAGAAAAAGTGTTTTTTTTTTTTTTACGTGAGTCATGAATCAAGCCTAATGTCTCTCAATGGTTTCCTCAGAATGGACTTCATTTTGGAGACAGGGTTTGATCAGGGAATGCAAAAGCTGATAAATAAATGATGTCCCTAACGGCCAGAATGCCGAGAGTAGAAAACCAGCTAATATAACACTTTGCCTGGAATATCCTTCTAACATTTAGACTGTTTCAGTGATGCTATGCTACTGATCTTTTTTGTTATTCAGCCCTAGGCTACTGCCTTACTTGCTTTGCTTTTATGAATGCCTAGAAATCTCTGTATATGGAGATGCCACAAGTAAACACAGCAGGTGTCGGTGGGAAAAAAAAAACTAAACCTAGATCTATTTTATGTGATTACTAAAGTTTATTACCAACATATTATGCAGTGCTCCTCAGAGCACATGGGTATCATTGGCATCAATCCCAGTGCATGTCCAGTGCTTGCAAACGTACTTTAAACACACTGTGCAGTTTAGCGAGAGACCATTTAACTCCTCAGAGGTTTATTGGGCATATCCTACACTCCAGGCAAGCTTCAGCATGATTATATAAGTAATATATTCTTATATATCAATCCTGTTTTTTACTTCCCAGTTGAAGCTTTCCTCTGGTTGATGGCTTGTTTTTTGTTTGGTGACCAAGACCTTTATAACCTTTTTAAAACCGTGTAGTTGTATCATAGCATGTAGGAATAACCCCCCACTATTTTTTTTCACCCCCTGTAATCCATTATAAGATGCACTCAGGGTTTCATTCCTCACCTTGGTGAAGGCTGTGGCTTTATATAAAAAGGTGCGAAGAATAGTACTAAATGTAAACCCATAGGGCTTTTTCCTTTATTCACATTAAACTATAGGTTACTTCTTGTGTTGGGATAGTGCTTCCATACCACGAAATGCACTAGGAAACATAAACTTGGCCCTGTGTAAGTAGCTCTGGGTTGGCTTTTCCGATAGATGGTGCAAGGAAAAACATTCCCACAGTTCGGTGCTATTCATTCCAAATAGCATATGGCCATTTCAGGCATTTTAGTGTCAGTCACTGATCTCCTTATAGAAATGATTGGTTGACCATAAAGATCACTGCTGGTAACGCTACTGTTCTGGAACAAGTATGTAGCCATGGAAGTAGTTAAAAAATATATATATATAAGCCCCTGATCTGCATACCTGTTAAAAGTCAGTTGAAAAGCGTAACCTCCTGGCAATTAGTAACTCCTACGTTCATTCCATATTGGGGGGATTACATTGCCAGTAAAACGCTGGGCATAGAAATTCCCTCCACATACCCCAAAAAGACGCTGTAGAGCAGTGGCATCCCTTAATCACTGACCAATCACTTCTGCAGAGATGAATGCAAAAAAGGAGCTCTTCCCAGTCCATAAATACCTGGGACCTCCCACCAATTCCCCAGTTTCTTCTCTGCAGGAAGGCGAGCAAGACGGAAGATGAAGACTTCTCTTCCTTGCAGGTAAGCCGGGCTCACGCCCGGCCATTTTTGTCCCTGTTGCTGCCAGGACCTTTCCTAAATTATCCCTATTTGAGCCTCCCAGCCTTGGCTGCGGGTCCTGGTGAGGGTAGGTAGCACCTTATGGGTGTGCAAGAAGCATCGCTCCACCGTGAGACCCCATCACAAGGGGTAGGCGGTTGCCCGGGTTTGGTGATCCCGATGTGGGATGCCCTGTCCCTTTCATTCCTATGACCAGATTCTGGCTGGGATTCCCCCCTTCCGGGTCCCTTACTTCCCTCTAGGGGGGGAGGGGGGCTGGCTGGCCTTTATACTCGGTTGGTTTTTTGGTCTTATGTTTGTGTGACACTGTGTGTGTGTTTTCACTTGTGTCTTTACTGTGACAGGTGTTTGCTTGTACATGGGGCCTTAACTGTGCTGGCCTCCTTCGTTCAGCTTGGGGAGCTTCTCCCCCGCCCCCTCGTTTGGCGCGATGCTGCTGGCCAGCCCATGGCTGGGATCCGCGTTGCTGGGAGGGGGGCGGGCCTGGACGACCGCGCATTCTGCGCTGAGCCGCCCCCCTCCTCTTCCTCCTTTTCTCATGAGGCTCTTCTCCGGGGGCCATCTTGGTGCTGCTGTGGCTGATCCTGCGTGCTCCTGGCTGGTAAGGGCCTGTTGGCCACTTCCTTAGCTTATGCTGGGGGCCCCTCTTTAGCGGGGGGGCCTCCTTTTCTCTCGCATGTGTGAATTTAGATTTATATGGATATATGTGAATATATATATATATATATATATATATATATATATATATATATAATATTTTGAGGCGATTGTGACTTATGTTGCCTTCATTGTGTTACAGATTGCATCGTATATGTGCATGATAAGGGGATCCTCCTAGTCCTGGGTCCCTAGTCTTAAAATAGATCACCACAAATCTTCCCACTGGGACTTTTAAGGGGCATCCCGGGTTGCTTATTGCTTAAATTCCCAGCAGCCTTGCGACTGACCAAAAGAGTCACCATATGGAGGCTCCACAGGATACCGGGCTCCCTCTGGGACAATCCCGGCCATGTGTGGGTTGTGGGGCTTATGTGCTTATTTGTATACCATGTGCACAAAAGGCCATATCGCGGCAGTCTGGTGCCCAGCCTTCTGGGTCGGCGCCCCCCGCTTCGCCTTCCCCTCCTCGCCTTCCCAAGTGACATTGGTGCCAGGGGGGAGTCGCATTCCGATGTTAGTGCTAGGTTGGCCAGCATCGAGAAATTTATGGTTAGCGCGGTGGGCAAGAAGGCCCAGGCTAAAAAGAGACATTTGTCGTCGGTCCAGGCGACTTGGGATATTGATGATGATTCATGCGATATGTCGGATTATTCCCCATTAGAGGAGGGGGAATTGTATGAGGAGTCAGAGGCTGACGATGTACGGTTTGGCGAGGCTGATGTTGGGCAGGCGCTGGGGGATGCTGTTGACACGGTCATGGTTTTGTCACATCTCTTGGAGGTTTTGGATATTGCGCCGCCTGAGGCGCCCCCTCTCAAGAAGGGGGAGTTTTTTGGGGCCCACAAGCCCCGTTTGGAGTTCCCTACCCAGGGTCATTTTGATGCATTGATCCTTAGGGAATGGGAGAAACCTAGTCGGCTTCCGGGTGTTCCTCAGGGATGGGATAGGAAGTATCCTTTCCCGGTGGAAGCGGTTAAGCGCTGGGCTTCTCCTCCCAAGGTCGATGCGCCAGTTTTGGGGTTGACCAACTCCTCTGTGCTTCACACCCCAGACGCCACTTCCCTAAAGGATGGTGAGGATAGGCGCCTTGATCAGATGCCATGCCTTTGCCTGTGTTGGTTTGGCCTTGCGGTCTGCTTATGTCGGTGGGTGCTAGGTCTCTGATTAGGGACTGGTTAAATGACGCTCACCTTGATCCAGCCAGTGCTGAGTTCACTACGCTGAAAAGATTTGAATTGTTCGTGGATTTTGTCTTGGCTGCTATGGAAGTCACTATTGTTATGTGTAGTAGGACTTCCTTATTGGTGGCCATGCACCGATCGGTATGGCTCCGTCAGTGGACGGCGGACTTTGCGGCCAAGAAATCGCTCACAGCGCTTTCCTTCTTGGGTACGCGGCTGTTTGGAGATAAGTTGGATGCTGTGGCAAAGGGAGGTAAGTTACCTCAGCGGAAGAAACAGCACCGTCCCTTTCGGGGGGCAGGCTCTTTCAATCCTTCCTTTCGCGGTGCCAGAGCTGGTAGAGGTTTGGCCTTCTCGGGGGTCAGAGGCCCTTCCTGGATCAGGGGAAGAGGTCGGGCCCGTCCCACTTCTGCCTGAGGTTCCAAGCCCAAGCCTGCGGGTAAACCAGCTCAGTAATGAAGGGGCGCCCTCACCAGCAAGGGTGGGGGGACGGCTGCGGCTCTTCTTCCAGGTCCTGGCCCGGGAGGTCACAGACAATTGGATCTTGGAGGTGGTCTCCTCCGGGTACAAACTGGAGTTCGAGTACTGGCCTCCTCCAAGATTTTTAAGGTCTCGGGTGCCCTTGGACCCTCAGGCTGCACAGGGGCTCCTGTTAGCAGTAAGAAACCACCTGGACATGTGAGTTCCATGCCCGGTGCCTCAGTCGGAGAGAGGCAGGGGTTTCTACTCCAATCTTTTCACGGTTCCCAAGAAAGAAGGTTCTGTAAGACCCATTCTGGACCTCAAGGTCCTCAACAGATCCATCAGAACCAAGAAGTTCCGCATGGAGACTCTGCGCTCGGCCAGGAGAGTGGTCTCTCAACCCCAGGGTTTTTCGGTTTCTTTGTCACAAGTGGGGGATCTCTTTGCCTCACGGCACAATCACAAACTCCCGGCCTTTGTGTCTCTATCTCAGGATCCTCTAGCTCTGGCAGTGGATGCCTTGTCCCTTGCTTGGAAGGATCTGGGGTTTCTGTACCTGTTTCCTCCCTTCTCCATGCTGGGCAAGGTAGTTTGCAAGCTGGCTCTGGAAGGGGCACCAGCAATTCTGGTGGCTCCAAGATGGCCAAGAAGGGTTTGGTACGCAGACGTTGTAAGGCTGGCGGTAGATCAGTACCAGCTTTCCATGTTTCCGGATCTGTTATCTCAGGGTCAACTACTTTATCCCAATTTACCAACGCTGGCTTTGAGGGCTTGGCTGCTGAAACCTTCATTCTGAAGGAGGAAGGTTTGTCTGAGGCTGTTGTTCAGACTTTGATTAGAGCTAGGAAGCGGTCCTCTTCTGGCGTTTACTATAGGACTTGGCGGTCCTATATTGACTGGTGTGAGGCTAGGGCCTTGCCTTGCAGGGTGTTTTCGATCCCTCGGATTTTGGAGTTTCTTCAGCACGGTCTGGATCTTTGGTTCCAGCTTAGTACCTTGAAGGGGCAGGTCATTGCTCTGTCTGTTTTTCTTCCAAAGATCTTTTGCCTTACACCCGCTGGTTAAGACTTTTTCCAGGGGGTTACTCATGTTCGACCCCCTCGGAAGGCTATGTTTCCTGTTTGGGATTTGAATTTGGTTCTTTCGGCTCTCCAGGGTCCTCCTTTTGAGCCGTTACAGGATATTGCTCTTTCTGTTTTCACTCAAAAGGTTGCCTTCTTGGTGGCTATTACCTCTGTTCAGCGTGTCTCTGAGTTGGGGGCTCTGTTGATTCAGGCCCCTTACTTTGAAAGACACCAGGACAAGGTGGTCTTTCGCTTTAAGCCAGATTTCCTTCCTAAGGTGGTTTCTGCTTTCCATCTCAATCAGGATATTCTCCCTTCCTTGTGTCCTAAGCCTAGCAGTGACAAGGAGAGGGTTTTGCACAATTTGGATGTGGTTTGCTGTGTTAAGTACTATTTGGTGACTACTTCTTCTTTCCGCAAGACGGATGCCTTTTTCGTGGTGCCCTGAGGGCCCAGGAAAGGTTTGGTGCCTGCCAAGTCTACCATTAGCAAATGGATTCGTCAGGCCATTGTTGGGGCCTATTCTGCTAAGGGGAGGACTCCCCCTTTTAGGGTCACTGCGCATTCTACTCGTGCTGTCGGTGCGTCCTGGGCTTTTCAGCACCAGACTTCTGTTGAACAAGTTTGTAAGGCTGCTACTTGGTCTTCCGTTCATACTTTTTCCAAGTTTTACAAGGTTGATGTGCGGGCTTCAGCGGATACCGTTTTTGGCCGCAAGGTTCTTCAAGCTGCAGTGGTTTAAGTTGGTGCATTCTTTACTGTTTATGGTTCCCTCCCATGACGGACACTGCTATTGGATGTCCCAAATGTCATGAAGAGTTGAAGCGGAGTGTATGTCACACTTGGAATAATACCGTTTTGTGAGTACTCACCTTTTAAACGGATATTATAAGTGTGACATACACTCCACTTCACCCCACCCTTTTGGTATTTTGGATCCTTTATATGGTGAACCTTTGTTTCTTGGTTGTTAGTATTGTTATATTTTGTTCTTCCTGGTCCCCTTACTGCTATTTTACACTGGGGAATTGGTGGGAGGTCCCAGGTATTTATGGACTGGGAGGAGCTCCTTTTTTGCATTCATCTCTGCCCTCTACTGGAGAATAACCCAAATGTCATGAAGAGTTGAAGCGGAGTGTATGTCACACTTATTAATATCCATTTTAAAAGTGAGTACTCACAAAACGGTATTATTGACTCCATGGTGGGTTTTCATCCACTTTAATGCTTGTCATTTACATTTTAAAAAATGTGATTTTTCTATAGCAGGGGTTCCAAACAGGGGGTGCTCTAGATCCTGTCAGGTAGTACTCGATAAGGCTACAGACTTGTCTGCACCCCAGCCTCCTCTGCTGCCATCTATACCTCCATTAAAGCAAGATTTGCACCATAAGTAAAAAAAAAAAAAAAAAAAAAAAAACTGCCCATTTTTTGTGAATACGATTTTAGGTGACTGACCATGCTCATGCACCATCTAAGTGGTACTTGATATAATCCGAAAATGGAAAGTTGGTACTTAATGGAAAAAAGGTTGGGAACCCCTGCTCTATAGCATATTATGCTCTACTCAGAACGCATGGATCCATTGGCATCAATCAGCTGGAAGCTTGCAATCTGATGTCCTTATGTACACACTTTTGCCAATTTAGCTAGACACCAGTATTGGGATAAAAAATCTCATGGTTCGAGTTAAGAAACCATGCATAAAACCTAATAAAGATATATTTTTTATGTGCTTTGTGTCTGTGGGAATTTGTCATTAAGTCATTTTTCAGCCCAGAAAAAAAAAGTCCCACGTAGACCAAAGCTGCTAGTCCAGGGCTGCAGTGCTTGCCTCATCGTTAGATTGACATCCAGCACCATCCAACCGCTCACCCGTGCTCCTCTCGCTCGTCATGCTTCCTTGGTCCCTCAGCCATGGCGACACCCACGACATCGGTCACGGTGAGCTGTCATGCCCCCCTTCATTACAATGAATGGAGAGGGCGTAGCAGCTCACCATGACTGATAGCAGGGGCGTAGCTACGTCTGAGGGATCCAGGAAGAGAAGCACGACGAGCGAGAGGCTGGGTGGTGCTGGATGTGGATCTAACAATGAGGTAAGAACTTGGGTGGGGGGCTGGAAATTTTCTTTAATGCTCTTTAAAATGTTCCTATATTTAAAATACCCATAGACATGAGGCCATTCTCTCCTGGGCATTCCAAATGACTGCATGTGGAAATAAAACTTGCCCCCTCGATGTTTCTGTGTTCCACCAAAAGGTGGGCTATTATAGATCTGCTGTGAGGGAGGAAAGGTGTGTTCAGTATTATGCATATATTTTAGCCCCGCCCTGGAATACCTATCAGTAGCTTACCTTCCATTGAATTCATCCAGCGTTGTCCTTCTGCTATGATGGTCTACTTGGTGAACAAACCACTTCCTCATTCTGTTTTCAGTCTCCAGCCCACTGACCTCGTCCTTCAATCAACCTTCAGTGGACTGATTATGGAAACTCCCCCCTACTCCCTCCCCAGATGTCCTGACTGGCTGCCTCTTTCTGCAGCTCTGAAACCCCTCCCTCCTCTCACACTTCTCACTGTGTGCTTAAATCACATCGCTGTTTCTACACCCACTGTTTCTCCATTTTTCCCTACATTTTCAATGCTCTATTTTTACCAATTACAGGGTCTTTTTGAAAATGGATTGAAGTTTAGGACAATGTAGCAGAGACAATGGGACAACAGTTGGGCTTGTTTTTAGTATAACCTTAACAGAAAAAAATGTCCATCCCAGAATTTTTGTTTTGGGGATTATCTTGTGCATAAACCAAAACATAAAATGCAATGTACCCTCTGGTACAACAAAATATACATTAACCTTCTTATGCTCTATTTCTGCTTTCCCTTTTCCCCACTAAATGAAACCCCTCATGCCCAGTTGGTTTTGGTTAAATTTCCAAATTGTTTCTGACAATGATTCAGATTGTGTCTATTTCCTATAGAGGCATATCTGAAGCCAGTGCCTGGATTTATTTAGGGTGGATAATAATCATCCTTGAATAGGATGGAAGCTTAGCACACATGTATAAATTCAGACATCTGTAAATACATGCTTGTTTAAGCCAGAATAAATCTGTGTAAATTTTCAAGAGTGTAGGTATATTGAAAGGCTAATTAGCCTCAGGCTTTCATCAGTAATCGTTCAAAATATTTATGTTGCAACTTGGCCCTGGAGAAAACATTTTATCTCCTGAGATAGAAGAGTTTCTCTAATTTCATTCCTTGGGACCTCCAGTGCTGTGCAGGGCCATGTTTGTTCAGTTACACCATAACAAGCAAGTGCACAAAGAACAGTTGTATCCTGCACTTTTGTGTTATTATGTAGGCATGGAACCGATAAATATATGCAACCTAAAAATAGTGTACTGTACTGCCTCCTTGTAGTACTTACTGTACGTGTTTCCAATACAAGATTATGTATTTTAATTTGTGGTTTAGGCCAGGTTTATAGCTGTTTGCTGTGGCATTTGTGGCGTGGTACAGCCCAAACCAAAATCAAAATAACTTGCAGTGTTTTGAATACAATGCACTGCAATGTGATAGATTCAGTGCATTTCTGTTTGAAATGGGGGGGGGGGGGGGAGTTTTACTCCATTGTGCAGCTATTACCTTTTATGCCAGCACAGCGCACCTCTCTACTTGCAGCACCGCAACTTGTGGGTATGAATCTGGCCTCCGAACAGTGACACTTGGTTGTTTATAGCAGATGACACCTAAGATTTAGTAGCTGGAGGAAGGGTAAGGGGTCTATTCAGCCTAACAAGACAAAATCACAGATGTATTGGTGTAGCAGTTCACTAGTCCTTGGTGGTCCTGGCTTAAACATCTGCATGAAGACAAGGGACAGACGAAGGATAGAAACCAAAGTTTGCGTACAGTCTTGCCACCTTTATAGTTTCTCTGCTTTTTACCCATTTTCCTTAGGAAGGAGAATGTTGAAGTGGACCTAAACTGGGATCCCCCAGGACAATTGATACCTATTCTGTATATTTCAGCAGAACTAAAATTCACACCTGCTCAGTATAACTTAAGCCGGGCCTTCAGCATGATTTAATGAAAAGCCCAAAGCCTTAAACTATTCCCCAGCATCTAAAATTATTACGGTATATTTTAAGTTCTTAGTCACTTACTTATTCTTTCCCCCCACCAGGCTGTTCAGGACTCTAGGATACGGGTGCCGCCATCTTGACTCAGAAGCATCACACATACTGAGGAGAGGAGAGCGGGGTAAATTGCAGGGGTGGGGTTATAGCTGTACTTTGCACAGACAGGGCAGAACTGGGGTCAGGGAAAGGACAGCAATCCCAGAATGCAGAGTGACACAGTCCAGAAGACACTTCCTGT
Organism: Gastrophryne carolinensis; assembly: GCA_027917425.1. NCBI lineage: Eukaryota > Metazoa > Chordata > Amphibia > Anura > Microhylidae > Gastrophryne > Gastrophryne carolinensis. Next base: position 309,836,535 of record CM051239.1, on the reverse strand, counting down.
TTGCAGGCAGCCTGGTGCTCTATGAGCCGCCATCTTGGATGATTAAAGGCTCATAACATGCAGTAGTAGATGCAGGTAGGATGATATTCTAAGCATACAGCACGTCCTGCTCCAGATGTAGTAATAACATGTGGGTAATCCTCCGCCTCCGGCGCCGTGCACTGCAGACATGTAGAAAACAAGCTTCATCCGGCCCTACATATATCGGAGGACCTCTCACAAATCCCCTTTCTCTGCAGTGCTGGAACTGCGAAGACATGAAGTATCACGCTCTCGCAGGCGAGCGGGGCTTTACAGCCCGAGGCCCTGCGGGACTATTTCCACCCGTCCTCTTTGTAAAAGAATATGCCTCCCAGCCTGGGCTGCGTTGGTCGGGTGAAGGTAGGCAGCACCTAGTGTGCTTACGGAGCTAGACTCCACCGCAATCCCCCACCATAGGGTAGGCGGTAAGGCAAATGGTGAGCCTTCAGTGGATGCCCCTCCCGCATCAGTGCCCCCACGCCCCGTGTACCGGTGAACCCCGAATATTGGGTCACCTTCCTCCCTAGATCCCCCCGTTAGTGGGGGGGAAAAGAGGGGGGGTTGTGTGTACGATGGCCTAACCTTGCCCTAATTACACTAGAGACTTATAGCCTTAACGGTTACCGAGTGTCAGAGCTGCGCTTCACACTTATGTTTAAGTTAGCTGCAGCGCCTTATTGTTTTTTACTTGGTGCGGACGGCGGCTCTGTTCGTGGGCGCTACAGCGTTTTATTCCTGTATTCACCCTGTCAGTTTCTACATCGGTTGTCAGTTGCATAGCTACTGTTTTTCTGATTGGCTGCGCGCCTTCGAGATGCGCGCGCTCTCGGGGGGGGGGGGGGGCGTGGTTTGGTTTGGCGCGTTCTGCGTCATCTCCCGCTCTGGCCCGCCCTTCGAGGTTCGCTTGGCGCCATTTCCTTCTCACGTGCGCGTGGTGAAGACGGTCCTCCCCTCGCTGTTCTGTAAGTGCCCTCATGGGCGACCTTTCTTTAGCTTTTGCTTCTCCTCGCTTGGCTCTGACATCCCTGTTCCCCTTGTGTCTTTCAGACCGTGAACCTCGGTGGCTTCTCCCGGCCCGGTGTAGCGCCCGGTCCAGACCATTAAAAAATCACTCCCACTTCCCAGCGGGTCATTGGGGCATCCAGGGTTGCTTTATAGCGTTAATCCCTACTGGCATATTGTATATAATAATCACCATATGGAGGCATCTCAGGATATTGCGAACGGGGTTCCTTTGGGACAAGCCCGTCTGTGCGTAGCTTGTGGGGTCTTACCTAGCAGCGGTAACAATACACGGGTCTGCGTCCCTTGTGCACAGCAGGCGCTAGCAGGTATCCCCACCTCTTCCGAGGCTGGGCCCGCACCTCGCCTTGCTTCCCCTACTCCCCCCAAACCTGAGCCTAACCCCCAATACTAGTGGGGATTCTCATACTGATTTGGCCTCTAGACTGGCTAGTGTGGAAAACTTACTTGCTGGCTCCTTGGCGCGCAAGGCCACTGCCAAGAGGCGTCATTTTAATCCTGAATCTACTATACTTCCTATAGAGTCTGATGATTTATTGCTTTCCTATGCACATTCCCCCTCAGAGGAAGGGGAACTGTTCTCTGACTCAGGGTCATACGACGACGAGTCCAGGGGACAGGAAGAGTCTGGTTCTGATAATTGGTCCTCGGACGACATTAATAGACTGCTGACCCAGATCTTTTATGTGTTATCCCTCTCTCCCCCTGCCGCGGCTCCCCGGCAAAGGGGTGATCTGTTTCACACCGCCAGGGCGCGGTTGGAGTTTCCTAAGCAAACTCATTTCAATAGCCTTGTGCTGAAAGAATGGGAACATCCCAGCAAACTCCATGGAGTTCCTAAAACTGTGGATAAGAAATATCCCTTTCCTGCCGACCTGGTCAAGTGTTGGACATCGCCACCCGAGGTCGATGCCCCAATTCTAAGTCTGTCCACCTCTATTATGCACTCCCCCGACACTACTATGCTGCGGGATTTGGAAGATCGGCGAGTTGACCAACTGGCATGCCATGCCTTTGCATTTGGGTGAGCGTCGCTCCGCCCAGTTTGTGCCTTAGCCATTACGGCGGTGGCGCTCAGGACGGTGGTTAAGACTGCTCTTGAGGGGGCGGATGACTTGCCCTCGGATTCTGCCAATGCTCTGGCCACCTGTGAGACTTTTGTGAACTATATCCTATCCGCATCGGACGATGCTATTAAATTGTGCGCTAGATCTTCTGCTCTGGTGGTAGCCATACGCCGAGCGGTCTGGTTGCGCCAGTGTGCCGCTGATAACGTAGCTAAGAAGTCCCTGATGGGGCTTCCTTTTAAGGGGCTGTGCCTGTTTGGAGAAAGGTTAGATCTTTTTGCCAAGGGTGGCAAGTTGCCTCAGCGCAAGCAGCAGATTCGGCCCTTTCATGGCCCAAGCTCCCACTCGACCCCCTACCGTGGGGCTAAGCAACGTAGAGGAGTGTCCTTCGCTGGGTCTCGCACAGAGCCCTGGAACAAGAACAGAGGATGCCGTCCCAGTTCCTCATGGGGGCCCAAGCCCAAAGCCCCTCCCAAGACTCCCCAGGCATGAAGGGGCGCCCTCGCCCGTCTGGGTGGGGGGACGTCTACAGCACTTCGAGCATGTCTGGAGACGCCACGTCTCAGACCGGTGAATTCAGGAGGTAGTGTCCTCCGGTTACAAGATAGTTTGCTGTACTGCCCCCTACCAGGTTCGTCGGGTCCTGGATGCCACAGGACCCTGCCTCAGCTCGGGTCTTAATGCTGGCTGTGCAGGACCTTCTAGACATAGGGGTCATTTGCAAGGTCCCCTTAAGAGACAGGGGCATGGGGTTCTATTCCAACCTTTTCACAGTGCCCAAGAAGGACGGGTCAGTCAGACCCATTCTGGATTTAAAAATCCTAAACAGATTTGTCAGAAACAAACATTTTCGCATAGAAACTCTGCGCTCGGCCATTGCCTTGTTGCGCCCAGGGGACTTCATGACATCTGTGGATATCAAGGACGCTTACCTGCACATCCCGGTGTTTCCAGGACATCAAAGGTTTCTCAGATTTGCGCTGCTGGATCAGCATTACCAGTTCATGGCCCTGCCATTCGGCCTCACGTCGGCTCCCAGGATGTTCACCAAGGTGCTGGCAGGGGTGATGTCACTGTTAAGACTAAGGGGCATACGAGTTTTACCCTACCTGGACGATATACTCATCACCTCTCGGTCTCTGTGGCAAGCAGAGCTGGACACTCGGTTGGTAGTGTCCACCCTGGAGTCATTCGGCTGGGTGATCAATTACCCAAAGTCCTCTCTGTCCCCCTCCTCAGTGACCCCGTTCCTGGGGATGATTCTGGATACAGTTCAGTCAAGGATATTCCTTCCTCAGCAGAAGGTGGAAGCTTTGACAATGCAGGCGAGGTCCCTGCTTTCGAGCCCTCACCCCTCCATCCGGCAGGGAATGCAGTTGGTGGGCTCGATGGTGGCAAGCTTCGAGGCGGTGCCCTTTGCCCAGTTCCATTTGAGAACTCTGCAGCTTCACCTTCTGTCAGTCTGGAACAAGGACCCAGCGTCCTTGGACGAGATCTGGGTGCTCCCCTCCTCGGTCAGACAATCCCTTGCGTGGTGGCTGGACCACAGGAACTTGACAAGGGACAGATCCTTCCTGGCTCCCTCCTGGGAGACGGTCACAACGGATGCCAGTCTGTCGGGCTGGGGGGGAATTTGGAAGTCCCTGCGCTTCCAGGGGAGGTGGGGCCCTCAGGAGGCCCATCTACCCATCAATGTCCTGGAACTCAGGGCGGTCAGATTGGTGCTGGAACAATTGACCTAGCACCTGAAGGGTCTTGCGGTTCAGGTACGCTCAGACAACAGAATGGCAGTTGCCTACATCAATCATCAGGGAGGGACCCGGAGCAAGGGAGCTCTCCAGGAAGTGTCTCTGATTCTAGCATGGGCGGAAGCCAATGTCCCATGCATCTCGGCTGTATACATTCCGGGCGCGGAGAACCTGCTGGCAGATGCTCTGAGCAGGGGATCGTCTCGTCAGGGGGAATGGTCCCTCTGCAACAGGGTGTTTCAGGCCCTGTGTCTCCGTTGGGGAGTGCCAGACGTGGATCTGTTTGCGTCCCGTCACAATCACAAGCTCCCGAGCTTTGTGTCTCTGTCTCAGGATCCTCTGGCTCTGGCCACGGATGCCCTGTCAATGTCTTGGAAGGAGTTTCAGCTCCTGTATGTGTTTCCACCAATCCCCCTTCTGGGCAGAGTTCTGCGCAAGATTGCTCTGGAAGGGGTACCCGCGATTCTGGTGGCCCCAAGGTGGCCAAGAAGAGTGTGGTTCGCAGACGTGGTTCAAATGGCAGTAGATCAGTACGATCTGCCACGGTTGCCAGACCTTCTAACTCAAGGGTCTCTACGCCATCCCAATTTACTAACTCTGGCTTTGACGGCTTGGCTATTGAAACCTCCATCCTGAGGGAAAAGGGTTTGTCTGCATCTGTAGTGGCTACTATGGTTCAAGCCAGGAAAAAGACTTCTTGTGCTATCTACTATAGAGTTTAGCGTTCTTACATTGACTGGTGTGAATCCAGGTCTCTTCCCTGCCGGGAATTCTTAGTTTCCAGGGTGCTGGAGTTCTTACAACATGGTCTAGACTTAGGTCTTAAGCTTAATACCCTGAAGGGTCAGGTTTCGGCCCGGTCTATCTTCTTTCAGAAAACCTTTGCCCAGCACCCTCTTATCAAGACCTTCTTTCAGGGGGTCACTCATGTGCGGCCTCCTCGGAAACCTATGGTTCCTGTTTGGGATTTAAACTTGGTGTTATCGGCCCTGCAGGGTGCTCCTTTTGAGCCTATTCAGGAGGCTGCTCTCGCTGTTCTCACGCTCAAGGTCATATTCCTGGTTGCCATCACTTCTGTTAGACGTGTATCGGAGTTGGCGGCTCTATCTATTCAGCCTCCCTACTATGAGAGACACCAGGATAAGGTGGTGTTTCGCTTCAAGCCAGACTTTCTGCCTAAGGTTGTGTCTGCTTTCCATTTGAATCAAGATATCGTACTTCCTTCCTTGTGCCCTAATCCTAGTAACCCTAAGGAAAGGGATTTGCATTCCTTGGATGTGGTTAGGTGTGTCAAGTATTACCTGGTTATCACTAAGGCTTTCAGGAAGACGGATGCTCTCTTCGTTGTGCCTCACGGGCCTAGGAAGGGTTTGGCTCCCGCCAAGTCTACTATCAGTAAATGGATTTGTCAGGCCGTGGTTCAAGCCTATACTACTAAGGGGAAGTCTCCCCCCTTTCGTCTTACTGCTCATTCTACTCGAGCTGTTGGGGCTTCTTGGGCTTTTCAGCACCAGGCCTCTGTGGAACAAGTTTGCAAGGCTGCTACTTGGTCTTCTGTTCATACCTTTACAAAGTTTTACAAGGTTGATGTTAGGGCCTCAGCTGATGCTGTGTTTGGCCGCAAGATTTTGCAGGCGGCAGTAGTTTAAACTGCTTGCTGTTGCCTTTTCTGTTGGGGATCCCACCCTACTTTATGGACACCAAGACCTCGTTACCGGCCCCGGCCTAACATATATTACACGGGTCCTCTTTACAAATTCTCCCACATTACTAGCGGGTTGGGGCATCCAGGGTTGCTTATTGCATAATTCCCTGCGTTATACTGCATAAAAATCACCATATGGAGGCATTTCACAATTATGGAACCGGGGTCCCTCCGGGACGCGACTGGCTGTGTGCAGTGTGTGGCCAGACCCTAGCTGAGGCCGACAGGGCACAGGTCTGTGGACAGTGTGCAGCACAGGCATTGCTAACAGAGGATCCTCCCTTTCTCACCCCCGTCTCCCCACTCCCAAACATCGCTCATGATGAGTCCCACTCCAGCGGGGATGACCTGCAAGAGGTACCGAGAGCGTTGCCCACGGCGGAGCAGGTGCTCTCTGGATTGGCGGAGCGTATGGGCCCTGGTAAAAAAGCGGTCCCTGACGCCCCCAGGTTCTCCGGTTCCTAACGATACCGATGATTCTGCTGATATGCAGGACCCTGACCCTTCAGAGGAAGCTTAGCTACTCTCAGACTCGGGCTCCTCCCATGGGATGCCCGCGGGCCGTGAGGAATCCGAGCCTGGCTCCTGGGGTCTGTGTGATACGGATGAAATCCTGATCAAACTCTTTGAGGTCTTGTCAATCTCCCCCCCCCGGGGAGATTCCCAAGCCTAAAAAGGAGACCTTCCATACAGCGCCGCCACGCTTGGAGTTTCTAGAACAGGAACAGGAACATTTCCAGAATATTATATCCCAGGAATGGGAATCGCCTGGTAAGCTGAAAGGGATTCCAGGGGTCTGGGAATGGAAGTACCTTTTCCCCCTGATGTGGTCAATTTATGGTCCGCTCCCCTGGTGGTGGACGCGCCGGTTATAGGAGTCACAAACCCCCCTTTTTGGACTGCCCCCTTTTACCGTACCCTTCGGGATGCTGAGGACCGGCGCATCACACGCCTTCTCGTGTGCTAGGACGGCCCTGCGCCCGGTTTGTGCCGTGGCCATCACTGCGGTGGCCGCCAGGACTCTTGTCAGAAAGATACTGGATCACCGCCCTGAGGATCTTCCTTGGGGGGGTGTTTAGTGCCCTATCAGACTGCGAAGCCTTTGTGAAGTTTATTCTATCGGCACTGGATGACACCATTAAGATGTGTGCTAGGAGCTCAGCACTTGCGGTAACCATTCGCCGCCTGGTCTGGCTGCGACAGTGGGGCGCTGATGGAGCTACAAAAAAGGCTCTCACTTGACTTCCATTCAGAGGACGGAGGTTATTCGGGGCCCGCTTGGACCTTTTCGGCAAAAAGGCCATAGCACCCTCCCGCAGAAGGCCGCTCCGGCCTCCACGAGGCAGGGTCACCCCTCCACCCCCCTACGTCAGTGTTAGACATGAATCTGAGGTGTGTTTCCAGTTATTTGGCGTGGATTTCCAGCATGGCGCGGGCAGACAGCGCCCTGGGCCTTCTGGCAGGACCAAGTCCAAATCTGCCAAAACCTCGCAAGCATGAAGGGGCGCCCTCTCCCCTTTGGGCGAGGGGGTGACTGCACAGCTGTCTCACATCCAGGAATATGCCTCCTCCTTACGGCGGTTCCGGGATGTAGCCCACCTGGGCTCAGGATGGGTTCTCGCTGGCGGTCCCCCCCTCAGTTTCCTGTCAGGGTGATTTTAGCCCCTGCTCTCCCTTCTGAACCTGGCGCAGGCCGGACTAGGGCCTGCAGTGTTGGGCGCGCCTTGGCAATTGCCTTACTGGGATGGGGCCATGGCCCCTATACATTTTTTCCATCCCCCCCCCCCTCTTCAGTACGAGGTAGTCTGGACCCCATGCGCCTATGGCAGGCTTAACTATTCTACCCTGGCAAGTAATCCATATATGACATATCTGTCTTGGGCCACGGGCCCCTGCGCGGGGGGGGTTTCGGCCTCTTGCGAGGCTCTAGCAAGAATAGTCTAAGGCGTGCCGCAGACCCCAGAGAAGCTATTCTAGTCAGTGTCACAGGATCAACCCTGCAGGGGCCTCCCTTCGTGCCCAGGCTACTAGCCTGGCGGGTGTGGGGATGCGCCTGAGGTGGGGCTTCGGCATTGGGACCTACCGGGTCGTCTTCCTTACTCCCCCGCCTCTGCATCAGACAAAGTGGGTCGGTTGGCCGACAGTGTCCCCTGGAAGCTACTGGATGGTTGCTTAAACTCCCCATCCCTTCACCGTCCCTTATTCACTATTCCCCGTCCCGGGGAAATTGGTTCAGGCTTGCTGCCTTCCTCCCTGGCATTAGGGGACCTCTGGTTACGGGGGCTCTGCCCTCCTTTACTTGCGCCCTACCTTCACCTAGCGGGATGGCAGCTGGTGGGTCTGTCGGTGGCACATCAAGATGATGTCATTTATATACCGAGCCCTCGGGCTCTTCGGCGCAGTAGGTTACTAAACCTTCATATGTCCCAGCATCCCGGTGTTTGGTCTGTGCTCAGGCCTTCTTGGTAAGCTGGTTCCTCTGGAACTTCCTATTGACAAGGGCCCCGTCGGGGGGGGGGTACCTTCCTTCCTTGCTAGCATCTCCTAGAGTATGGCCCCCCTGGGTGCCAGTCTAGCAGGTTTGGAAAGGGAGAGCCAAATCTCTCCCACGAACCACGGGGTTCTAGGTTGGGCCCTTGAGGGGTCCATCTTATCTGCTGGGCTCGCTGTAACGGTGGCCCCCTTTGATTCTATATGGCGGGCCTCCCCCTCCTTTAGGACCGGTCGGTTCATGAGGGATTCCTGGCCTGCTAGACAATGGCATGTTGTAATGCTGGTTTAGAGATTGTGACAGGTTGCTACCTCTGGAGGGTCCCTGTCCCTGGCCTGGGTGGGGTTCTACCCCCCCTGCTTTTCAGCAGTATTCGCTTCTATGGGTACCCTTAGTGGCAAGTTTTGCCATCCTGGGTTGCCCAGGGAGCCTAGAGTGGCTCTGAGGGGTCTCCTTTCTGACACAGGGCCTCTGCCCTTGTCCCTACGGTCCCAGGATATTCTGGTTCTTGTTGGTGGGCCTGAGTATCTAGGCTTAGCCTTATTATTTCATATGCCTTCTTTCACCAACCTACCTTTTGGGTTCTGCGCACGGCTGGCCGGATAGTGAGTCCCATGGGATCTATGGCCTAGGCGGCCTTGGGAGTAATGGCTCGCAGACACCCCTGCCGAGGGCTGCGGAATTGTGATATCCTTATTAGACCACAAAAAGAAAAAAATAATGGAATTCATGAAAATGGGCACGCCAGCAAAGGTATAAGGAAAATAGTATTATTTATTGGTGGCATATAAAGTTAAAAACATACAAAAGACAAGACAAGGGAGAATAAAAACAGTCTTTAGACTACATTAGTAGTGCCCCTTACCAGGAACTTTGATTGAATTGTGATATCCCAGTTGGGGTGCGGTCCTGTCCTTATCAGGTCTCTTCCTGTCAAAGGCCTCCTGTCTGGGGGTTGATTGCTAATCCCCCCCTTGGGGGCGGGCCTCATCTTCTGGGTAACCTAGTATGAGTGGAGGTTTGGGGGCTAGCTCCCCAGCTTCCCTTTATTCCACCTATAATGGCTGGGTGGTTCCCATATTGACTGACAGGGGCCTTAGTCTCTTCCCTGTGAGGCGTTATCGGTCCCCAGGGCCTTAAAGCCATTACAGCTTAAATTGGGGTTGGCTCCCCATCTGGGGGACTCTGATGGTGTAGGACTGTCTTGGCCTTTCCTACAGGAGTCTGGTTCTGTCACCCTTGTAGAGTATTCTCTTTGGGTTGCTTAACTGCACCTCCCCAGTAGTTCCATAAGTCCCTGTGGGGATCAAACCTTTCATCCTGTTACCCTGCGGACTTCCTGGGGATCCTACTTGGATACGGTATCGGCTGCCCTGGAGGCCAGACCGCTCTTGGGGCCTCCTGACTCCGTCAGACTTGGGCCTGAGACGATGATTCTGGCTAATTATTCCCTGACGCTATGTATACTCATATATACATGTACGGCTATATGCGGCTACAGGTACCCCATGCCTGGGGGTGTTTCCCTTTATCCTGGGCTTCTGGCCCGGGGTGTCTGTTGGACCCTTGGTTCAGACCCTTTGGTATAGCCATGGGGTGATTACTAATATACTAATTGTGAGGGCCTACATCCCTCTTCAGGTTTTTGCACTTCTTCCCATGCTGGCCTCCTTGACCTTTGGGGGACTGCTGTTCTTGGAAGTCTACGGGCGCCTCCTTAGGTATGGCGCCTGATATCTATTCCAGCGCCATTGCGCCTTGGAGCGCTCCTTCTGGATGTTCTCTGATCCTGGGGAAGCCTTGGCTTCTTGGAAATTAAGGGTTTGTATTCCCGCCTTGGTCGGGTGCCCTGTTTTTGTTCCCCTTGAGGGTGTTACAAGAGTTGCCACAAGGCTTCCTTGCCTGTGAGCTGGTTGGGTCACTACACTGACCTATGTTCCTTCAGGGGAGCGTTTCTTCCCCTGTTGTTTACTCTGTTATCATGGGTGCTTGGGTATCACGTTCCCTTCAGCACCAGGGTTTTGTTTCTCTGTTAGTTCAATTACTTGCCATTATGGCCTGTCTCTGTTCATACCTGCTTGGTTCTGCTATGTGACTGATGTTGGAGCCTATGCTCTTGTCAGGCCTGTTGCAAGTTTTGCAGGTGACAGCACCTTTACTGCCCGCTGTGCCTTGCTTTTTCTGGGGATCCCACCCTGCTTATGGACACTGCTATTGGATGTCCCACATGTTATGACTATTCGGGAGCAGGACGTACTGTATGCTTAGAATAATACAACTCTGTGAAGTACTCAGCTGTAGAGTTATTATACGCATACAGCACGTCCTGCTCCACCCCACCCTGGTTTCACTAATTCTGGATCCCCTGTATGGTGATTATTACCATTCAGATATTGCTACCAGTTATTCTGGGTGGTTGGTTCCTTCTGGCCTCTCTTCTCACTGCTTTTGAATGCTGGGGATTTGTGGGAGGTCCCGCAGTATATGTAGGGCCTGGAGGAGCTTGTTTTCTACATGTCTGCAGTGCACGGAGGCGGAGGACTACCCACATGTTATGACTATTCTGGAGCAGGACGTGCTGTATGCGTATAATATCAACTCTACAGGTGAGTACTTCAGAGTTGTATTTTTCTTCCTCAGCAGAAGTTGAATTCTCTTCAAGCTCTGGTTCATTCCATGTTGTCCAGCCCTCGTCCTTCCATCAGGCAAGGGATGCAATTGGTGGGACAGATGGTGGCCTGCTTCCAAGCAGTTCCTTACACTCCGTTTCACATGAGACCCCTTCAGCTCAATCTCCTTTCAGTCTGGGACAAGAGTCCCCTGTCTTTGCATCAGGCCTTTGTTCTCTCGTCTCTGGTTCGGCGGTCCCTCCTGTGGTGGCTGGACTCGAGGAATCTTCTCGGGGGCAGATCCTTTCTGACTCCATGTTGGGAGACGGTCACTACGGATGCCAGTCTGTCAGGTTGGGGGGGGCTACTGGAGAGCCCTCCAATTCCAGGGGCTGTGGGGCCCTCAGGAGGCTCACGCTCCAATCAACGTCCTCGAGCTGAGGGCAGTTCGGTTGGTACTGGCACAGTTGACTCCTCACCTTCAGGGTCTGCCGGTGCAGGTTCGTTCAGACAATCAGACGGCGGTCGCCTATATCAATCATCAGGGAGGGGGGAATGTATGATGTCCCTGGAGTATTGCTTGCCAGCGTGCTATTAAGAACCCGTCCGCGTCTTAATAGCACGCTGGCAAGCAATACTCCAGGGACATCATACTTTTCCCCTCTCCCTTTGAGGCATCAATCGGCCGAGGTGCGCTGAGGGTTTGGTGAGAATCTTGCCTGGCGTTTCTTAAACAGCTGTTATATACTGTTTTTATGTGAGTGCATTTTTAACTTAATCAGCGCACATGATTAAAACGTTATTACGCTAGATTTTCCTATTGGTTTTTCCAACATGTGCTTTGTCCAACATGGGACAATTTTAAAAGTCAAAGTGGGGATAAGAACACCAAACCGGCTCTCCTATTAATTAGAGAGGAATGGAATATTGAGGATTTCTAATAAGGCATTAAAGCGCACCACTACCTGTTAAAGCGGGGATAAGAACATCTAACCAGCTCTACTATTTAATAGAGAGGAATGGAATATGGAGGTATTTTCAGTAAGGCATTAAAGCGTATCACTATCTGGTATACATTGGGTGTGTGCAGCAGTAAAATCTTTGGTTACCTTCCTATTAGGGAGTTTGGGGCTCTCCCTCCTTTTTCTTAGTTAATGTTATGAATACTATCTGGAGCAGGACGTGCTGCATACTTAGAATAATACAATTCTGTGATTACTTACCTCGTAGAATTGGTATTATAAGTATGCAGCACGTCCTGCTCCATCCCACCCTGATTACTTTATTTTTGGATCCTCTTTATGGTGATTTGTTCCTTGTTAACCTGGTTGAATTTATTGGCTTCTCCTGGTTCCCTTACTGCTTTGTTATACTGGGGAATTAGTGGGAGGTCCCGGGTATATATGGACCGGGAGGGGCCTCTTTTTGCCAACTCTGCAGTAAAGCGCCCTCTTGTGGACTATATCCCAGCTGTTATGAATACTATCTGGAGCAAGACGTGCTGCATACTTATAATACCAATTCTACAATGTGAGTAATCACAGAATTGTATTTTTTTTAAGCTTTTATAGGCTTTCAACCACATGGGTGGTCATACATTTTGGATATTCATTTATACATTGCGATAAGTTCATGCAAACAGAACTGGTGAAAGAGATGATGGGTTCACGCCAGGACACTTCCGATGCAATCCAAATTTCCTTGCAATGGCCATTTCATAGGATGGAATTGCTATTGCGGCGGCCTTCGTACTGCTACAGACAAGGCTTTTCGGATTGCTGCAGAAATGCTATCGTGCTTCTGAATTAGGCTTCTATGTTGTGCATTTTTGAGGTAATTGCAGAGTGCTTGCAATATCGCCTCAGTGTGAACAGAGCCAGAATGTCCACGCTGTCCTACTCCCACTTTGATGTATTTTATTTCCTCTTTTTAAGTTGTAAATTAATGAATAATTGTTGGTAGGTCATTGTACTTATCAGACAGACTGCATTTGCTTAAGGTCGCCATAACAACCCAACCATACATCTATCATTCAATGTTTAAACCATATCGATTTTCAGTTTAATATGGTTTTGTCTTGGTGTAAGTCTTTGTGAAAGAATGGTAGGTGCTCGGCTGGATTAATGTTTTCCATACATGAGGCAGTTGTGCTTAAAGGAGGAAAATTAGTGTTTTACCTTTTATATACTGGAAAGTGTCTAGTTTTTGTGCTTGATTTGTGTTTGGAGTATGTCACGACCCTTTGAAAAACTGCATGAGCAAAAAGTTACTGGACCCTAGCGTCTCTCCGCCCCCCACCTGGTGCTAGGATTGATTTAGCCAGGGGCGTAAATACCATACCTCCACCATATGTACCTGCTGCACATACTTACCTTGCCATGCCGCCTCCTTCCCGCGGCTTTCTTCCGTATCGGCAAAGTCAGCTCCTCCCACTATCTGCTATCCGACCAGCTATGGGGCCCCACCAGGGCTATGTATGCCCCTGGTTTTGGCATAAAAAACAAAACTTACCTTAAACCAGAACTTAACTGAAAACTGCCCCCCTCCTCCACCCTGTCACCCTACCATGGCGTTGGAGCAGGACAGTGGGGTTAAAAAAAAAAAAAAACTGACCTTAGCCAGTCGCCCACTCCATCCTCCCTGGTCTCCAGCCACCACGCAGGTAAAGAAGCACAGCCCCATCCCTTGGCTCTGCATATGCTCCTGCCGCCCATTCACTTGTAGCGCTCAGGAAGTCGGGGCATGCGGCTTTGTGTCTGCCTTCTAAGATGGCAGCGCCTAAAGTAAGGGTTTTTCTTTTATTTGTAACCCCCCCCAGTCAGTTTTCACTGATCCACTTTAATGCCTAGTCAGCAAATAAGTGTGCAGCAGCCACACTGGTGGGACAGAAGATCGGTGTCCTGTATGCCTCCTTCTTTACAGCAAATCGGGGGATGTCGCACAGCAGGGCACCCCAAATAGGGGAGAGTGGAAATCCTGGTGATTCTTCTTTAATGCATAACCGCTGTTTTGTGCATTTTTGTTTATTATTTTATTTTATACCTTAACCCCTCAGGCAATTTGCATCCGTATCCTGGCTGAAATCTGGATAAAGGCTGACCAGATCATTCTTACTTTGCACTTTAAATTGTATCAAAACTCTGCTTTGGGATGCCCTGCTGGGGCAATTGCTCCTTGTCATAGCCCTGGGATGTGCTGTCTACTTGCCTTCTTACCAGTTCCAGCAACACTCAGATGACTGCAGAGTATCCGCCTTTGTTTGCTCCACTCTGGGATCCTGATAGTGGTCAGGATTCCTGATATGTGCTCTGTTGCGCAACACATTGGGAGAACCTTGCAAGCAGTACTTTAACATAACTCGAGAACATTCCAATAGTTTAATTAAAACATTGGTCCCCCAACTTGTGGCTCATGGGCCCTTGCTGTGTGGCTTTTGGCCTTTCTGGGATTATTGTTGGGCATGTGCACTAGCAGGCCAGCTTACCTATATTTGCAGCTTCCATTGGCACAATACCCAGACTCCCATTGAGTGTTGCGCTGGAAGCTGTGGGTAAGCCAACACATCTATTTAAACTATTGGAGTCAGTGCACCTGTTTTTATAGAGGCAAAGATGTTATGGGGTAAGGGGGATTTGTACACTGGCCAATATCCTCATGACGAATTTACATTTGCCAAGGTGAAAGGTTTGGGTCCCCTGACATAGACTTTACTATTAACCTATTACCTATTAAACTATTAACCAGTTCATACAGAGCCCTTCTGCCATACACAGAAAATGCCTGCTCTTAGAACAATGGATAGGTGTGAACATATCCTTATGCTGGAAGTAAATCACTGCTTAGTAGTTTTAGCTGCACAGACCTAAAGAAACTTGGAGCAAACAGAGCGTCACAAAAAGCTAAACAGGTAAAAGCCCCCCCCCCCCCCCCCCCCCCAAGTATTTTTTCTTTTTCAGACTAGCAGCAATGAACCTTTTTATATTGGGTTTTAGTTTAGACATGGTCTAGCAGTGACCATTCACCACTGGCCCTATTTCATGTAATGTACTGTTAAAGCCCTGTGCTGCATCGTCTATGTAGATGATTACACAGGGTGTTAAACTCCTGCAGTGGGGCACTATATGAAAATGTGCAAAGTATTACCCTGCCCAAAGACCAGGTAGGTGTGTATTCATCTATTTCAACTCAAGATTCAAGTCAGCAAAGATACTTTAGGATAATCCCAAGGACCATGTGCGCAGTACTTCTCTCCCTGTAGCCTATAGATGTTCTGTAATGTTGTAAAAACATTGGTTTGGTGCCTCTTTGAGCTGGAAAGTGCCACTGCCTGTCTGGACATTCTTTCCCAGGGAATCCTCTTGGAAGGAGTGCAAGTCTCGGTCCCCTGACACTGGGAAACTTAGGGGGTTGCTCTTTTTAATGGCTGTGTAGTCTGTAAAACATTATTTTCTGAGAACATCTCTAATATATGGTGCTATTTTTACAGATTCTGCTAAAGTAGGAATTTATCATTTAAAATAAGAACTTTCACTGCTAGAAGTATGTTTGGAAACTTGTAAGAGCTGCAAGCATCCATTTTGGGAGTTCTTTGTTGGGGCTTCTTTTCTCTTCACACAACTGATGTTCCAACTGGTAATGATAATAGCATGTATGTTTGCACAATGTTTTTATTCTAAGTATGCAGAATGTCCTGCTCCAGATAATGAATCATAACAGATGGGAATACTTCCTCCAGAGGGCGCTGGACTGCAGAGAGGCCCCTCCCGGTCCCATATATACCTGGGACCTCCCATGAATTCCCCAGTTCTTCTCTGCAGTCGGCTGCGAAGGACTAGAATGATGGCTTCTCTGTTCGCAGGTGAGCAGGGCTTATCAGCCCGTGGCCCTGTAGAACTATTCCCAGCCGTTCCATTTCTTCATTTATGCCTCCCAGCTTTGGCTGTGCTGGTCGGGTGATGGTAGGCTGCACCTTTTTACGCCTAAGAGGCGACATGTGGCGCCTGGTGCGTCGGTTTTCCCTATGGAGGAATTTCTGGACATGACTGACTATACCCCCGTTGAAGAGGGGGAATTGTTCTCGGATTCAGAGCTGTCTGATGATCAGCATTACAGGGGTGCTGACCCTGGCTCTGATCCCTGGGATGCTGATGACACCAATAGACTTTTGACTCAGATTTTTGAAGTGCTCTCTATTTCCCTTCCTGCTGCTGCTCCCAAACAGCAGGGGGAATTGTTTAATACTGCTAAGCCACGTTTGGAATTTCCAGAACAGGCTCATTTCAATAATCTTGTTCTCAAAGAGTCGGAACGTCTCAGCCAGCTGAGGCTCTTCGTTCATGTCTGGAGACAACAGGTCTCAGACCGGTGGATTCTGGAGGTGGTGTCCTCCGGCTACAAGATAGTTTGCTGCCTGACCGCTCCCAAGATTCCTCAGGTCCCGGATCCCTCAAATCCCCTGGCAGCTCAGGGTCTGTTTCTGGCTGTGCAAAACCTTCTGGACATGGGGGTCATCTATCAGGTCCTTCTTTAGGAAAGAGGTCAGGACTATTCAATCTTTTCACAGTGCCCGAAAGGGATGGTTCAATCAGGCCCATCCTGGACTTAAAACTTCTCAACAAATTTGTCAGAACCAGGCACTTTTGAATGGAAACCCTGCGCTCAGCTGTTGGCTTGTTGCGCCCGGGGGACTTCATGACCTCCATAGACATCAAGGACGCGTACCTTCATGTTCCAGTCTTCCCAGGGCATCAGAAATTTCTCAGGTTCACGCTGGAAGACCAGCATTACCAATTTGTAGCTCTGCCCTTCGGTCTCACCTCGGCTCCCAGAGCCTTCACCAAGGTGCTGGCAGGTGTTATGGCTCTCCTCAGAGCTCAGGGCATTCGCATTCCTCCATTTTTGGACGACCTTCTCATCACTTGTCGGTCTCTCCATCAGGCAGAATGGGATTCCCCGCGGGTGGTGACCATTCTGGAGTCGTTCGGCTGGGTGATCAATCACCCCAAATCTTCCCTATCCCCATGTCTGGTGACTTCCTTCCTGGGCATGAATTTGGATACTG
This sequence comes from Gastrophryne carolinensis, assembly GCA_027917425.1. Classification (NCBI taxonomy): domain Eukaryota; kingdom Metazoa; phylum Chordata; class Amphibia; order Anura; family Microhylidae; genus Gastrophryne; species Gastrophryne carolinensis. The sequence continues at coordinate 309,819,810 of CM051239.1, read as the reverse complement.
TTCAGGCCAGGATTTTTCTTCGTCAGCTGAAGGTGGACTCTCTGCAAGCTCTAGTTCACTCCCTTCTGTCATGCCCTCACCCCTCCATCCGGCAGGGGCTGCAGCTAGTGGGGCAGATGGTGTCCTGCTTCGCGGAGGTTCCCTATGCGCAGTTTCACATGAGACCTCTTCAACTCCATCTCATATCATTCTGGGACAGTCCCCAGTCCCCTGTCTCTGGATCAAGCTTTCGTTTGTCTCCTCTGGTCCGGTGGTCCCTCTTGTGGTGGCTGGACTCGAGGAACCTGTTGGGGGGCAGATCCTGCCTGGTCCCCTGTTGGGAGACAGTCACCACGGATGCCAGTCTTACAGGTTGGGGGGGCTTCTGGAAAAGCCTACAATTCCAGGGGCTGTGGGGCCCTCAGGAGGCCCATGCTCCTATCATCAACACCCTGGAACTAAGGGCGGTCAGGTTGGTTCTGGCCCATTTGACTCCTCGCCTTCAGGGCCGGCCGGTCCAAGTACGCTTAGACAACCAGACGGCGGTTGCCTACATCAATCATCAGGGAGGGATTCGGAGCAAGAGTGCCCTCAGGGAAGTGTCCTTAGTTCTCTCTTGGGAGGACAATGTCCCTTGCATTTCAGCTGTGTACATTCCGGTGGTGGAGAATCTGGAGGCAGACTCTCTGAGCAGGGGGACCTCTCGCCTGGGGTAATAGTCTCTCCACAGCGAGGTCCTCCAATCCCTGTGTCTCCGTTGGAGGGTGCCGGCGTGTATCTGTTTGCATGTCACCACAAGCTCCCAGTCTTTGTCTCTCTGTCCCAGGATCCCCTGGCCGTGGCCGTGGATGCTTTGACTCTATCCTGGCAGGGGCTCTGTCTCCTGTATCTTTTTCCTCCATTCCCTGCTGGGCAGGGTTTTGCGCAAGTTGGTTCAAGAAGGGGTGCCAGCAATTCTGGTGGCCCCCCCGCTGGCCAAGACAGGTGTGGTTTGCAGACATCGTACAGCTAGCAGTAGATCTCAGTACGCTTTGCCCATGGTCTCGGACCTTCTCACTCATGGATGGCTTTGCCATCCCTATTTACAAACGATGGCTTTGATGGCCTGGCTGCTGAAACCTCCATCTTGTTGGAAGAAGGACTTTCTGTCTCTGTAGTCAATACCTTGATAAGGGCTAGGAAGAAATCCTCCTCCTCCATTTACTATAGGATTTGGCGGGCCTAAATTGACTGGTGTGAGTCTAAGGTCCTTCCCTGTCGTGTGTTTTCCATCCCTAGGATCCTGGAGTTCCTTCAACATGGTTTGGATCTGGGACTTCAGCTCAGCACTCTCAAGGGTCCCGTATCTTCCTTGGCTGTTTTCTTACATCCTCTTGTCAAGACCTTCTTCCAGGGGGTTGCTCATGTGCGTCCCCCACGTAAGCCTCTGTGGCCAGTCTGGGATTTAAATTTGGTTTTGTGTGCCCTTCAGGGCCCTCCGTTTGAGCCTGTGCATGAGGCTGCTCTGTCTATTCTTACTCTTAAGGTTGCCTTTTTAGTGGCTATCACCTCTGTTCCCCAGTTCTTCTCTGCAATCTGGGCTGCGATGACCAGAAGATGGCTCTTTCTACTCGCAGGTGAGCGGGGCTTATTTTGCTATTGCCGTCGCCGCCGCGCGCTTGTACTCCGTTCCGCGGACGGCGGTGATATCGCCTCAGGCGCAGCTGCTCAGTCATTGGCTGGCCTTGTCACGGGGGCGCGTTTTCGCGCCCTTCGGGGGGGGGGCGGGCCTTGCGGATGTCGTTTTCCGCATCACTTCTCCGCAGCCCGCCCCTTGAGGTTTATGCCTGCCGCCATTTTGGAGCTCCTGTGCTGCGTGTCTGGCGTCTCCTCTATCGCGTTCCATAAGTGCCCCTGCGGGCTGGCTTTTCTTTACATTTCATTGTATTATGCTTACGGGTTCTTTGCTTTATGTCTTACAGGCGGGTCAAACTTTTTTGTGGTCTCTCCCGGTCCTATCCCCTTTTAGAGTTAACTCCTTATTGGAGGGCTATTGTAGTTGTTTATCTCTCACTTCCTTAGTGGGCTATTGGGGCATCCCGGGTAGCCTTATTGGCGTCAATCCCAATTGCCCTATTGTGCCACAATAATCACCATATAGAGGCTTCTCAGGATAATGTGCTTGGGGTACCTTCGGGACAAGCCTGGCTATGTGTGGCGTGTGGGGTATCCCCTATAAATGATGTCAGGGTGTGTGTACCCTGCGCCCAGCAGATGCTTGCGCTGCAGTCTGGGTTACCGGTGGCTGGGCCTGCGCTCCCTCTGGTTTCCCCTACCCCCCCCCCCACGCTTACATCTGACTCCTAGTGAGGTGCATACCAGTGGGGAGTCTCAACCTGATTTGGCTGCTGGGGTGGCCAGCATTGAGAGACATATTGCTGGCTCTGGCCCGCGTAAGGCTTCTGCTAAGAAGCGGCATTTATCACCTGGTGTTTCCCTCTTTCCTATGGAGGCTGAGGAATTTTTTAACGTTACTGGTTATACCCCCCTGGAAGAGGGGGGAAATTTTTTCTGATTCAGAATCATCTGAGGAACAATCTAGGGTGTATGGTGCCAATTCTGGGTCTGACCCATGGGCTTCAGATGATACTGACCGGTTTGTAGCTCACATTTTTGAAGTACTCTACATCTCTCCTCCTGCCGTGGCTCTGCGGCAGCAGGGGGTGCTGTTTCATACTGTTAAACCATGCTTGGAGTTTCCTGAACAAATTCATTTTAATAATCTGGTGCTCAAGGAGTGGGAACGGCCTAGCCGGCTCCCCGGGGTGCCAAAGAGTTGGGATAAGCGGTATCCCTTTCCTGCTGAGATGGTTAAACGGTGGTCATGTCCTCCCGAGGTGGATGCACCAGTTCTGGGGTTGTCCAACACATCCGTCATGCATTCCCCTGACTCTACTACACTGAGGGATGGGGAGGACAGGCGCATAGATCAGCTGGCTTGCCATGCGCTGCGTCCGGTCTGTGCCTCTGCCATTACGGCTGTTGCTATTAAAAGCTTGCTCAGGGGTCTCTTAGATGGGGCCCCTGATGATGCAGGTAGTGAAGAGTATAGAGCCCTTCTGCGTTGTGAGGAATTTGTTGCATATTCAGGTTCATATTCGGGTTCAGGTGCCTTTTCTCCTTACTTCTGGGGCTCCAGAATTGGACGGAGAGCTTCCTTTGCTGGAGCCCGTGGAGATTTTTGGGGCAGGAGCAGAGGACGTGGCCGCCCTGGCCCCTCCTGGGGTCCTAAGCCTAAGTCCTCCCCCAAACCCCCTCAGGCATGAAGGGGCGCCCTCACCCATCCGGGTGGGGGGACGGCTTCGGCTCTTGGCTCATGTCTGGAGGCGTCATGTCTCAGACCGGTGGTCTCAGGAGGTAGTATCCTCCGGTTACAAGATAGAGTTGGCAGCCTAGCCGCCCCCAAGATTCATCAAATCCCGGGTTAGCTCAAAACCCCCTGTCAGCTCAGGGTCTGTCCCTGGCTGTCCAAGGCCTTCTGGAACTGGGTGTCATCTGCCGGGTGCCCTTGAGGGAAAGGGGCAAAGGCTATTATTCCAATCTTTTCATTGTTCCCAAAAAAGATGGGTCCATCAGACCCATCCTGGATTTGAAGCACCTCAACAAATTTGTCAGATTCAGACACTTTCGCATGGAGACTCTGCGCTCCGCTGTGAATTTCTTACGCCCAGGGGACTTCATGACCTCTGTAGACATCAAGAATGCTTACCTTCACGTACCTATCTTTCCAGGTCATCAGAGATTCCTCAGGTTTCCTATGGAGGATCAGCACTACCAATTTGTGGCCTTGCCCTTCGGTCTCACCTCAGCTCCCAGGGTATTCACCAAGGTGCTGGCAGGAGTGATGGCTCTGCTGAGATCTCAGGGCATTCGCATTCTTCCCTACTTGGACGACTTGTTTATCGCTTCTCAGTCCTTCCATCAAGCAGAGCTGGACACTCAGCGGGTGGTGTCCACACTGGAGTCATTCGGCTGGGTGATCAACCACCCCAAATCTTCCCTGTCTCCTTCCATGGTGAAGTCCTTTCTGGGCATGATTCTGGATTCATCTCAGGTCAAGATCTTTCTTCCTCAGCAGAAGGTGGAGAGTCTTCAAGAGAAAGCTCAGCTCCTTCTGTCTTGTCCTCATCCATCCATCAGGCAGGGAATGCAGCTGGTGGGCCTTATGGTGTCCTGCTTCAAGGCGTTCCATATGCTCAGTTCCACATGAGGCCTCTTCAGCTTCACCTCTTGTCAGTGTGGGATCGGGACCCCGTGTCCTTGGATCAGGTGTTTGTCCCCTCTGGCCAGGCGGTCTCTTTCGTGGTGGCTGGACTTCAGGAACCTGCTGGGGGGGGGCAGATCCTTTCTGGCCCCTTGTTGGGAGACTCACCAGGGATGCCAGTCTGACAGGTTGGGGCGGATTCTGTAAGTCCTTGAAATTCCAGGGTCAGTGGGGCTCTTTAGGAGGCCCATGCCCCTATCAACATTCTGGAGTTGAGGGCGATCAGGTTGGTTCTCGCCCATTTAACCCCACACCTGCGGGGTCGGGCTGTCCAGGTCCGCTCGGACAACCAGACAGCGGTTACCTACATCAATCATCCGGGAGGGACCCAGAGCAAGAGTCCCTGGGTCCCTGATACTGTCCTGGGCGGAGGTGAATGTTCCCTTCATCTCAGCTGTGTACATTCCAGGGGTGGAGAATCTGGAGGCAGACTCCCTGAGCTGGGGGACCTCTCGTCTGGGAGAGTGGTCCCTCAGCAGCAGGGTGTTTCGCTCCCTGTGCCACCGCTGGGGTCAGCCGGATGTGGATCTGTTTGCGTCCCGTCACAAGCTTTCAGTCTTTGTATCTCTGTCCCAGGATCCTCTGGCCTTGGCCATGGATGCCTTCGCAATGTCTTGGGCGAGTTTTCAGCTCCTGTATGTGTTTCCCCATTTCCCCTGCTGGGCAGGGTGCTGCGCAAGATAGCTCAGGAAAGGGTGCTACTAGCCATACTGGTGGCCCCGTTGGCCAAGAAGAGTGTGGTTCGCAGACATCGTGCAGCTGGCAGTAGATCAGTACGCCTTGCCCCGGGTTCCAGATCTGCTCACTCAGGGGCACCTACACCACCCCAATTTACAAACGCTGGCTTTGACGGCCTGGCTGCTGAAACCTCCATCTTGATGGAAAAAGGGCTGCCTGCCTCGGTTGTTAATACTATGATCAGGGCTAGGAAAAGGTCCTCTTCTTCTATCTACTATAGGGTTTGGCGTACTTACATTGACTGGTGTGAGTCTAACTCACTTCCCTGTCGTGTATTTTCTATTCCTAGGATTCTGGAGTTTCTGCAACATGGTTTGGATCTGGGTCTTCAGCTCAGTACTCTGAAGGGTCATGTTTCTGCCTTGGCCATTTTTTTCCAAAGATCCTTTGCTCAACATCCCCTGGTCAAGACCTTCTTCCAGGGGGTTACTCGCATCCCCCACGTACGCCTATGTTACCAGTCTGGGACTTGAACTTGGTCTTGTCTGCCCTGCAGGGGTCTCCAAGCCCTTGCAGGGGGCCCCCTTGTCCATTCTTACGCTTAAGGTAGTCTTTTTGGTGGCTATCACTTCTGTTAAGCGTGTTTCTGAGTTGGCGGCGCTTTCCATCAAACCTCCTTACTTTGAGAGACACCAGGACAAGGTGGTGTTTCGTTTTAAGCCAGATTTTCTGCCTAAGGTTGTTTCTGCCTTTCATCTCAATCAGGACATTGTTTTGCCTTCTCTGTGTCCTAATCCTAGTAACTCTAAGGAGAGGGTTTTACACTCTTTGGATGTGGTTAGGAAGTTCTATCTGGTGGCTACTGAACCCTTCAGGAAGACTGATGCTCTTTTTGTGCTCCCGTCTGGACCCAAGAAGGGTCTCACTCCAGCGAAGTCCACTATCAGCAAGTGGATCCGTCAGGCTGTGGTACAGGCCTATTCTGCTAAAGGGAGGGAGCCTCCCTTCCGCCTTACTGCTCATTCTACTCGTGCTATTGGTGCCTCTTGGGCTTTTCAGCACCAAGCTTCTGTTGAACAAATTGCAAGGCCGCCACTTGGTCTTCTGTTCATACTTTTTCAAAGTTTTACAAGGTTGATGTTAGGGCCTCAGCTGATGCTGCTTTTGGACGCAAGGTTCTGCAGGCGGCAGTGGTTTAAACGGTCTGCTGTTACTTTTGGGGATCCCACCCTACCTTACGGACACTGCTATTGGATGTCCCAAGTGTAAGGAATATCTTCTGGAACAGGACGTGCTGTATACTTAGAATAATACAATTCTGTGATTACTCACCTGTAGAATTGGTATTATACGTATACAGCACGTCCTGTTCCACCCCACCCTTATTATTTTTAGTTACCTCTTTATGGTGATTGTTCTTATGTTCAATTTTTATATAATGGTTATAATTCTCCCAGTCTCATTTTAACTGCTTTTCAATACTGGGGAATTTGTGGGAGGTCCCTGGTATATATGGGGCCGGGAGGAGCCACTTTTCTGTCTCTGCAGTCATCTACTGGATGTATAACCCAAGAGTAAGGAATTTCTTCTGGAACAGGACGTTCTGTATACGTATAATACCAGTTCTACAGGTGAGTACTCACAGAATTGTATTTTTGCAGTCAGAATCACTAGCTGTCTGTCTTGTAAAATATACAAGCTTCTCTTTAGATTGTAAGCTCCTATACAAAGGGCTTTCTCTGCTTTTGGACCGTTTGTTGTATTGTTGGTAATTACTGCACTGTAAATTATAGATTGGTATAGTGTTGATGCTATATAAATGGATATTAATTACAACTATATTAAGCTGAGGCCTGTAAATACCTGCACACATTTTTGTGGTCAGGTTTGCTTTGGTTATTTTCAATCTCCAACAGTACTTATAGACTGCATGATGAATTTTGTGGTATGATGTGGACTGTGTTCACATCACAAATGTAAAAGTCCTATATGGTGTGATGTAGGCGTCTTGCTGAGGGCTCTTTAGTGCATCTTAGAATTGTGGTGTGGCCTTAGGTTGACAGCAGTGGTCGTGAGCAGGCCTGAAAGCCATCCCACACCCTAGCCCGCATTGTAACAAATGCCAGATGTACATGGCCAGGGGAAATTGCTACTACTGTCATTTAGAAGAAGTATTTATATGCAGTGGGGGCTTCAGGGTGTGTGTTAGAGAAAAATTACACACATAATACGCTAAATGATGCGTTTAATGCAACCTCTGTGCCCCCTAGAACCGCGCAGCAACCTAACTAGACATGAGCACAATGCTGTTCTGGAGAGGACTTTAGAAATTGTTTGGTGCCAGGCCCACTGACATTGAGGTTTCTGCAGCGTCAGAGATGACACGATGATCACATGAAAAAGAGCTTCCTGAGAATGGTGGATACCAGGCAACACCGTAGCACCAGCTTGAGGAGCAATGGTGAGTAAGCTTTCATGAGACCTATGGCACATTTTGCTTTCCTCAGTCCTGGGAAAGTTTGGCTGGGCATTCATCTATTGCTTCAGCATAGATTTTTTTTTTTTTTGCTTCAGCATATCCCCTTTGAGTAACAGTGCCGCGGTGTGCGTGTCGTGCGCCCAGGGTATCGTTGCGGCCCAGGCTGGGCTACCCGCTTCGCTTCCCAGCTCTGCGCCCCCTTCGGCATCGCCTACCCATCTGCACCTGCATTTAGCCCCCAGTGAGGGGGGATACTAGCAGGGGGTCACAATCTGATCTGGCTCTTCGTGTGGCCAGCATTGAAAGACAGCTTGCCATGCCTGTTCCACGTAAGGCCTCTGGTAAGAAGTGGCACCTGGCTCCCACGCCCTCCCTCTTTGCCTAGGAGGATGTGGGAATTGATGCTTTTCGTGGCCGTTACTCCCTAGAGGAGGGGGAGCTTTTTCAGGACTCTTGACTCCTCTGGGGAGGGCCATTTCACTAATATGGTGCTCAAGGAGTGGGAACGTCCTAATTGCCTGCAGTGCCCAAAGGGTTGGATAAGAGGTATCCCTTCCCTGCTGACCTGCTAAAGTGATGGTCGTGTCCCCCTGAGGTGGACACTCCCGTTCTGGGGCTGTCCAACACCTCGGTTATGCCTTCCCCTGACACTACTACACTGCGGGACAGCGGCGTATGGATCAGATGGCCTGCCATGCTTTTACATTTGTGGGGGCTGTTTTGCGTCCGGTCTGCGCCGCTGCCATTACAGCTATTGCCCTTAAGAAACAGCTCAAGTGTCTCCTTGATGGCGCTATGGCTGGTAGGAGGGGGGAGGATTATAGGGCCCTTTTGCTTTGCTCTGATTTTGTTGCCTTTGTCCTTACTGCCTTGGATGATGCCGTACGGCTGAGTGGTAGGGCCTCTGACCTTTTGGTGGCTATGCGCCGCTCTGTTTGGTTGCGTCAGTGGGCAGCTGACCCTGCTAAGAAGGCTCTCACTAGGCTCCCCTTTGCGGGGCTGCGACTCTTTGGTGAGTGTCTGGATGTTCTAGCCAAGGATGGTAGGCTGCCTCAGCGTAGGAGGCAGTCTCTGCCTTTTCGGGGGCCCTCCTTTCGTGCTCCCAGAGGAGGTTGTTGTCGGGTAGCCGCAGAGATTCTTGGGGCCGTGGCAGATCACGTGCTTGTTCCGGTCTCTCATGGGGTCCCAAGCCCAAACCTTCTCCCAAGCCCCCTCAGGCCCTCACCCATCTGGGTGGGGGGATGGCTTCGGCTCTTTGCTCACGTCTGGAGGCTCCGCGTCTGACCGGTGGATTCAGGTGGTGGTGTTCTTTGATTACAAGAGAGCGTTTTCAGCCTGGCCGCCCCCAAGATTCATCAGATCCCGGATGTCTCAAAACCCTCTGTCAGCTCAGGGTTTGCGCCTTGCAGTTCAACATCTGTTGGAGTCAGGAGTCATTTGCCTGGTGCCTCCCCAGGAACGGGGTCAGGGGTTCTACTCCAATCTTTTCACGGTCCCCAAAAGAGACGGGTCCTCGAGGCCCATCCTGGACTTGAAGAGTCTTGGCAAGTTTCAGGTTCAAGCACTTTCGCATGGAGACGCTACGCTCGGCTGTCAGTACCCTTTGCCCGGGCGACTTCATGACCACGTGGACATCTAGGATGCCTATCTTCACGTGCCAATCTTTCCAGGTCATCGGAGATTTCTCATGTTCGCTCTAGAGGATCAGCATTACCAGTTTGGGGCTTTACCGTTCAGTATCACCTCGCGCGCCTCGAGTGTTCACCAAGGTGCTGGCGGGCGTGATGGCTCTGTTGCGGAACCAGGGCATTTGCATCCTCCCTTACCTGGACGACATTCTGATTGCAGCTCAGTCTCTTCATCAGGCCGAGATGGATACTCAGGTGGTGACCTACACTCTTCAGTCCTTCGGCTGGATGATCCACTTTCCCAAGTCTTCACTGTCTCCATCTTTGGTGAGGTCCTTTCTGGGCATGACTCTGGATACCTCTCAGGTCAAGGTATTCCTGCCTCAGCAGAAAGTGGAGGGCCTTCAGAAGCAGGCACGGACTCTGCTCTTGTGTCCCCATCCCTCCATCCAGCAAGGGATGCAGGTAGTGGGCCTGATGGTGTCCTGCTTCGAGGTGGTCCCCTTTGCTCAGTTTCACATGAGACCTCTTCAGTTGCACCTCTTGTCAGTTTGGGATCGGGACCCGGTGTCCCTGGATCAGGAATTTGCTCAGCCCCCCCTGGCCAGACAGTCCCTCTCATAGTGGCTGGACTCAAGGAACCTTCTAGTGGGCAGGACCTTTCTGCCTCTGTGCTGGGAGACTGTCACCACAGATGCCAGTCTGACCGGTTGGGGGGGGGGAGCTTTTGGAAGTCTCTGAAGTTCCAGGGTCGGTGGGGCCCCCAGGAGGCCCATGCTCCCATCAATGTCCTGGAACTGAGGGCGATCAGGTTGGTTCTTTCTCAGCTGACCACACACCTTTCGCGGTCAGGCTGTTCAGATCTGCTCGGACAACCAGACGGGGGTTGCCTGCATCAATCACCAGGGAGGGACTCGGAGCAAGCGAGCCCTCAAGGAAGTGTCCCTGATACTGTCTTGGGCGGAAGAGAATGTCCATTGCATCTCGGTGGTTTACATTCCGGGGTGGAGAACCAGGAGGCAGACTCCCTGAGCAGGGGGACGTCTCGGCTAGGGGAATGGTCCCTCAGCAACAAGGTATTTCACTCCCTGTGTCACCGCTGGGGTCAGCCGGATGTGGACCTGTTTGCGTCCCGCCACAATCACAAGCTTCCCAGGTTTGTCTCCCTGTCACAGGATCCTCTGGCCTTCGCCACAGATGCGCTAGCAGTGCCTTGGACGGAGTTTCGGCTTCTCTATGTGTTCCCTCCCTTTCCTCTGCTGGGCAGGGTGCAGCGCAAAATAGCCCAGGAGGGGGTACCAGACATTCTGGTGGCCCCATTTTGACCAAGGAGGGTGTGGTTCGCAGACGCCGTGCAGTTGGCAGTAGATCAGTATGTCTTGCCCAAGGATCCAGATCTGCTAACTCAGGGACAACTGTGCCATTCCAATTTACAAACGCTGGCTTTAACGGCTTGGCTGCTGAAACCTCCATCTTGATGGATAAGGGGTTGCCGGCTTCTGTTGTTGATACCATGATTAGGGTTAGGAAGAAGTCCTCGTCCTTTATCTACTACAGGGTCTGGCATGCTTACATTGCCTGGTGTGAGTCCAAGTCTTTTCCTTGTCGGGTGTTTTCTATCCCCAGGATTCTGGAATTTTTGCAACATGGTTTGGATTCGGGCCTTCAACTTAGTACCCTCAAGGGACAGGTGTCGGCTCTGGCAATTTTTTTTCCAAAGATCCTTTGCCAATCACCGGTTGGTTAAGACTTTTTTCCAGGGAGTGCGTCTGCCATGTAAGCCTATGCTACCAGTTGGGGACCTGAATCTGGTGTTGTCTGCTCTGCAGGGTTCTCCCTTTGAGTCTATACGTGGGGCTGCTTTGCCCATTCTGACTCTTAAGGTGGCCGCCTTATTTTGAGCGGCATCAGGGTAAGGTGGTGTTACGGCTTAAGCCGGATTTCTTGCCTAAGGTTGTGTCTGCGTTTCATCTCAATCAGGACATTGTTTTGCCTTCTTTGTGTCCTAACCCTGCTAATTCCAAGGAGCGGACCCTTCATTGTTTGGATGTTGTTAGGGCTCTGAAGTTTTATTTGGTTGCTACTGAGTCTTTCAGGAAATCTGACGCTCTTTTTGTTCTTCCTGCTGGACCTAGGAAGGGTTTGCATCCGGCTAAATCCACTATCAGCAAGTGGATCTGTCAGGCGGTGGAGCAGGCCTATTCTGCTCGGGGGGAGGTTCCTCCTTTTAGGATTACTGCTCATTCCACTCGTGCTATTGGTGCTTCTTGGGCTTTTCAGCACTAAGCTTATGTTAAACAAGTTTGTAAGGCCACAACTTGGTCTTCTGTTCATACTTTTTCTAAGTTTTACAAGGTTGAGGTTAAGGCCTCAGCTCATGCTGCTTTTGGCCACAAGGTACTTCAGGCGGTAGTGGTTTGAACTGCCTGTTACTTTTTGGGGATCCCACCCTACCTTACGGACACTGCTTTTGGACGTCCCATATGTAAGGACTTCTTGAAGCAGGTCGTGCCATGCAATAGGAAAAAAGACAATTTTGTGAGTACTCACCTGTAGAATTGCTTTTACTATGCATGGCATGGCCTGCTTCACCCCACCCTTATCGTTATTCTTGGTTGCCTCTTTATGGTGATTGTTCCAAGTTAGTTGGGGTTTGTTACCTTTTTTACCTTTATTACCTCCCGGCTTCTTGAATAACTGCTTGTCAACGCTGGATAGGTCTATTGGTGATCCTGTTTTTATATGGTCCCGGGAGGAGCCACAACTCTTCTGCAGTACACTGCGCCACCTTGTGGCGGAATAACCTATATGTAAGGACTTCTTGAAGCAGGCCGTGCCATGCATAGTAAAAGCAATTCTACAGGTGATTGCTCACAGAATTGTCTTTTTTTCAGGCAGAAAAAAGGCTATACATCTTCAGGAGGCGGTGAGGTCGCTGCTGACAGAAGAACATGCCACGATCAGTTTAGTCGTGAGTCTCAGCCTGATGGTGTCTATCATCGAGGCAGTTCCATATGTCCAGTTCCACTCCAGGCCTCTACAAATGCTGCTCCTATAGAAATGGCGCAGGACTGTGTAGACGTTGAACTGTGTCTTCATATTGAGGGACAATGCCCGTCCATCCCTGAATTGGTGGCTGCACCAGCAGTCGCTGGCAGTGGGTTGGTCCGGTGCGTCATCCTGGCTACAGACGCCAGTCTGACAGTTTGGGGTGGTGGTCTGGACAGCCATACGGTTTAGGGTCCTTGGGACCAGCGGGAGGGCAGTCTTCGAATCAGTGTGTTGGAACTGAGGGCAATTCTGCTGGTTCTCAGACATTGGTCTGCCCAGCATCGGGGCCTTCCGGTCAGGATACAGTCAGACAATTCCACAGCTGTGGCCTACATAAACCATCAGGGGGGTACCAGGAGCTGGCAGGCGTTCCAGGCAGTGATTTGAATAATGAGGTGGGTTTCGGAGCTGGCAGCACTTTCGATCATGCAGCACCAAAAGGGTGATGTTTTTTGTGAGGCAGGATTTTTGCCCAAGGAGGTCTCTCCCTTCCATTTTACTCAGGCGATAGTGCTACTATACTTGTGCCCACGCCTCACTCACCATAAGGAGCGACTCCTGCATTCCCTCGATGTGGTCAGGGCATTAAAGTATTACTTGGCTGCTACTCGAGAGTTAAGTAAGACGGATGTCTTGTTCGTGATCCCAGAAGGCCCAAGTAGGGGCAGATGGTTTAGGCAGTGGTCATACAAGCCTATGCCTGCAAAGGGAAGGAGTTGCCTTTCCGGGTCTCCGCTCACTTAACCAAGGCGATTGCCATGGCTTGGGCTTTCCAACACCAGGCTTCAGCGGAAAAGGTCTGCAAGGCGGAGACCTGGTGATGCTGCTCTGGGGCGTAAGGTGTTGCAGACGGAGGTGAACCCTTTTACAGGGGTTTAGGCTTGAGGTGTCCGTGCCGTTGTTTTTGGTTAGGGTGATGCTGTTGGCTGTTCTTGCATGACCCCACTCAGGCTTCAGCGGAAAAGGTCTGCAAGGCGGAGACCTGGTGATGCTGGTCTGGGGCGTAAGGTGTTGCAGACGGAGGTGAACCCTTTTACAGGGGTTTAGGCTTGAGGTGCCCGTGCCGTTGTTTTTGGTTAGGGTGATGCTGTTGGCTGTTCTTGCATGGCCCCACTCTTATTGATGGTACTGCTTTCGGACATCCCACATGTTGCTACTGTTGGTTCCCCAGAATGGAAGAGATGAGAAAAGGAAACTTATGTACTCACCGGTAAATTTGCTTTCTTGTCCTCTTTCATTCCGGGGCACCACACCCGCCTCTCTGTTGTGTTCTATTGCGTTGGTGGCAGTCGGTGCCTTCTAGTTGCACGCATTATGCACAGGTTAGCGTTCTCTCTTCCTGGGGCTGTGGCTGAACTGCTTTTTAATTAACTGAAGAGATCCTACCACAGCCTGCCCTATATGGGCCGGGAAGAGAGTTTTTGCAACCCCTGCCTACAGCTGGGATTAACCCACGCGTTGTTACTGGTGGTGCCCGGGAATGAAAGAGGACGAGAGAGAGAATTTACTGATGAGTTCACAAATTTCCCTTATTGTTAAACTGCCTACCAACAGTATCCATCCATAATAGTGTTTGCCATTGGATATGGTGGCCCTGGTAAGCCTGTTTCTTGACTTGAACGTCCATCAGTCACAGGTGGATTAATGCTTAAAGAGACCGTTGTTAATCTAGTCACAACAGACTATGTCATCCTTTGTTTAAAGTAGACTAGTGAGTGAAACCTTAGGGTTGCATAGATGGCGCCTCTGTGGTTTAAAGTGCCTCAACTCAACTTCCATCTTAAACCTAGAGGCTATCTACATGTCTGTGTTTAACTGTATCTACATGTCTGTGTTTAACTGTATCTACATGTCTGTGTTTAACTGTATCTACATGTCTGTGTTTAACTGTATCTACATGTCTGTGTTTAACTGTATCTACATGTCTGTGTTTAACTGTATCTACATGTCTGTGTTTAACTGTATCTACATGTACATGTCTACATGGGAGTGGCCCACCATTGTGTGGGTTATTTTGACTTAAAGGGTCAGTCCAGGCAATGTCATAAATAAGGCATCAAGGAGCCTGTCTGAAGCCTATTTATGAGCCCTTCCTCCATTTCCTACAGCACACTGTATATGCTGTAGCAGGGGCTCCAAACTTTGCCCCTCCTTTCCATTTTAATCCTCCAGGACAATGCTCTAAGTGAAGTCACATGGCTGCCCTGTCCTTCAGTGCTTTGAGTATGAGTGACTGGGAACACCTAGAGACAGGGGCAGTTGTGTCATGAAAGAATGGAATTCAAAGGAGATGCAAACTTAGACCATGCAGCATGATACAAGGCACATGGGACGGGTTTCTTGGGGTCACTCAAGAAACCCGTCCCATGTGTCTGACACCCCCCCCCCCCCCCCCCCAAACGAACAGCTGGGCACTGCTGTTTCTTCTATGGTGGACCAGTTTTCAAAGACCGTGGTTTTCCACCGCTGAAGCCACGCCCGATTGGCTCTCTTGTTTCACACAGCGGGGCATCCAGGGTAGGGTGCCCTGGGAGTAAGATTCCATCGACCACGCAGGCTTCCATCCGCTTTAATGTTACCATGTCCGTTTTCCAGATGTAGATTTTTCTAGTTGGCGAATGTGAAACTTCCAGCCTAGTGGTTAAATAAAAAGTCCCAAGGACCCCCCATTTTGTGTTGGCCAATGCCTTCTGTTCTAGATGATACCCATCAGCAATAAGGCCATGGACTGTAAAAGTAGTATCTACCTGTTCTTACCCTGCCATCAAAAGTGAAAAAACGTGTACAAAAATAAGATTGCCTTGTGTATGGCCAATATGTTGACTTTCATGAGTATGGAAGAGTTCAATCCACCTTTGTCAGCCAGTGTATTTGGAATTAAAACTTCCATCGTGCTCTGCTTTCCCCCGTCTAGTAGTGAAGGGCGAGAAAAACTAGAGCCAAAAAATAAAAATCTGGTGGCCCAACGTGACTGCTTCAACTTTTCTTGGTGAAGTCCATATAAAACCTCCCCAGAGTCTGCATGCTGGGGATTGCTGGGAGCTGGGCAATCGGTGATTGACAGAAGATTGGGTTCAGCCCTCTACTTTTTTTGTATTCAGTGTGTTCTGTGATTATATTCTGAGGTTTTGCTTCTACATTTCACTATGCAACAACAATAGTAAACTAATGACAGGTAAAAAAATCTGTGGTTGTCACCAGCGGACTGAAGTGGTTTCAGCTTAGTGGAGACAATACAACATTTTGTGCAAGTTGGAAGTCTCAGCTTACAGAATCTGTAAGTAGTAATTAACCTGATCTGGAGTCTTCCGGCTTGTATGTCACACATATGAGCAGACCCATCTCTCTGACCTGTTTAGACTACCATTTTTAGCACTCTCTTCCACAAGAGCAAGGCTCTGCTCCCTACTAATTGCACATTTAACCTGTGTTTTTCTGGGCGGAGGATGAGTGAAAAGCAGTTGCTGAAAACAGAATTGTGGGGTACATTTTATTTTAATTAGTAAAGGATTGCTGGCCTCTTCACACTTTTTTCTGTTATGCGTTAACCCTCCATGAGTACATGTTTTAATATATCCGCTCCTCCTTTATTTTTGTCCAACTGGCATTTTCTAGGTTACCTATTAAGGTTTTGAATCATAGATGGTTATCTATGGAGACTCAAGACCTCCTTACCCCCCCCCCCCCCGGGGCATCCACATTTGGGATGCCCCTTTGTGTAAAGCCCTTGTTGGATATACGTTTAGCCACACCCGTATCAGGCATTTGGCAATGTCTGGCGTGGGCATGCATCCTGTTAAAGGGTATCGGGGATGTGGCTGCCAGCATGCAAATGTGGCTGCCAGCTAGACTCTGTCTGGACACATGCACCCTAGGACCAGGGAAAGGTGAGTTTTACTGCGAGACCTGGAGGGTTTCCTACAGTGGGGCATGCCAAATCAGGGTGCCCTGGGGGCAAGGACCAAAACCCTGAATAGTCAAAATCCAGGGGTTTGGTCCACTTTAAAGTGGACTCTTTGATGTGAGGGCTGTGTTTGTTTAGTTCAGTTTCTCCGGACCAGCACACTTCCTGACAGAGAGCCCTACATTAGAGATTCTTACATTTTCTTAGTGTAGCTTTATCTAGTGGGGAACAATTTGGTCTATTTCACATTGCATATCTCACGTTTATTTGGACCTTTTTAAAGGTCCATTTTAAAGTGGACTTGAAGTCCACAGTTGTACCTCCTCCCCCTAGGCTCTGCAGATCTAGGGAAGAGTTAAACTCACCAGGTTCTGGCATTTGACTGCTCTATTGGGGTCTGCACAATGCAGTCCCAGCTTCGGGGGCCACTGAAGATTGTGATTGACAGCAGAACCATCCAGTCAGAGGCTGCAGTCTGACTGACTTGGCTGTCACTCAATATCTGCTCATGACAGGCCTGATTCTGGCAGTGGCAGTGAGCTTAAAGTGGACCAACACCCAGGATTTTGACTATCCTGGGTGTTGGTCCACTTAGGTGGTGCCCCGCTGTCTGAAACCCCCCCGATCGCCGCAAAAACTCACCTCTCCCCGCTCCCACGTGACCTCGTCCGGCCAATGACCGCGCTCAGAGCAGCTCTGGTATGCGCGTCCAAAGCCGCTTGGACGCGCATACCAGAGCGCTGTCATTGGCTGCGTCTCTCGCTTCCCTCTAACAGGGAGCGCGCCTGCGCCGGCCATTCACAAAACGGCCGGCGCGGGAGCGCGCCCTGCTAGAGGGAAGCGAGAGACGCGGCCGCGTCTCACGCATGCGCCGTTGGATCGCCGGTAAGTTGAGGATTGTGGGCCTCCTGGGGGGTTCCTCCCCGCGGGACATCCCGATTTCGGATGCCCCGCGGGGAGGGATCTGATCGGTCCGGGAATCTTATAGATTTCCGGGCCGATCCCCCCTGGGTGTTGGTCCACTTTAAGTTATGGCCAAGTGATTCCACTCCCCCCATCATTATTTTGGTGTCCTCCCCTCCCAACTCTTGGGTTCAAAATATTCAGGGACTTTAGGGTCCCTGTTTTATGTTTATCTTACTATTTTGGGGATGGGGGATGGCTGCTTAGGGATAAAACGGCCAGATATGCGCATGTATATACTTTGTTGTTTACACAATTCTTTACACAATCGCAGCACTTCTAACGATAGAGAAGACACTTTACTGCAGTGTGCAGCTGTTCCAACCCCCACCCTAATCCTACAAGACTCCAGTCCTGATTTTGGTTTCCTAGAATGCCTTAACTGGAGGGGCATGCGGGTAATTTAGTAAAAGGGATTTAAATCTACACTTTAGGTCCAATATAGCAATAAAACACACCAGTTGGCCTCATAACTAGGTGTAGGTACTTCCACAGCTTAAAGAGGGCATACACTCAAAATATACTAGGGGTCTCTCTTAGGGACTTAGGCAGCATGGTGGTATCCTGATGCGCATGCACACCGTGACTAGAGAGCCTTCCTGTGTTATAATGAAAAATCATCCAGAATGTAAACTTAGTTTCCCTTTTTGTTTCTGGTAATGAACTGGTCTAATCAACCTGTGAATTTTTTTGGAGAATGTGTGGAGAGAGTTCATTGCCATGAATTATGCAATTTTTAGTTTTTACAAGGCCTGTTTGTAAAAGTTAAACAAAAAAGCCAACATGTTTTAACTTTTGTTTTTCCATTCTGAATAGATATTGGCAGCTGAGACCAATGCAGAGTAGAGTAACTGTTCAGGAGGTTGTTTCTAGCATGGTCTCACTACGGTGTGCAAAGGTAGATTGTTAAACCAAAATGGTTTTAACATTTCCTTGATTAGGATTTTAGGTTATAAAACATCATATCATGGCAATCAATATCATGTTACCCTTTTGTAAAACGCCACAGACGAGCGTATTCACTAAGCAGATAAAATTATGTAAAACGCCACAGACGAGCATATTCACTAAGCAGATAAAATGTGTGTATAATAAATAAATATATATACCACTCGCATGATGATCCTCAATAGTGCTACAAAGATAATATTTTATATATAACTTACAAGATAGGATATGATAAGTGCATAGCCATTATTTACCTAGTATATTTATTATTTTGTTCTTATCCTAGTGTGAATTCAGTTATTCTAAGTGTGCCATACACTCCACTTCGGTCTTCATGACATCTGGGGTAATCTCCAGTAGAGGGTGAACTTCTGCAGATGAATATGCAAAAAAGAAAGCCCCTCCCGGTCCATATATACCTGGGACCTCCCACCAATTCCCCAGTTCCTTCTCTGCAGGGAAGGAGACAAGACAGAAGATGAAGACTTCTTAACTTACAGGTAAGCTGGGCTTGCGCCCGGCCTTCTATTGTCCCTATTACTGCCAGGACCCTTCTAAATTGCCCCTATATTGAGCCTCCCAGCTTAGGCTGCGGGTCCTGGTGAAGGTAGGAGCACCCTATGGGTGCAGCAGGAGCACTGCTCCACCGTGAGACCTCACTATGGGGTAGGCGGTTATCCAGGTTTCTTGGTGATCCTGGTGTGGGATGCCCCGTCTTTCTAGGCTTCTGGCCGGGTTCCCCCCCCCTTCCGAGTCCCTTATTCCCCGGGGGGGGGGGGGTTGCCTGGCCTGGCCGATATTTCGTTTTCCCCAGCTTGTGTCCCTGTGTGCTTAGTGTTTTTACTGTGTGTGTGAGTGTCAGACTGCCTTTACTGGCATAACAGGGCTAGTGGCAGCCTGGGGGAGCTTTTCCCCCTCAGGCTGCGTTCGGGAAAGGGGCGTGGCAGGGCTCTCGGCGCGGCCGCGGTAGCCCCGCCCCCTTCTTTGGCGCGATTGCTGTGCTCGTTTCTAGGGGTCCGCATTGCTGGGAGGGGGCGTGGCCTCGACAAACGAGCGTTCTGCGCTGGCCCGCCCTCCCCCCTGCTCTCCCTCCTCATGCATGAGGCTTCGTGGGGGCCATCTTCTATGAGCAGGTCGCATAGCAGATCGGTGTGGTAAGGGCCCGATGGCCACTTCCTTAGCTTGTGTGTGGGGGCTCCTCTTTAGCGGGGGCCCCCACTGGTCTAGAGCATGTGTGTGTGTGTTATTTACACTGTCTGGCTGGAGTATAATTATATATATATATATATATATATATATATATATATATATATATATATATATATATATATATATATATATATATATATATATATATTCTATTATTGTGTGACTGCAAGATCAAATGCTGTGGTCTTTTATACTGTAAGGTTATGGCCATTTTTACTCAGCACTGCACTTATGTTGCCTGTTTTGTGTGTTACAGGTTGCCCTGTATATGTGCATATTAAGGGGTCCCTCCTGGTCCTGGGGTCCCTAGTGTAAAATTGTCCACCTAAAATCCTCCCACCGGGACTTTTAAGGGGCATCCCGGGTTGCTTATGCGTAATTCCGTGCGGTCTTGCGACTGACCACAAAAATTCACCATATGGAGGCTCCGCAGGATACTGGGCTCGGGCTCCCTCTAGGACAATCCGGGCCATGTGTGGGGTGCGGGGTATCCCTTACGGAGGAGAATGTGCTGATCTTTATACCATGCGCACAAATGGCCATAACGCGGCAGTCTGATACCCGGCTCCTCCCGCTTCATCGCCTTCCCCTCCCCACCTTATCCGTACCCCAAGTGACATTGGTCGCTTTCTGATGTTTGGGCTAGGTTGGCCAGCATCGAGAAAATTATTGCTAGCACGGTGGGCAAGAAGGCCAGGCTAAAAAGAGACATTTGTCGTCGGCCCAGCCCTTGCGGGATGTTGACGACGATTCCGCCGATTTGTCAGATTATTCCCCGTTAGAGGAGGGGGAATTGTATCAGGAAACGGAGGCTGACTATGTTCAGTCTGGGAATTCCAATGCCGGGCAGGTGCTGGGGGATGCCGTAGATACGGCCACTGTTTTGTCACATTTATTGGAGGTGTTGGATATTGAACCGCCTGAAGCGCCCCCTCTCAAGAAGGGGGAATTTTTTAGGGCCTGCAAGCCCCGTCTGGAATTCCCTACCAGGGTCATTTTGATGCGCTGATCCTTAGAGAATGGGAGAGGCCCAGTCGGCTTCCTGGTGTGCCTCTGGGATGGCATTTTCCGGTGGAGGCGGTTAATCGCTGGTCTTCTCCTCCCGAGGTCGACGCGCCAGTTTTAAGTTTGACCAACTCCTCTGTGCTGAACACCCCTGACGCCACTTCCCTTAAGGATGGCGAGGATAAGCGCCTTGATCAGATGGCGTGCCACGCATTTGCCAACGTGGGCTCGGCCCTGCGGCCTGTTAGTGCATCTGCCCTGGTGTCGCTTGCTACCAGGTCTCTTATCAGGGACTGGCTGAATAACGCTCAGTTTGATCCAGCTGGCGCTGAGTTCGCTATCCTTAAGAAATGCGAATTGTTCATGGATTTTGTCATGGCTGCGATGGAAGATTCTATTGTCGTGTGTAGTAGGACTTCAGCCTTACTGGTAGCTATGCGCAGATTGGTCTGGCTCCGCCAGTGGACAGCGGACGCTTGGGCCAAGAAGTCGCTCACAGCTCTTCCCTTCTTGGGTTTGCGGCTGTTTGGAGATAAATTGGATGCTGTTGCTAAAGGAGGTAAGTTACCTCAGCGGAGGAAACAGCGCTGCCCCTTTCGGGGGGCGGGCTCGTTCACTCCTTCCTTTCGAGGGGCCAGAGCATCTAGGGGTTTGGCCTTCTCGGGTGGCAGGGGCTCGTCCTGGAACAGAGGCAGAGGTCGGGCTTGCCTGCTCTTTTTCCAGGTCTGGGCCCGGGAGGTCACAGACAATTGGATCTTGGAAGTGGTCTCCTCCGGGTACAAACTGGAGTTCGAGTACTGGCCGCCCCCAAGATTCTTAAGGTCTCGGGTTCCCTCGGACCCTCAGGCTGCACAGGGGCTCCTGTTAGCAGTAAAAAAACAAAAAAAAAAACCTTCTGGACATGGGGGTTATATGCCCGGTGCCTCTGTCGGAGAGAGGCAGGGGTTACTACTCCAACCTTTTCACGGTCCCCAAAAAGGAGGGTTCGGGAAGACCCATTCTAGATCTCAAGGTTCTCAACAGATTTATCAGAGCCAAAATGTTCCGCATGGAGACTCTGCGCTCGGCTATCAATTCCCTTCGCCAAGGGGATTTTATGACATCTATAGACATCAAGGATGCGTATCTGCATGTTCCGATTTTTCAGGCACATCAGAGATTCCTCCGGTTTGCGGTGGAGGATTCACATTATCAGTTTGTAGCTCTTCCCTTCGGTCTGACCTCGGCACCGAGGGTCTTCACCAAGGTTTTGGCGGGCATAATGGCTCTGCTCAGATCTCATGGCATTCGCATTGTGCCTTATCTGGATGATCTGTTGATATCAGCTTCTTCCCTCCATCAGGCGGAGCTGGACACCCACCAGGTGGTGTCGACCCTGGAAAGGTTCGGGTGGGTAATCAACCGCACCAAGTCTTCTCTCTCCCCGTCTCGTGTGATTTCATTTCTGGGCATGAATCTGGATACCATTCGGGCCAGAGTGTTTCTGCCCCAGACCAAGGTGCAGGGGATTCAGGGCCTGATCCGCCTTCTTCTGGACAGTCCTTGTCCCTCTATCCGACAGGGGATGAAACTGGTGGGCTTGATGGTATCCTCCTTCGAGGCGGTGCCGTTTGCACAGTTTGACATGAGATCTCTTTAACTTCACCTATTGACGTATTGGGACAGGTGCCCTCGGTCATTGGATCAACCTTTCAGGATGTCTCCCAGGGTTCGGCAGTCCTTTCGGTGGTGGCTGGACTCGAGCAATCTGGTGAAGGGCAGATCCTTTCTGATCCCTTGTTGGGAGACGGTTACCACGGATGCCAGCCTGTCGGGCTGGGGAGGTTATTGGAAGAGTCATCAGTTCAGCTGGGTGTGGGGTCCCCAGGAGGCTCACACCCCCATCAATGTCTTGGAGCTCAGAGCCATTCGACTGGTTCTGGCTCGGCTAACCCCACATTTACGGGGTCTTCCGGTTCAGGTTTGTTCGGACAACCGAACTGCAGTAGCTTACATAAATCACCAAGGAGGGACTCGCAGCAGGAGTGCCCTCAGGGAAGTCTCTCTGATCCTGCACTGGGCGGTGAGCAATGTTCCTTGCCTTTCGGCAGTCTACATTCCGGGAGTGGAAAACACGGAGGCGGATTCCCTGAGCAGGGGATCCTCTCGCCACGGAGAGTGGTCTCTCAATCCTGAGGTTTTTCTGGATCTTTGCCGCAAGTGGGGGACTCCAGAGGTGGATCTCTTTGCCTCGAGGCACAATCACAAACTTCCGGCCTTTGTCTCTCTTTCTCAAGATCCTCTGTCGCTGGCAGTGGATGCCTTGTCACTGGCTTGGAAGGAGTTGGGGGTTCTGTACCTGTTTCCACCCGTCTCCATGCTGGGCAAGGTAGTTCACAAACTGGTTCTAGAAGGGGCACCAGCGATTCTGGTGGCTCCAAGGTGGCCAAGAAGGGTTTGGTACGTAGACGTCGTAAGGATGGCTGTAGACCAGTACCGGCTTCCCTTGTTTCCGGACCTGCTATCTCAGGGTCATCTACTTTACCCCAATTTACAAACGCTGGCTTTGATGGCTTGGGTGCTGAAACCTTCATCTTGAAGGAGGAAGGTTTGCCTGAGGCTGTTTTTCAGACCCTGATTAGGGCTAGGAAGCGGTCCTCTTCTGGCATTTACTATAGGACTTTGAGGTCCTATATTGATTGGTGTGAGGCTAGGGCCTTGCCTTGCAGGGTTTTTTCTATACCCAGGATTTTGGAGTTTCTGCAGCATAATCTGGATCTTGGGTTCCAGCTTAGTACTTTGGAAGAAAACCAACAGAGCAGAAACCTGTCCTTTCAGAGGTCTTTTGCCTCTCGCAGGTGAGCTGGGCTATTAGCCTGTGGCCCTTTTGGGACTATTCCCACCCGTTCCTCGTGTGATGTGCCTCCCAGCCTGGGCTGCTCTGGTCGGGTGAAGGTAGGCAGCACCATGTGTGCTTAAGGAGCGCTGCTCCACCGCAATCCCCCACCAAAGGGTAGGTGGTATAGGCTGATGGTCAGCCTTTATGGGATGCCCCTCCCGCATTATTGTCCCAAGCCCCGTGTAGCGGTGGGTCCTGTACAGAAGGCCGCTATCCTCCCTCATTCTCCCTGTAGCCTTCGAGGGGAAAGAAAGGGGGGGGGGGTGGGTGAGCGTGTATCGTGATTCGTGCATACGGCTTTTTGTCATGTTTTTTGACTAGTATATGCGGTGTCAGCCGCCGCGCTGACTTGTCTTTTACTATTGCAAATGCCGTCGCCGCGCACGTCTTCTCCTTCATTTGGATGTTCCGCGCCGGGCGGCGGCGTTACCTCAGACGCTTCTGCGTTCTCATTGGTTGCTTGTCTGTGGGCTTCGCGCTCTTCGAGGGGGGACGGGGCCTGGCTTGGCTCGCTCTGCGTCATGGCTCGCTCTGGCCCGCCCTTCGAGGTACTCTCGGTGCCATTTTGTCAGGTAGCGCGCGCGTGTGTGACGGTTCTACTTACCGTGGTCCGTAAGTGCCCTCGCGGGCATCTTCGTACTCATTTTAGTGTGTTTGGTTCTGACACCCCTTCTTCCCATTGTGTCTTTCAGATGGGTGAATCCATTGGCTTCTCCCGGCCCGGTGTAATTGATAGTTGGGCCTTGTATAATTACTCCCACTTCCCTAGCGGGTCATTGGGGCATCCAGGGTTGCTTTATAGCGTCAATCCCTACTGGCATATTGTGCCTAATAATCACCATATGGAGGCATCTCAGGATAATGTGACCGGGGTTCCTTCGGGACAAGCCCGGCTGTGTGTAGCTTGTGGGGTCTCACCTATTAGCGGTGACAATGCACGGGTCTGTGTTCCTTGCGCACAGCAGATGCTAACGTTGCAATCCGCCCCTCCTGTGGCTGGGCCTGCACCTCGTCTCACTTCACCTACTCCCCCAAGCTTGAGTCTCACCCCCATTGAATTGCATACAAGCGGGGATTCTCAGCCTGATGTGTCTGCTCGACTGGCCAGTGTTGAAAAATTGATTGCTAATACTTTAGCGCGTAAGGCCACTGCTAAAAAGCGTCACTTAACCCCTGATGCCACTCTTTTCCCTATGGAGTCTGATGAGTTGTTGCATCTATGTGGCTATACCCCCTCGGACGAAGAGGAGCTGTTTTCTGATTCAGGATCATCTGTTGAGAGACCCAGGGGTCATGACGATTCTGGCTCGGACTCCTGGGCACCGGATGATACTGACAGACTGCTGGTTCAGATTTTTGAGGTTCTGTCCATCTCTCCCCCTGTTGCGGCTCCGAGGCAAAGGGGTGAGCTTTTTCATACTGCTAAGGCTCATTTGGAATTTCCTGAGCAAACCCATTTCAATAATCTCGTGCTTAAGGAGCGGGAACGTCCCAGTAGACTTCCCGGTATACCTAAGAGTTGGGACAGAAAGTACCCCTTTCCTGCTGATATGGTCAAGTGCTGGTCATCCCCTCCCGAGGTGGATGCTCCTATTCTAGGGCTGTCTAACGCCTCTGTTATGCACTCCCCTGACTCTCCTACTCTGCGGGATGCCGAGGACCGGCGCATTGACCAATTGGCGTGCCATGCCGTTGCATTTGTGGGGACGGCGCTTCGCCCGTTTTGCGTCTCGGCTATTACATCTGTGGCGCTCAGGTCCCTGATCAGAAGTGTACTTGACGGTGCTCCTGATGATTGCTACCTGATGTGTTTAATGCACTGTCTAACTGTGATGTGTTTGTAAACTTTATCCTATCTGCCTTGGATAATGCCATTAGGATGTGTGCGAGAACTTCTGCCTTGGTGGTAGCTATACGCCGCGCGGTTTGGCTGCGCCAGTGGGCTGCTGACAATGCTGCAAAGAAGGCCCTCACTGGGCTTCCATTTAAGGGGCTACGCCTGTTTGGGGACTGCCTAGACCTTTTTGCTAAGAGAGGTAAGTTACCCCAGCGCAGACGGCAGTCTCTGCCCTTTCGGGGCCAGGGCTCCCTTTCACTCCCCTACTGTGGTGCTAAACAAGAAAAAGGGGTGTCCTTCGCGGGGGCTCGTGCAGATTCCTGGCACAGGAGCAGAGGACGACGTCCTGGCTCCTCCTGGGGGGCTAAGCCCAAATCCTCTCCCAAGCCCCCTCAGGCATGATGGGGCGCCCTCGCCCGTCAGGGTGGGGGGACGGCTGCAGCACTTTGCTGACGTCTGGAGGCATCACTTCTCAGACCGGTGGATTCAGGAGGTAGTGTCCTCCGGTTACAAGATAGAGTTTGCTGTGCGGCCTCCCCCAAGATTCATCAGGTCCCGGATCCACCAGAACCCTGTCTCAGCTCAGGTGTTGGTGCAGGCCCTGCAAGGCCTTCTGGGTCTGGGGGTCATTTGCAGGGTCCCCTTAAGAGAAAGAGGCAAGGGGTTCTACTCCAACCTCTTCACAGTTCCCAAAAGATGGGTCAGTCTGGCCTACTCTGGATTTAAAGATCCTCAACAAATTTTGTCAAGAACAGGCGTTTTCGCATGGAAACTCTGCGCTCGGCCATCAGCTCCTTGCGCCCAGGGGATTTCATGACGTCTGTGGACATCAAAGACGCTTACCTTCACATCCCTGTGTTTTCAGGACACCAAAGGTTCCTCAGATTCGCGTTGCAAGATCAGCATTACCAGTTTGTGGCCTTGCCATTTGGCCTCACTTCAGCTCCCAGAGTGTTCACCAAGGTGCTGGCGGGGGTGATGTCTCTGATGAGGTCAAGGGGCATCCGCGTGCTGCCCTACCTGGACGACATACTCATCACCTCTCGGTCTCTACAGCAGGCAGAGTTGGACACTCAGCTGGTAGTGTCCACCCAGTCCTTCGGCTGGGTGATCAATCGCCCCAAGTCTTCTCTGTCCCCTTCCTCGGTGATCCCGTTCCTGGGAATGATTCTGGATACGGTTCAGTCAAGGATATTCCTTCCTCAACAGAAGGTGAAAGCTCTAACTGCGCAGGTGAGATTCCTGCTGTCGTGTCTCCATCCCTCCCTCAGGCAGGGAATGCAGTTGGTGGGCCTGATGGTGGTGTGCTTCGAGGCGGTGCCTTTTGCTCAGTTCCATTTGAGGCCTCTACAACTTCACCTTCTGTCAGTTTGGGACAAGGACCCAACATCCTTGGACGGGGTCTGTGTGCTCCCCCCCTTGGTCCAGGAACTTGCTAGGGGGCAGGTCCTTTCTGGCCCCCTCCTGGGAGACGGTCACCACGGATGCCAGTCTGTCAGGATTGGGGGGGGGGGGGGGATTCTGGAAGTCCCTGCGGTTCCAGGGGAGGTGGGGGCCTCAGGAGGTTCACTTACCCATCAACATTCTGGAACTACGGGCGATCAGATTGGTTCTGGATCAGTTGACCGACCACCTGCGGGGTCTGTCTGTGCAGGTGCGCTCAGACAACAGGACGGCGGTTGCATACATCAACCATCAGGGAGGGACCCGGAGCAGGGGGGCCCTCCAGGAGGTATCGCGGATTCTGACATGGGCGGAGGCCAATGTTCAATGCATTTCGACTGTGTACATCCCGGGGGCAGAGAATCTACTGGCAGACTCTGAGCAGGGGGACCTCTCATCAGGGAGAGTGGTCCCTCTGCAACAGGGTATTCCAGTCCCTGTGTCACCGTTGGGGTCTACCAGATGTGGATCTGTTTGCGTCCCGTCACAATCACAAGCTCCCGGCCTTTGTCTCCCTGTCTCAGGATCCTCTGGCTTTGACCACGGATGCTCTGTCCATGTCATGGCAGGAATTTCGGCTCCTGTATCTCTTTCCTCCATTCCCCCTGCTGGGCAGGGTTCTGCGCAAGATTGCTCTGGAAGGGGTGCCAGCGATTCTGGTGGCCAAGAAGAGTGTGGTTCGCAGATGTGGTGCAGATGGCAGTAGACCAGTACGTTCTGCCAGGGGTGCCAGATCTGCTCACTCAGGGCCCCTTACGCCATCCCAATTTACAAACTCTGGCTTTGACGGCCTGGCTGCTGAAACCTCCATCTTGATGGAGAAAGGCTTGTCCGCCTCGGTGGTTGATACCATGGTGAAGGCTAGGAAGAAAACTTCTTCTTCCATCTATTACAGGGTATGGCGTACCTACATTGACTGGTGTGAGTCTAGGTCTCTTCCCTGTCTGGTGTTTTCAGTTCCCAGGGTTCTGGAGTTCTTACAGCATGGGTTGGAGTCGGGACTCAAACTCAGTACTCTGAAGGGTCGGGTTTCTGCCCTGTCTGTTTTCTTTCAGAAGTCTTTTGCTCAGCATTCTTTGATTAAGACCTTCTTCCAGGGGGTTACTCCTGTGCGTCCCCCACGTAAACCTATGGTCCCTGTTTGGGATTTGAATTTGTTTTTTTCTGCCTTGCAGGGTGCTCCCTTTGAACCTATACAGGATGCTGCTCTGGCTGTGCTTACCCTCAAGGTTGTCTTTCTGGTGGCCATTACTTCGGTCAGGCGTGTGTCTGAGTTGGCGGCTCTGTCTATTCAGCCTCCATACTATGAGAGACACCAGGACAAGGTGGTGTTCCGCTTTAAGCCAGACTTTCTGCCTAAGGTGGTGTCTGTTTTTCATTTAAATCAAGATATTGTTCTTACTTCATTGTGCCCTAATCCTAGCAACGCTAAGGAAAGGGTTCTGCATTCCTTGGATGTGGTCAGGTGTCTGAAGTATTACCTGATAGTCACTGTGTCCTTCAGGAAAACTGATGCTCTTTTTGTGGTCTATTCTGGGCCCAGGAAGGGTTTGGCTCCTGCTAAGTCTACTATTAGCAAATGGATTCGCCAGGCTGTGATTCAGGCCTATTCTGCTAAGGGGAAGAATCCTTACTGCTCATTCTACTCGTGCTATTGGTGCCTCTTGGGCCTTCCAGCACCAGGCTTCTGTTGAACAAGTTTGCAAGGCCGCTACTTGGTCTTCTGTTCATACCTTTTCAAAGTTTTACAAGGTTGATGTTAGGGCCTCAGCTGATGCTGTTTTTGGCCGCAAGGTTTTGCAGGTGGCAGTGGTTTAAACTGTCTGCTGTTACCTTCTTTGTTGGGGATCCCACCCTACTTTATGGACACTGCTATTAGATGTCCTAAGTGTAAGTAATCTATCTGGAGCAGGACGTACTGTATACTAAGAATAATACAATTCTGTGAAATACTCACCTGTATACAGTACGTCCTGCTCCACACCCCCCCCCCCCCCTTTGTTTTGCATTATTCTGGATCCCCTGTATGGTTATTGTTATCATTGTTATAGTTACCAGTTTTTGGTGGTTAAATTGTCCCGGCTTCTCGTTCACTGCTTTTCAATGCTGGGGATATGTGGGAGGTCCCCAGGTATTTGAGGGGCCGGGAGGAGCCTGTTTTACATGTCTCTGCAGTGCAGCGCCATCTGGCGGAGGATAACCTAAGTGTAAGTAATCTATCTGGAGCTGGGCGTACTGTATACTTATAATACCAATTCTACAGGTGAGTATTTCACAGAATTTTATTTTTCCAAGGGGTGGCGCATGTGCGGCCCCCTTGGAAGGCTGTAATTCCTGTTTGGGATTTGAATTTGGTTCTTTCGGCTCTGCAGGGTCCTCCTTTTGAGCCGCTACAGGATATTGCTCTTTCGGTTCTCACTCAGAAGGTTGATTTCTTGGTGGCTATTACCTCTGTTCGGCGTGTCTCTGAGTTGGCGGCCCTGTCGATTCAGGCCCCTTACTTTGAGAGACACCAGGATAAGGTGGTTTTTCGTTTTAAGCCAGATTTCCTTCCTATGGTGGTGTCTGCTGTCCACCTCAATCAGGATATTGTTCTCCCTTCCTTGTGTCCTAAGCCTAACAATGACAAGGAGAGGGTTCTGCACAATTTGGACGTTGTTCGCTGTGTGAAGTACTATTTGGTAACTACTTCTTCCTTCCGCAGGACGGATGCTTTTTTCGTGGTGCCCTGCGGGCCCAGGAAAGGTTTGGCACCTGCTAAGTCTACGATTAGCAAATGGATTCGTCAGGCCATTGTTGGGGCCTATTCTGCTAAGGGGAGGACTCCTCCTTTTAGGGTCACTGCGCACTCTACTCGTGCGGTCGGTGCGTCCCCCCCCCCCCCCGTGGAGTCCTGATTTGGGATGCCCCGCTATGTGAAACGATGCCAGTCGGAGTCAACTCATTTTTCTAGCAACCCCACAGCGCATAGCAAACCTCTCGTTCAATAAGCATCCAATGATGTGCGTAACCTCTGGTAGTACCACAGACATTGGTGTCAGTTAAATCTAAGATGGACTTTTGTCCTGTGCTGGACAAAGAGAGACTGTATTGATTTTTTTTTTTTTTTTACAACATTTTATAACCACTAATCCATGAACCACAGTTTTGTTTCTAAAATTTACTACAGCAGGAGTTAGAAAAAGGTAAATTAATATTTTTGTGCAGCAATCTAAATTGCCCCAGGGAGGGATGCATACAATTCATACCCATTTCTGTGGGGGGCTTTGACAAGGTTGGCTATACAAGTAATGAAGTGCGTTTTGTATTGGTGGGTAGATCATTTGCAGTATGGAATGTTGTGGGGTTTTAAATTCAAATCTGATGTAGTTCACACAACCTTCCAAAGTGGTGAATACTTTTATGGTGCTGTGGGTGTGTAGATGAATAAATGGATGAAGTCCTTTTTTGGGGCATTTATTAAAGGAGTGGCATGGAAAAGATTACAGCCAGATATTCTACGTATGTACCATCTGCTGCCTTTACCAGAACACATTGGGTTAGAGGTTGTCTGTAAAATGTTCAAGATGGCGGTCTTATAATGTCAGCACAACAGTGATGCCATGGTAACCTGTCACATCTTACCAATAAAAGAAATACAAACAACTTAGTAGCATATTGTGGTGAGTTTATCCTTGTTTGATCGGTCCAGCAATTTCCTGTCGAGAGCTAGTTCAAAAATTCCCTTTAATGGGGACTAGGTGTTCGAAACATATTGCTTAAATATTAACTTTCTGAAGATTATTTCTCCTCGTCTATGTGTGTGTGTCCATGGCAGCATGATGCTTGCAATCATTTGCTCGGACTTTCACATTCCTGTGCCCAGATTTTGTTACATGTGTCTCATTTCTTAAAGTAGAACTCTGGGCATAGAAAAAGAAAAGCCAGAATGTTTTTCCAGTTTTGCTGCATGGAAAACCTACGAACGCAGTGACCAACAGACTGCTAACCTGGTAAAATCATTTCTGCTCTTCTGAATACTTTAAGGGTCCTTGCAATGTTTCTCATCCAATTTCAAATGTGTATCTCCTCCTGGTACAGACCACTAAACATTTGCCGGGGTCGCCACAATCCAACACACACTGGCCGGGGTCGCCGCAATCCAACACACACTGGCCGGGGTCGCCGCAATCCAACACACACTGGCCGGGGTCGCCGCAATCCAACACACACTGGCCGGGGTCGCCGCAATCCAACACACACTGGCCGGGGTCGCCGCAATCCAACACACGCTGGCCGGGGTCGCCGCAATCCAACACACGCTGGCCGGGGTCGCCGCAATCCAACACACGCTGGCCGGGGTCGCCGCAATCCAACACACGCTGGCCGGGGTCGCCGCAATCCAACACACGCTGGCCGGGGTCGCCGCAATCCAACACACGCTGGCCGGGGTCGCCGCAATCCAACACACGCTGGCCGGGGTCGCCGCAATCCAACACACGCTGGCCGGGGTCGCCGCAATCCAACACACGCTGGCCGGGGTCGCCGCAATCCAACACACGCTGGCCGGGGTCGCCGCAATCCAACACACACTGGCCGGGGTCGCCGCAATCCAACACACACACTGGCCGGGGTCGCCGCAATCCAACACACACTGGCCGGGGTCGCCGCAATCCAACACACACACACACACACACACACACACACACACACACACCGGGGTCGCCGCAATCCAACACACACACACACACACACACACACACCGGGGTCGCCGCAATACAACACACACACACACACACGGGTCGCCGCAATCCAACACACACACACACACCGGGGTCGCCGCAATCCAACACACACACACACACACACACACACGCCGGGGTCGCCGCAATCCAACACACACACACACACACACACACACACACACACGCCGGGGTCGCCGCAATCCAACACACACACACACACACACACACACACACACACACACACACGCCGGGGTCGCCGCAATCCAACACACAACCACACACACACACACACACACACGCCGGGGTCGCCACAATCCAACACACACACGCCGGGGTCGCCACAATCCAACACACACACACACACACACACACACACACCGGGGTCGCCACAATCCAACACACACACACACACACACACGCCGGGGTCGCCACAATCCAACACACACACACACACACACACACACACACACACACACACACACACACGCCGGGGTCGCCACAATCCAACACACACACACACACACACACACACACACACACACACACACACACACACGCCGGGGTCGCCACAATCCAACACACACACACACACACACACACACACACACACACACACACGCCGGGGTCGCCACAATCCAACACACACACACGCCGGGGTCGCCACAATCCAACACACACACGCACACGCCGGGGTCGCCACAGTCCAACACACGCACACGCCGGGGTCGCCACAATCCAACACACGCACACGCCGGGGTCGCCACAATCCAACACACACACACACACACACACACACACACGCCGGGGTCGCCACAATCCAACACACACACACACACACACACACACGCCGGGGTCGCCACAATCCAACACACACACACACACACACACACACACGCCGGGGTCGCCACAATCCAACACACACACACACACACACACACGCCGGGGTCGCCACAATCCAACACACACACACACGCCGGGGTCGCCACAATCCAACACACACACACACACACACACCGGGGTCGCCACAATCCAACACACACACACACGCACACACCGGGGTCGCCACAATCCAACACACACACACACACCGGGGTCGCCACAATCCAACACACACACGCCGGGGTCGCCACAATCCAACACACACACACACACACACACACACACACACACACACACACACCGGGGTCGCCACAATCCAACACACACACACACACGCCGGGGTCGCCACAATCCAACACACACACACACACACACACACACACACACACACACCGGGGTCGCCACAATCCAACACACACACACACACGCCGGGGTCGCCACAATCCACCACACACAAACACACACACACACACCGGGGTCGCCACAATCCAACACACACACACACACACACACGCCGGGGTCGCCACAATCCAACACACACACACACACACACACACACACACACACACGCCGGGGTCGCCACAATCCAACACACACACACACACACACACACACACACTGGCCGGGGTTGCCACAATCCAACACACACACACACACACACACACACACACACACACACACACACTGGCCGGGGTCGCCACAATCCAACACACACACACACACACGCACGCCGGGGTCGCCACAATCCAACACACACACACACACACACACACACACACACACACACACACACACACACACACACCGGGGTCGCCACAATCCAACACACACACACACACACACACACACACACACACACACACACACACACACGCCGGGGTCGCCACAATCCAACACACACACACACACACACACACACACGCCGGGGTCGCCACAATCCAACACACACACACACACACACACACACACACACACACACACACACACTGGCCGGGGTTGCCACAATCCAACACACACACACACACACACACACACACACACACACACACACACACACACTGGCCGGGGTCGCCACAATCAAACACACACACACACACACACACACACACACACACGCCGGGGTCGCCACAATCCAACACACACACACGCCGGGGTCGCCACAATCCAACACACACACACACACACACACACGCCGGGGTCGCCACAATCCAACACACACACACACACACGCCGGGGTCGCCACAATCCAACACACACACACACACACACACACACACACACACACACACACACACACGCCGGGGTCGCCACAATCCAACACACACTAGCCGGGGTCGCCGCAATCCAACACACACACACACACACACACACACGCCGGGGTCGCCACAATCCAACACACACTAGCCGGGGTCGCCGCAATCCAACACACACTAGCCGGGGTCGCCGCAATCCAACACACACACACACACACACACACACACACACACACACACACACACACTGGCCGGAGTCGCCACAATCCAACACACTGGTCTGGGTCTCCTCCTGGCACTGATTTGAGTTGGAATGCCTTCCTGTATTCCTTACTTAATTGAAAAGGAGAGTCACAAGTTGCCAGTGTATTTGTTCTGTTGTCATTAACAGTGTGTTACTCTTTTTTTATAGGTAAACAACTGCATCAGTGTTCAGCTTGCCTGCTTTAGAGTGGATACAAAAATGAGATTACACACTTTTCTGATGTATGTGCTTCTGTTTTGTAAAATTCAGCATGACCCCATTCCCTGACCTGACCCCTAGCCCTAAAGTCCCTGTCCAGGCACATGCTTTCTCCCATTTTATTCTTCTTGGGAAGAGTGTAAAATGAGCCATTTCAAAGCATCTCAAAATCTCTGATTTTATTTAAATAGCTCGTGTTTTGTAAGTCAAGCCACTTACTACACTTTAATTTCTGGGTCATGGCTGGAAAGAGCTTGGCGCAGTCATGAGCATGCTCTGCTGTGGTCAGAAACTGCTGCAGGACCACAGTGGCTTGCAGTGCTTGCTCGCTGTTAGAGCACCAAGGGACACAGTGCCTGTTAGACCACTTTTCCGGTCAAGTTGCCCATCTAGGGACA
The DNA here is from genome assembly GCA_027917425.1 of Gastrophryne carolinensis. NCBI lineage: Eukaryota > Metazoa > Chordata > Amphibia > Anura > Microhylidae > Gastrophryne > Gastrophryne carolinensis. The sequence continues at coordinate 309,785,788 of CM051239.1, read as the reverse complement.
CTGGTCTATAGTGATTGGGTATTCTATAGTGTACAGGAACCATTATAAGCTATATTCCACAAAGCTCAGACCAAATGTGTTGGTAACCGTAGACAATGGTAAATAAAGCCCTGCTGTTGCAAGCTTACAGTCTAAAAAGGAATACGTGAGATGAGTCTTTCTCTTTCGTTTCTCACACTCGCCTTTAAAGGGACTAGGCTTTCCCCATATCTACCCCCTCAAACCATCAGTGAGCTCTGCGTGGGGGAGATGCTGACTTTTTTACCTAGCAGAGCTGTATCCGAAAGTTTGTGATTGGTAAAAGTAAATAATTATATAATCTCAGTAGCTTACTTTTCATTGAGTGGCTGAAGCACTGAGATTCCTCTGGTCTGTCTTCTCATTCAGCTTTCAATCCCCACCCTGCTATCTGGTCCTCCAGTGGACCAAAAGTGGAGCTTCTCACATTTTGTGAGATATTTGGTCTCTCCAGTGTACCCACAACAGCCTGTGAGAAAAACCAATGTATGAAAAATAACTTGGGTGCTTACAAGGAAGACAAGACACAAGCTATGATCCTTGATTTTGTTGATATAGCCTCTGGAGGGGACATTTAAGAACAAAACAGGAGGCCCTTTGAATCTTCGTGTCTACATATGGATCAACTTGAAATTGGAACCTTGGGGTCTACTTATGGATTAACATCATTGGCCAAATATATCATATGGATTGGACATCTTAGTACCAGGAGTTGATCCATATAGTATCATGAGATAGGACACTAAATGGGATGTTACTATAGTGGCCTGCAAAAATGTTGAGCCCAGGATATAACCCCTTTTCACCCCCATGGGGTGAAGTGATTATTAATACCCTGTAACAGCGTAGGAAGCACAGGGAGAAGTGATTATCAGTACCTTATAGGTACAAAGGTACATATGTAGTATAACTACTAATGCATTAAGAAAAATGTGAAGAAATATAAGAACATAACTTTAAAAACATTGGCTTGCATAATTAAATCCCAAAGATCTCACTCTCCAAAATGGTAGTATGTATATAGTAATATCTAATGTAAACAGTATATATGTCGTATATAGCCTAGCTTTTATGTGTGTACTTAGATATAGTTGCAATTCGTCCTGGGTGTATTCCCCCTCTTCCCTCCCGCCTTCTCCACTGGGTGGCGCTGGTTGGCCACAATTGTTATCTTTTGCTGGTCTGCTCGCGCGCACCCGCACCCAGGGTGCGGGCATCGCAAGAGTCAGTGTTGCTGGCGCGCGCGATCAAGTTCAACATCTTTACTATACTATAACCCACAAAGGCTGGGGACGAGTATGTATTAGCAGCCCTTAGCTGCGAGTTGGGCATTAAGAGCATACACATGTTACAACGTATTTTGATGTTGCCCACTTCCGCCCTTACTGGTTTGTACCATATGATGGAAGGGCTCAGAACCGGACGTTGGAGGCCAGATTACGTGCCCTTACTTCCGCCCACACGCCGAGCTCTAGTTTATCACATGGCCTGCCCCACCTTACGCGCCCCCCCCCCCCCACACTCTTTGGGGAGAAGGTGGAATGGACAATCTGGGGGGTATTTAAACAGGATGCAGCATAGCCAGCTACACTCTGATGAAGTGTCAGTGAGAAAGTGCCACGCAACGCGTCAGTGGTGCGAGCTTGCTGAGGTCTGAGGTGGACTAGGACTCCCTTACCTGGCAATGTACATGACTAGGATATACATTTGTTACCCATAGTTATTATCCTAGTACTTCTGTGATTTATGCCTTGGAGCCTCACCACCCTTTTCTCAGTACACATTGCACATAGCACTTTCACTGGTGCACTTTCATTAGAGGGACCTTTTAGTCCCTCTTTTATCTTTCCAACTTATAGTGTTTTCACTCATCTGATTATTCTTTTGCACTTTATACTCTTTTTCACAGTATTGTCTATTTGTCTGTTGCACATTGCATGAGCACTTTCAGTGGGTGAGACCTCAAGGCATAACCTGTGTACGTGGTACAAACTTATAGGATTATATTGATAAATATTCATTTTAGAATAGTCCACAATGTCCCTCACACCTTGCATAATTTTTAACTGTTTTTAAATTGTATGTTTTGGCTCTTGAATATCATTTGATACAATAAAATAGATTTTGGGATATATCTCTGTAGTGCGGCTGACCTATATATGGGGGCGGGCTTTGTGGTCTGTACTGGCAGTCCACTTCTTGTTGCATATTTAGTCACGCCCAGTTTTGGGCGGTGGCCCTTGCCCCTCAGCCAGCACCCAGTTTAATATATCTTTTACACATTATAGTGCTGTGCGGGCACATCCTTCTCTTTTCTAGTGACCAAAAACAAACACCTTCACTGCCTCCCCAGACCTCCTGATTGGCTGCCTCTCTCTGCAGCTATGAAACCCAGCCCTTCGACCTCCGCTCTGGTCTCACTACGTGCTGGCAGGCTGGAGATGTGCTTGGCCTGCAGCATCTCTCACCCCCCTTCTCTGATCACACTTTGCGTTGGCAGTAATAACACAACAATGCACTTATTTTCCCTACATCCAGTCCAGGTCATCCCAATATCCTTACGAATGGGTAGCTCCGCCCCAAAGGGGGCGTGGACTGCAAGATCAAAGATGTAGCTCCTCCCGGTCCCCTATAAAAGCAGCTGTCCTATCATTCCCCAGTTGTTCATCTTGCAGTCTTGACTGCAGAAGATCATTGGCACTCTCTCTGTTATTGGCAGCGGAGCGGGGGCCCCTAGCCCATCGGCCGCTGCGGACTCTTATTTCCATGGATCTCTTTCTGACCCACTCCTGCCTCCCAGCTATCTGGCTGCTACGGGATCTGTGACGGTAGGGTGAACGCCGGGGTCTGTGGCGTTCGTCAGAGCTTAGGCTCTGAGCCGCAGACCTTTTATTAAAAAGTAGCCTGAGGGGGAACCACTCTGTGTACTGTATTGTCCCTTTATGCCCACAAGCTTTATTGGAGTCTTGGCTGTTTGGCTTGGCTGTTTCTTGTACTGTGTGTTTCACTGTGCGGGCTCCTCGCTGGCTCAGGCTGGCCTGGGCGAGGAGCGGTCTGGCCGCACTCACCTCCCTGCACTCCCTCGTCTGTCTCCTGGGACGCGGCCTTCTGGCCGGTGCGTTCTGCTGGCCTGCCGCATCGCCGCCTGTGCGGCGCTGTCTAGGAGAGATGGGGGGGAGCGCGCTGTGCGGTGAGCCTCTGCCGCCGCCGTCATTTTGCGTCAGCAGTTCTGAGGGGGCGGGCGTCTTCTTGCCCTTAGCCCCACGTTTGTGAGTCCCTCTTTTTACTGCATTGCCTTTTTGTCTTTTTGTGCCAAGGCTGATTAGGGGCTCTTTTCTCTCTTTTTATAGATCGTGGGCTAGGGTTGAGGGTTGTGGTTCCTCCCGGTCCCCCTTTTTAATAAGAGGGATCGTGTCTTAGGCTTAGGCCAGTAGTGTCTTGTAGCCTTTATTGAATTTTATTATCTTGTATCACCATAATGGAGGCATCAGGGGATAGTGAGCTGGGGGCCCCATTTGGGCAGGACAGGCTCTGCCCCTTGTGCAGTAGGAATCCTCTGGGCGGATTCAGCACTGTTTGTACCACTTGCGCTAGAGGCATTATTTTGGACCATGAGTGGGCGGTCGTCCCTGACCCTAGCCCTGTATTACCATCGGCCTCTCCGTACCCTTCACTGCTGCACTCAGCCCCTAGCGAAGGGGGGGTTAGCAAGGGGTCTCATGCTGACTTTACGCATAGGCTGGACAATCTCGAGAGACTGATCTCGTTGCCACCCCCTAAGAAGGCCTTGTGTAAGAAGCGGCATCTGGGGCCCATTTACTCGGATGATTGATGATCTTTTTGATGGTCCGGGCTCTGTGGAGGAAGGCGAGTTGCCAGATGATTCACGCTCCACGGTGGATTATTCTGCGGGCGATGACAGTATGTCTGGCTCTTCCTCGGATGAGGATGCGTGGCTCCCAGATTATAGAGAGAAATTGCTTTCCTCAGTGTTTGAGACACTACACATTGTCCCTCCCAGAGCGGCTAAGAGGAAGCAGGGTGATTTGTTTAGGCCTGAGAGGCAAAGGCGGGTCTTCCCGGAGCAGGCCCACTTTTCTAACATGATCCTTAAGGAATGGGAAAGGCCTAACAAGTTACCGTTGGTTCCTAAGGGCCTGGATAGGCGGTATCCCTTCCCTGATGAGCTGGTTCGGCTATGGTCTCACCCTCCCGAGGTGGATCCTCCCGTGTCGGGGCTGTCCAACACTACTGTTATGCCGTCGCCTGACAATGCTTCCTCACGCTACCCTGCTGACAAGCGCATGGATCAGCTGGTCTGCCATGCGTTCTCCTTTGCTGGTTCCCTTTTTTGCCCTGTGTGTGCCTCGGCGATTGTCTCCCTAGCCAACAGAAGGAAGGTGAGACACCTTGTGGATAGAGCTAAGGCTCGCAGGCGGACTGAGGAGTATAAGGACCTCAAGGCCTGCTTGGATTTCATTGGCTTTGTTACTGCTATGGACGATGTGGTCCGGCTCGGTTCCAGGATTTCGGCTTTGCTTGTTGCTCTCAGACAATAGTCAGCTGATGCGGCTGCCAAGAAGTCTCTCAGGAGTATCCCTTTTGTGGAGAGCACGGTTCGGGGAGCGCCTGGATCTTTTGGTCAAGGATGGTAAACTCCCTCATAGAAGGAAGCCTGCTCGGTCCTTTCAGAACCCCTCTTCCTATCGTTCCTTTCGAGGAGGAAGAGGTTCTTCATTTCCAGGTGGCCGCAGAGATACCTGGAGCAGAGGTAGGTCCCGCGGCCGACCTAACACCTCCTGGGAAGCTAAATCCAAGCCCTCTCAAGCATGAGGGGGCGCCCTCACCAATCCGGGTGGGGGGACGGCTTCTGCTGTTTGCTCAGATCTGGATGCGGCACGTCTTGGATCGGTGGATTCAGGAGGTAGTGTCCTCCGGTTACAAGATAGAGCTGGCAGCCAGGCCGCCCACAAAATTCCTCCGTTCAAGGACATCCCGAAACCTGCTAAAGGCTCAAGCCTTGAGACTGGCTGAGCAACACCTCCAGCGGATAGGTGTGATTTGCCCTGTGCCTCGGCAGGAACAGGGTCAGAGATTTTACTCCAACCTGTTAACGGTTCCCAAGAAGGACGGAACACTAAGGCCAATCCTGGAGAGTCTCAACAGGTTTGTAAGAGTCATACATTTCCGCATGGAAACGTTGCGGTCGGCAGTGAGATCGCTTCGGCCCGGCAACTTCATGACCATGGTCGATATCAGGGATGCTTATCTGCACATCCCGATTTTCCAGGGACAACAGAAGTTGAGGTTTGCTCTGGAGGATCAGCATTACCAGTTTGTAGCACTTCCATTCGGGATATCTTCAGCCCCCCGTGTGTTCACCAAGGTGCTGGCGGGCATCATGGCTATACTGAGGAATCTGGGTATTAATGTGTTACCCTATCTGGACGACTTGCTAATTGCGGCCAAGTCCCTTCAGCTGGCCACGAGCGATACTCGGACGGTGTTGTCAACCCTGGAGGCCTTCTGATGGGTAATCAATTACCCCAAGTCTTTGTCACTCCCAACAGTGAGATCCTTCCTGGAAATGACGATACACCGCTCAGGTCAAGGTTTTTCTGCCACAACAGAAGTTTTTGGGTCTCCAGACACAGGTGCAGGCCTTGCTGTCTTGTCAGCAGCCGTCTGTACGCCTGGGGATGAGATTGGTGGGCCTAATGGTGTCATGCTTCGAGGCAGTGCCCTTTGCCTAATTTCACATGAGACCTCTTCAATTGAACCTGCTGACCAGTTGGAATCTGACTCGGGAGTCCCTGGAACAAGGCTTTTCGCTGTCCCCCCTGGCCAGGCAGTCCATCTTGTGGTGGTTGGACTCCCCATTGGGAGATAGTTACCACGGATGCCAGCTTGACAGGCTGGGGAGGTGTTTGGCAGACCCAGAGGATCCAGGGTCAGTGGGGTCCGCAGGAGAACCGTTTTCCCATAAACCTCTTGGAGCTGAGAGTGATCCGGTTGGTGCTTCTACGCTTGACTCCCTTCTTAAGGTTCGCTCGGACAATCAGACAGCTGACACCTACATTAACCACCAGGGCGGGACTCTGAGCAAGAGATCCCTCAAGGAGGTAACACAGATTCTGACTTGGGCAGAGGAGAATGTTCCCTGCATCTCGGCGGTCTACATCCCCGGGGTGGAAAACTAGGAGGCAGACTCCCTGAGCAGGAGTGCCTTGTGCCCGGGGGAATGGTCCCTCAGCAGCGATATTTTTCACGCTCTGTCTCCCCGCTGGGGTCAGCCGGATGTGGATCTGTTTGTGTCCAGCAGACACTATCACAAGCTTCCAAGGTTAGTCTCCCTCTCAAGAGATCCTCTGGCCATTGCAACAGATGCTCTGGTGATTCCTTGGATGGAGTTCAAATTTCTGTATGTATTCCCTCCGTTTCCAGGCAGGGGTCACAGCCATCCTGGTGGCTCCTTGCTGGCCGAGAAGGAGTTGGTTTGCAGACATAGTCCAGATGTCAATAGATCACTACATCATGCCTGACAACCCAGGGCATCTCACACAGGGGTCGCTGCGGCGCCCCAATTTACAGATGCTGGCTTTGACGGCCTGGCTATTGAAACCTCAATCCTTATGGAGAAGGGGTTATCGGACACGGTGGTGCAGACAATGGGTCTGGCGAGCCTATATCGCTTGGTGCGAGACCAAGAGCCTTCGTTGTCGAAAATTTGCTATTTCTAGGATTCTGGAGTTTTTACAACACGGCTTAGACTTGGGTCTTCAGCTAAGCACCCTCAAGGGTCAGGTCTCTGGAAAAAGATGGCTAAAACAGAGATCCATTGATAGACTTTTTTCCAGGGAGTCACCCATGTCCGGCCAGCGCGTAAGTCAGTATTACCGGTGCGGGACTTGAATTTAGTACTTTTTGCTTCGAACCATTGTGCGATGCTGCATTGTCTATTTTGACTCTCAAAGTGGTCTTTTTGGTAGCGATCACCTCGGTACGTCGTGTATCAGAGCTGGCCGCGCTTTGTATGAAACCTCCCTATTTTGAGTGGCATAGGGATAAGGTTGTTTTTCGCTTTAAACCTGATTTTTTGCCTAAGGTCATTTCTCCTTTTCACCTTAATGAAGAAGTTGTCTCTTCCTTGTGTCCAGCACCGGCTAACTCCAAGGAACAGACCCTCCATGCCTTGGATGTGGTCAGAGCCATAAAGTATTACCTGGCTGCGACTGAATCCTTTAGGAAATCGGATTTGCTCTTTGTCCTAACAGAGGGCTCTAGGAAGGGTTTGCCACCAGCCAAGTCCACTCTCAGTAAGTGGATCAGACAGGTGGTGGTACAAGCATATTCTGCCAGGGGGAAGGAACCCCCTTTTCGGATCACAGCTCATTCTACCAGAGCTATTGGTGCCTCTTGGGCTTTTCAGCACCAGGCATCGGTGGAACAAGTTTGTAAGGCCGCAACTTGGTCTTCAGTTTATACCTTTACAAAGTTTTACAAAGTGGATGTCAGGGCCTCAGCTGACGCTGTTTTTGGCCGAAAGGTGCTTCAGGCGTTAGTGAAATGAACTACATGCTGTTCCGTACTGGGGATCCCGCCCATATAGACACTGCATTTGGATGTCCCATTCGTAAGGATATTGGGACGACCTGGACTGGATGTAGGGAAAAATAATAATTGTTCTAATTTTTTGATTAGAGGGAGTACAAGCTGAAGCAATGTGAAGTAACATGGTTTCTTGGGCCTCCCAGCATGTCCTCTTTGTTGAATACTGCTTTTTAACCACTGGGGAATGATAGATGGACAGCCGCATTTATAGGGGACGGGAGGAGCTACATCTTTGATCTTGCAGTCCACGCCCTCTTTGGGGCGGAGCTACCCATTCGTAAGGCTATTGGGACGACAATTCTACGGGTGAGTTTCACAGAATTGTATTTTTTTTTTTTACTATTATATATGTAAATAGCAGTGTGCTTACATCACACTGCTGTTGCCACACCCACTGTTTCTCCATTTTTTTCTCTGCTTCTCCAATGTTCTAATGTTTTTACAAATATGTTAAAGCGGATCAAAACCCATTGAACTTGTGAAATAAATTTGGCAAAAGCTCCTCCCAATACTGTCTTCTTAGGATGTAGAACTAGAAGTGGGTATTTCAGCTTTTCAAATCATCCTGGAACACGGATTTTTCGACTGTCCCTCTCTGTAAGATGGAAGGTGATCAGTCATTGTATTGGTGTGGCAATGACATCATTGCCACACACAACAGTGGCAATGAATGGAGGAGACGGGGCTTTACAGCTAAAACAGGAGTTATCTGGGATTAGAGTGAAGTGGGAGCAATGAAAATTGGCAAAAGGCACTTCTCATAGGGGGAGCACTTCAGGGGATGCAAGGTAAAAATGTGGGTTTTGGTCCGCTTTAAGAACTACATGGTATTTTTGAAAACTTTATTATCTGCACACATGTACTGAATCCACAGTTCATCCGATAGACTTGCTTTGCTGAAGTGTGCAGCAACTGTAGATACATCCCAAACCCGGATGCCCTGTGGGCGGGGGGGGGGGGGGGGGGGATTAAAAGGGATGTAGGGTCATTTTGTTAGTTTGCTTTCATTTTGAGAGCGCTTGCATGATTCAACTGCTAGTTGCAAAACCTCCTAATGCACAATATATATATTAGCTTTTATCTCATCCAAACGAGAACCCGCTTCACAGTAAATGTGCTTAAATATCTCGACTTCTCTGCATAAAGGTTCCAAGGTTCGCCTGCTGATTGTAACCGAGGCTGCCTCATCTCCTGAAACCTCTAGCCCTCCCCCTAAGCCTTCCCGGTGACAGGTTGTCTTTAAGTATATGCTACGGTGTGTAGTGTTTCATACCTTCCAGATTTGTTAGAGACTTACATGCTTGACATCCTTTACTGTATGACTTTTTTTCACATTTAAAGGAAAGATTAGTTTTTTGTTGATACTCCCCACTACAGTGTTTTACCCAACAACAAAATAAATCTTGATCTTATTTGGTAGCCCTTTATTTATAAAATAGATAAAACAAAGCCGTTTCTGTGCAAGTACCTCACAGACGGCTCTGCCAGCGATTAATTTACATGGCTGAGGAACACGGCAGGTAGTGTCTGACAGGTGTTTATCTGTGTGTGTTTTAATCTGCTATTCTTCCAGAATAGCAGGGCCCACTTATTATGTGGTGCACATTGAAAACACTAGTTAGTCTGAAGCTGAATTCCTCTTCCCTTATTTTCAAAGTTGTAGATCTGTTCCCCTCAGCTGGAAGGACCTGATACCTCTTATCTCACCAGCAATGAGCTCAGTACTAGAATTGTAGCCAGTCAGTCAGACATGCTTCACCCCCTGTTTACCCTGCTCTACCCCAGCCTGAACTAGGTGCTGATGTATTTTCCTGGACAGGGTTTTTTTCTCGGCCCCATAGGGTGTAGGGTTTGTAGTTACAGGAAGTTGTGTCTGTTTACATTCTGATCGCTGTTCCAAGGGTTTACACAATTATTTTTATTCATAATAATCTTGTTAAACATCAGGGAAGGCAGTAAATTTACATATGCTATTTATTGCTTACAAATGCCCTTTAAACGAAATCTTTAGAAACTATGTTGGTTTTTGTTTTCTCTTGAAACCGGACCTAAACCCTCAATGCCATCTTCAGAGGGGTCCCGAACAGGTAACCTGACCCAAAGTTATCTTTGTTATGCCTTTTGAGGCTCCAGCGGTTTCTAGGTTACCTCTTAGAGTTAAATGAACAAGGATGATTTGTTCTTAAAGCAGAACAAAACCCAGCGGGGCACCCTGATCTGGCATGCCCTGGTGGAAGGTCAGCAGCCAGCCCTGGAACTTTTTGGGTTGCAAGGTTGTGCCACTAGGGTTTTGTTCTGCATTAAAGTGGACCAAAACCCATGCCCTGATGTCATAGATTTCAGGGTTGCTGGATTCTCCCCCCCCCCCCCCCCCGGGCATCCAGAATTGGGATGCCACGCTGTGTGAGACTCCCATGTCGTCCGGAAACTCGCCTTATTTCCCGGGCCATAGTTTAAGTGTTTGGGCTTTTCATTAAATTATTCTGAAGGTCTGGTTTAAGCCACTAGCTAAATGTCCTCCATCCTAATGCCTTCATGATAAGCATTGGAAATGCAGTTACCAGAAATGGAGTAATCTGCTTTCTTCAATGGGGACACCATGACCTTCTATCTGTATTTTCTGGGTGTGGTTGAGGGGTAAAATCGTGATACCTGGCTTTTCCTAATCCTGAAGAAATTTTAGTTATAATGAAACTTCATTACTGTCTACAGTTAGGAATAGAACAGCCAAGCAGCCTTGTGATTCTTCTTATGGAACACTGAGCTTCCCCTCCTGTCTGTGAACGTCACGGGTTGACTTCATTTATAATGTGCATAACCCTGTTTTAATGGCATCAGATGTATATTCTTAGTGTACAGTACGTCCTGCTCCAAATCTAATACTTAGTTGGGATATACTCCGCCAGATGGTGCTGGACTGCAGAGACATCGAAAATAGGCTCCTCCCGGACCCTCAAATACCCGGGGACCTCCCACAAATCCCCAGAATTTCTCTGCAGTCTGGCTGCAAAGGTCGAGAAATGGCTCTCTCTACTCGCAGGTGAGCGGGGCTATTAGCCCGCGGCCCTGCAGGACTGTTCCCACCTGTTCACTAGTAATATGCCTCCCAGCCTTGGCTGCGCTGGTCGGGTGAAGGTAGGCAGCACCGCTGTTAGATGCTTATGAGCGCTGCTCCACCGCAATCCCCCACCAAAGGGTAGGCGGTTCAGGCTTATGGTGAGCCTCTATGGGATGCCCCTCCCGCACTTGTGCCCCCTTGCCCCTGCCCATTGGTGGGCCCTGTTTAAGTGGCCGCTGTCCTCCCTCATCCTCCTTGTAGTCTTCGGGGGAAAAGAGGGGGGGTGTAAATATGTATGCTTTGCATTCTGTGTTTTACACCTTTTTTTCTATTCTGTTAGTCTTGTGTCAGCCGCCACGCTGGCTTGTCTTTACTGTCTTTTTAAAATTGCCGCCGCCGCGCGCTGACTTGGTTCCGCGCTTGGCGGCGGCATTACCTCAGGCGCTGGTGCGCCATCATTGGCTGCTTGCACGTTCTCTGCTTCGCGCTCTTCGGGGGGGGGGGGGGCAGCGCCCGTCTATGGCGCGCTCCGCGTCATCGCTGATTCTGGCGCGCCCCTCGAGGTATACCGACGCCATCTTTATCCTGCCTGGTTGGCCCATGCGCGACGGACCCCTACCTACCGCGGTCCGTAAGTGCCCTCGCGGGCGGCTTTATATCTTTCACTTTTGTTACTGTGTGCTTACAGGTCTTGTTTGCTTATGTCTTTCAGGCGGGTCAAACCCTTTTGGCTTCTCCTGGCCCTGTATTAGTATATACTTGTAGGCCTTGTAAAAATAATACTCCCACTTCCCTAGCGGGTTATTGGGGCATCCGGGGTTGCTATTTAGCGTTATTCCCTATCGGCCTATATCGCCGCTATAATCACCATATGGAGGCATCCCAGGATAATGTGACCGGGGTCCCTTCGGGACAAGACCGGCTGTGTGTAGCGTGTGGGCAGCCTCATGCTGACGCTGACAAGGCGCGGGTCTGTGTACCCTGTGCTGAGCAGGTGCTTGCATTGCAATCTGGCCTGCCAGTGGCTGCACCTCGTTTCACTTCACCTACTCCCCCAAGCTTAAACCTCACTCCTGCTGAGTTGCATACTAGTGGGGATTCTCAGCCTGATGTGTCTTCTAGACTGGCTACTGTTGAGCAGTTGATTGCTAAGTCCTTAGCGTGTAAGGCCCCTGCTAAGAGGCGGCATTTGACGCCTAATGTCACTGTTTTGCCTATGGGAACTGAGGAGTTTTGGAATCTTTGTGGCTATACCCTGTCTGATGAAGGGGAGCTCTTTTCTGATTCAGGCTCATCTGAGGAGAGACCAAGGGGTCATGACGATTCTGGCTCTGACCCCCTGGACCCCGGATGACACTGACAGATTATTGACCCAGATTTTGGAGGTTCTGTACATCTCTCTCCCTGTTGCGGCTCCCAGGCAAAGAGGGGAGCTTTTCCATACAGCAAAATATCACGTTTGGAATTTCCCGAGCAGGCACATTTCCATAACCTTGTGCTCAAGGAATGTGAGCGCCCCAGTAAACTTCCCGGGGTTCCAAAGAGTTGGGATAGGAAGTATCCCTTTCCTGCTGAGGTGGTTAAATGTTGGTCATCCCCCCCCCCCCCCGAGGTGGATGCCCCGATCCTAGGGCTATCTAACCCCTCTGTCATGCATTCCCCTGACTCTACTACCCTGCGGGATGCTGAGGACCGGCGCATTGACTAGCTGGAATCCCACGCCTTTGCATGTGCAGGGACAGCGCTGCACCCGGTCTGTGCCTCTGCTATTACTGCTTTGGCCACTAGAACCCTTATCAGAAATATGCTTGATAGTGCCCCTGATGATTTGCCTTGTGAGGTGTTTAATGCACTCTCCAGTTGTGATGTTTTTGTAAATTTTGTCCTCTCAGCATTGGATGACACCACCAGAATGTGTGCCAGAACTTCTGCCCTTGTGGTGGCTATACACCACTCGGTTTGGCTGCGCCAGTGGGCTGCTGACAACGATGCCAAGAAGGCCCTCAATGGGTTTCCCTTTAAAGGTCTTCGCCTGTTTGGGAACCGCCTGGACCTTTTTGGTAAGGGAGGTAGGTTACCCCAGCGCAGGCGGCAATTTCTGCCCTTTCGGGGTCAGGGTTCCTTCTCCTCCCCTTACCGTGGTGCAAGACAGGGAAGGGGGGTTTCCTTTCCTGGGGCCCAGGGAGATTTCTGGGGTAGAGGCAGAGGACTTGGACGTCCTGGCTCCTCCTGGGGTCCCAAAGCAAAATCCTCTCCCAAGCCCCCTCAGGCATGATGGGGCACCCTCACCCATCCGGGTGGGGGGACGGCTGCAGCACTTCGCTCACGTCTGGAGGCTTCACGTCTCAGACCGGTGGATTCAGGAGGTAGTGTCCTCCGGTTACAAGTTGGAGTTTGCTGCCGATCCCCCCCCCCCCAAGATTCATCAGATCCCGGATTCCTCAGGACCCTGTGTCAGCTCAGGAGCTAGTGCAAGGCCTCCTGGAGCTGGGGGTCATCTGCCAGGTACCCTTAAGAGAAAAAGGCAAGGGCTTTTATTCCTACCTATTCACAGTACCCAAAAAAGATGGTTCAGTCAGGCCCATCCTGGACTTGAAGATCCTCAACAAGTTTGTCAGGGGCATGCGCTTTTGCATGGAAACTCTGCGCTCTGCCATCAGTTCCCTGCGCCAAGGGGATTTCATGACTTCTGTGGACATCAAAGATGCTTATCTTCATATTCCTGTGTTCCCAGGTCATCAAAGGTTCCTCAGGTTCGCTCTGATGGATCAACACTACCAGTTTGTTGCCTTGCCCTTCGGCCTCACTTCAGCTCCCAGGGTGTTCACCAAGGTGCTGGCTGGCGTGATGTCTCTGCTCAGATGTCAGGGCATCCGCGTGCTTCCCTATCTGGATGACATTCTCATCACGTCCCAGTCTCTACATCAGGCAGAGTTGGATACTCAGCTGGTGGTGTCCACTCTGGAGTCATTTGGATGGGTGATCAACCACCCCAAGTCCTCACTGTCCCCTTCCTTGGTAATTCCATTCCTAGGAATGAATCTGGATACAGTTCAGGCAAGGATCTTCCTTCCTCAACAGAAGGTGGACAGTCTGATTGCACAGACTCAGTCCCTCCTAGCTTGTCCCCATCCCTCCATCAGGCAGGGGATGCAGCTGGTGGGCCTGATGGTGGCATGCTTCAAAGCGGTCCCTTATGCTCAGTTCCACTTGAGGCCCCTGGAACTTCACCTATTGTCAGTATGGGACAAGGACCCAGCGTCCCTGGACAGGTCCTGTGTGCTCTCCCCCCTGGTCAGGAGGTCCCTCTCGTGGTGGATGGACTCAAGGAATCTGTTGGGGGGCAGATCCTTTCTTGCCCCTTCCTGGGAGACGGTCACCACGGATGCCAGTCTGTCAGGTTGGGGGGGGTTTCTGGAAGTCCCTGAGGTTCCAGGGGAGGTGGGGCCCTCAGGAGGCCCACACACCTATTAATGTCTTAGAACTGCGGGCGATCGGGCTAGTTCTGGCTCACTTGACTACTCGCCTCGGGGCCTGCCTGTTCAGGTGCGCTCAGACAACCAGACGGCAGTTGCCTACATAAATAATCAGGGAGGGACCCGGAGCAAGGGGGCCCTCCAGGAAGTGTCTCTGACCCTGACTTGGGCGGAGGCCAATGTCCACTGCATATCAGCTGTGTACATCCCGGGGGTGGAAAATCACCTGGCGGACTCTCTTAGCAGAGGGACCTCTCGCCAGGGAGAATGGTCCCTATGCAGCAGGGTGTTTCAATCTCTGTGTCTCCTTTGGGGCCAACCAGATGTGGATCTGTTTGCGTCCCCCCGCAATCACAAGCTCCCAGCCTTTGTGTCTCTGTCCCAGGATCCTCTGGCCTTGACCTCGGATGCGCTAGCAATGTCACGGCAGGACTTTCAGTTCCTGTATGTCTTCCCTCCAATCCCCCTGCTGGGCAGGGTTCTGCGCAAGATTGCTCTGGAAAGGGTGCCAGCAATTCTGGCGGCCCCATGGTGGCCAAGAAGAGTGTGGTTCGCAGACGTGGTACAGCTGGCGGTAGGTCAGTACGCTCTGCCCTTGGTGCCAGATCTGCTCACTCAGGGCTCACTACGCCATCCCAATTTACAAACTCTGGCTTTGACGGCTTGGCTGCTGAAACCTCCATCTTGATGGAGAAGGGGCTGTCTTCCTCGGTTGTGGATACTTTGATTAAAGCTAGGAAGAAGTCTTCCTCTTCCATTTATTACAGGGTTTGGCGTGCCTACATTGACTGGTGTGAGTCTAAGTCTCTTCCCTGTCGTGTGTTCTCTATTCCCAGGATTCTGGAGTTCCTGCAACATGGGTTGGAGATGGGGCTCCAACTCAGTACTCTGAAGGGTCAGGTTTCTGCCCTGGCTATTTTCTTCCAGAAGTCCTTTGCTCAGCACCCTCTGATCTGGACTTTTTTCCAGGGGGTCACTCATGTGCGCCCCCCCACGTAAGCCTATGGTGCCTGTTTGGGATCTGAACTTGGTTCTGTCAGCCTTGCAGGGTGCTCCTTTTGAACCTGTGCAGGATGCTGCCTTGGCCATTCTTACGCTCAAGGTTGTATTTCTGGTGGCTATCACTTCTGTCAGGCGTGTGTCTGAGTTGGCGGCACTTTCCATTCAGCCCCCCTACTATGAGAGACACCAGGACAAGGTGGTGTTTCGTTTCAAGCCTGACTTTCTGCCTAAGGTAGTGTCTGCTTTTCATTTGAATCAGGATATTGTTCTTCCTTCCTTGTGCCCTAATCCTAGCAATGCTAAGGAGAGGGTTTTGCACTCTTCGGATGTGGTTAGGTGTCTGAAGTACTATGTGGTGGCTACTGCACCTTTCAGGAAAACTGATGCTCTTTTTGTGGTCCCTTCTGGTCCTAGGAAGGGTTTGGCTCCTGCCAAGTCTACTATCAGCAAGTGGATTCGTCAGGCTGTGATTCAGGCCTACTCTGCTAAGGGGAAGAATCCTCCCTTCCGCCTTACTGCTCATTCCACTCGTGCTATTGGTGCCTCTTGGGCTTTTCAGCACCAGGCTTCTGTTGAACAAGTTTGCAAGGCCGCTACTTGGTCTTCTGTTCATACCTTTTCAAAGTTTTACAAGGTTGATGTTGGTCTCAGCTGATGCTGCTTTTGGCCGAAAGGTTCTGCAGGCGGCAGTGGTTTAAACGGTCTGCTGCTGATTTTTCTTGGGGATCCCACCCTACTTATGGACACTGCTATTGGATGTCCCAAGTGTAAGTATTAGATTTGGAGCAGGACGTACTGTATTCTAAGAATAATACAATTCTGTGATTACTCACCTGTAGAATTGGTATTATGAGTATACAGTATGTCCTGCTCCAACCCACCCTTGTTGCATTATCTTGGATCCCCTGTATGGTGATTGTTATCCTTGTTATAGTTGATTGGATTGTTTAATTCTCCCGGCTTCTCATTAACTGCTTTTCAATGCTGGGGAATTGTGGGAGGTCCCCGGGTATTTGAGGGGCCGGGAGGAACCTATTTTCGATGTCTCTGCAGTCCAGCGCCATCTCGTGGAGTATATCCCAACTGTAAGTATTAGATTTGGAGCAGGACGTGCTGTATACTCATAATACCAATTCTACAGGTGAGTAATCACAGAATTGTATTTTTACTGGTGTGGCCTGCCTTTGTTCCATGTTACATCGAATGTTTGTTGTGACACAAACTCAGGTGGACCAGTGCGGTAATGGAAGGTACGATTGTTGCGTAATCCAGAGAAAGCGAATATAATCTGGGTAAAGTGTGAATATAGTTTCTGATGTTGAAAGAAAGAGCTATTTTTAGTGTGAACTCAGTTTGCTTTATATACTGAAGTGTATCTTTTTTTTGTTTTTGTTTTGGAGGACACACGTTAAGTAAAAGAATACAAAATGCTCCCCCAGTTGGCTGCTGCAGTGATGGGTGACAAAACTATCATTCATGATGCCCTGCAGTGTGGTAACGAAGCTCCAGGTTGAAGTTAGAGGGATTGTATCTCAAAACTTTGTAATATTTAATCCATATAAACACATTGACTGAGAGGAGGGGTTGTTTATACACTCAAACTGAATAAAACTCCAGCCAAGCTTGTGGTTCTCTTCTCCCGGTTTCTTGTTGTATCGGAGGGGCAGAACCTATCATCTCTCTCTGATTCCTCTTCCTTACATTAAAGAGGATAAGGCCTGGCTGAATATTTAATTCTTGTTGCCGGGTGTATAAGTGACCCCTCCTCTCACCATCCAGCATATTTATATAGATGTTTATAATTGTGCCATTTATTCGCGATGGTGCTCTTTTTAAAATGCGTATGGCCCCCGAGTAAACACACCTATAATACAACTTTTTTCTGTGGCTCAAGTCTCACCATCTGGCCAATTTTATAAGAAAAATGCAATAGAGTCTGGTACACAGCACTAAGTGACCAGCATCCCTTCAGTTGATACCACTGGGATTCTTGAAGCTCTCCAGTAATTCAGCGTTCTATGCTGCCCATTAATAGCACCCCATTGAATGCACATATGCTGTAGGATCATTATGAAGGTAAACTGACCCTGGATGGTTTACACAGCAGGGCATCCCCAAATGATTTGCCCTTGGGACAAATAAAACTTGGAATAAGAATCCCGGTGTTCGCTCCTCTAAATGCAGGACGTAAATATATTTATACCATAGCAATAGCTGGCAGTCTCTCCCCCTCCCCCCTTTTTTCTTTTTTTTTTTATTCTCAGGCTTTTACCAAAAAGATTGCCATTACTGACAATTTAAAATGGACTTCTGTTTTAGAAATGATCTTGCAAAATTCAAATTCACAAGCAGCTAGAGTCGGGTTAGATTGCTCCCATATACATGGAAGAGGGTCTAAAGGACACTTCAATGTCTGCACACCAAGATTGGTGTCCTTTCTCTATGCCTGCTCCCTGTTACACCCCATGATCATTCTCTGAATAGATGTATCAGCAGGGGCATAGGTGCTCATGACCAGCGCACCATTTTACCCCTGTAAAAGTCACTGGTCAGACCCCAGTACTGTGTACAGTTCTGGGCACCTGTGCTTAAGAAGGACATATCAGAACTGGAGCACGTTCAAAGGAGGGCAACTAAGTTAATAAAAGGAGTGCGGGGGCTAGAATACCCTGAAAGATTGTCAAAGTTAGGTTTGAGTTTAGAAAAAAGACGAAATATATTCGGAGTCAATACAAAGATCTGTCCCACAATCAATTTATACCCCGGAGTGTAACCATAACCCGAGGGCATTCACTAAGGTTAGAGGACAAACGTAGGAGGGGATTCTTCTCTGTAAGAGCAGTGAGACTATAGAACTTGCTGCCAGAGGAGGTAGTTTTGAACTTTTTACTGTATCCTTCATAAGTGGATGCCTTCCTTGCATGTAATATTTCCAGCTATGGCTACTAGACCACTGGAAGGAGATAAACAGGCTGAACTGAATGGACTAAAGTCTTTATTCAACCTTACATACTATGTTATTCCCTAGTTACAGAAAGTTACCGGTACATTTGGGGGGGGGGGGGGGGCAATTATAAATATTGCCAAAATGAGTAACCCACAGGTATCGTAGCACAACAAAACCTGGAATTTCGACTTCCCGGGATTTTATTGTCTCATCCAACGGGCTCTCATCCAATCTGTGCCATTCACTGTGCATATTAATTACTCAGCAAATGGGCTCTGTTTACAGGCAGAGCCTGGCAATGGAAGTGAGAGGGGCTGCACACACACCTGTCCCCAGACCATCTGAATGGCTGGACACAGGAGCGCGTGCACAGCCCAAAGAGGCAGAGATTCAGCTGCTCTTGTTTACATCGGCAAGGGAGCACCAGGAAGAGGTGAGTGATGCAGCGCCCCTGAGGCATTTCACACAGCGGGGCATCCCGATTTGCACTCTAAAGGAATAATGTTTTGCTGTTAAAATAATATTTTGGACCTGTCAGACACCCATGTTGTTGCATCCCTGAACATCTAGGGAGTACTCTCTAGGGTATGTGTTCTACAGGTTGAGAAATAGTGTGCTAAGGCAAAACACTAGCAGAAGTCTAGCTCACGGTTAAACTGGTGGGGGGTACATGACATCCAGAGGCTGGACTTGGGGATGTATATGAAATGTCTTTGGGTTACCTCAGTGCAGACAAGCAACCACCAAGAACCAGAGTATGTGGAACAAGCGCGCTGCTGAATTTGGGTTTCTGACTGAATTTCATAGCTCTGCATGTTTCATGATTTGGATGGATATTGCCAATATCAGCCACTTGCTTTATCTTCTGTATTTTGGTTTTATTTGTCATGTGGTTACTTGCACAATTCTCTATTGTGCAACAAAGGCTCAGCACGAGTCTTTTTCTCCAGCACTTGTCCATATGGGACATGCATTGTGTTCTGTGGCTCATAATGACTCTCCCGAGAACTGATCAGTTTGTATTTAGAAACAACCATTTGCTTTCAGTAGAGTCCCATAAGGAGATGGTGTTTACCAAGCACCAACTAATTTCCACCCAAGAGCCGGTATTTTTATATACTGAAGTTCTTGGACATCTCTATAGGCTAAATTTGTTAAACTCCAGGCACAGGGGCCGAATGCGGCCCTCCAAGCTTTATTGTCTGGCCCTCTGACTGGGGTAGTGCTTCCAGATACGGTAACTATACAAGCAGATGGCGTGTGCCTTTTTAATGTTCTCTGGGAGAAAGTAGTGTCTGCAGCTGTTTAGTGTTTTTGTACAACCAGCTCTCACCACATTTGGGGGGCCTCTATAGCCCACCAAACCTACTGCCACAGCAGAGGGTGCTACATCTGCTGCAGGGGTTATTGATGGCTATTGCCACGTGGAAATCATTCTGTGGATGTCCTAGACAACAAAAACTGGTTGAATTACATTTTAACCATATATTTGGATCCATTTGAATTTGCTTAGCTTGTAATTAACTGTCCCTTTGAAGGCAACCAGAATGCTGATGTGGTCCTCTGTCAAAATGAGTTTGACACCCCTGCTATTAGGGGTGTGAATTGGCATACGTACGTATCGCGATATACGTATGATGATTTGATATATCCCGATTCTGTCTCAAAGACGATATATTGCATTTTTTATTTATTTATTTTTTTTTTTAATTAAAAAAAAAATGACCCACTTTTTTTTGGGGCATTTTAAGGGTTATAAACCCTTAAAAATCCCCCCCAAAAAGTGGCCTGAGGTCCCCCTTACCCAACATAACCAGTCTGGGACCCGCTATGGGGGCTTGTAGAACAGGGGCCAACTTTGGTGAGGGGGGGCACCCGGGACCTCCACCACTTGGCCTGCAAAGGGGGCCTCCACCAACCTTTGGGTTATGGTCTGGTCCAGGAGGTTCTTCAGTCTTTGGTCTGACGGGCCGCAGGGCTGGCAACAAATCGGCATCAGTGGGGGCGTGTCTTGGCAAGCCTTTTTTGGTTTTTGCAAATCTGCAGCCAAAGCCACCACATGGCAGGAACGTAGAGTCTAGAACAGCAAAGCCAATGTCAGCAATGCTACAGTGATGGGTGCGTGCACAGATGTCGAGCTGCGACCGCTCACTGCACATAAGCCACCAAGCACAGCCGCTGGCAGCTCAATGCAGGGAACTGTTTTCTGCTGGACCAGCTGGGTGACTACACTCCCCCGCCCTGAATGGCAAAGCAGGAGGTCTGAGCAGCACGCACCCGCACAAGGGTGGCTCAAGGGACTCAATTTGGCATTCTAGTAAGTAGGCGCATGCCGGACAACCACCAATCAGTTACTTGGCTGGACTATTATTATTTAAGGAAAAAATACTTTATCTAGGGCCTCCCAGATTTTGTGCCCAGGGCCTCCACCACACTTAATTCAGCTTTATACTTAAGTAAAGATTTTACATTGCATCCTGTCATCAATCCTGGTCAGAATTAAGAACCTCCTGGTGTGCCACCCAAAAGTAGCCCAACCCTCCTTGGTTGATGCTTTTTTTTTAACATCGTTTTAGGTTGACAACATATTTGGTACTTCCGGGTGGCCCTTTGAGAGCAATCGAAAATGGAAAGTAGTACTTGATGAATAAAGATTGGGATCCCCTGCTTGTAGTCCTATCATGTCTTTCCTTTAATTGCCCCGATCTGACCCATGAACAAGTGTTTTTGTTTAATTGTTTAGGTGCAAAGTGTTGACTTGGATACTTATTAGTAAAAAAAAAAAAATGATTGCATGCCTATAAGTTACAGCAGCAATGCTCCCTGGGGGGGCGATTTAATGACTCTTGCACAAGTTACAGCTGTACAAGAGTGGCTCTATTGTCATTAAGTCTATCCTTTGGGTGCAAAGGTATCTGCTCTTTACCTTTGTTAATCACCCTGAAGTGCTAATGAACAGTGTGATGAAAGATCTGGCAAAAATAAAAATGCTTCTAAGTTCTCGTCGTCTCTGAGCTCTTGTGGCAGAGGTTTAGGTATGGCCATAGAGGACTACTTTTACCCTGTGGAAACTGAACTGGTCTTGGTAACATTTGTTAGACCACAGGGGACAGTTTGTTTTTGCGGTAGAAGGGTTTGCCACATTGTTGAACTTGATGCCTAAATGTGCTTCCTGGAAGCTTTCCAAAGACACCTTTTTAATGTGTATATAGGAGCGAATTTATTTTCATTAGCATATTTTACACTTCCCCCTTCATTTACTCCTCTGCACAGGAGGGGGAGGGGGGGCAACATACCTACCCTTGTAATGCCATTGTTCTGGACTGACTAATCATGGTCAATAGCTGCTGGGAGTAGCGCCGTGTGATTGGTGGTTGGTCAGTATTAGGGAGGTGTACCCTATTGATGATGCCCCCCTGCCAGTAGTCACAGGCATTCTTCCAGATTCTAGGCTCCCTCGCTGTACCCTATTACAACTTTTTTGTAACCAAATGTCCTTTAAATCAAAGCTCAACCCTGCCTCCTAAACATCTCAAAACTTTTTAAAGCCTCCCCTCTCACTCCTCTTGTAATGGCAGGCACACCTAGCTGCCTATGTGCAAAGGGGTCATATCTATGTGTATGCATAGATCTTATCTGCCCTTCAGAGGTCAGCAGAAGGCTCTTGCAATGGGCATCCAGCAATTCTGTCCACAACAGGCCCAGGTTCACTTTAGGTGCACTGCTGCGCTTTCTACTGTACGTGTTTACACACAAAACTAGTAGCAGTAAAAACACAATGTGGAAATGTTACCATGAGCACAAAAGCCTTAGTGTTATTATTTACATTTGGCTTTCACACTTTGTTCTGCAGTGACTTTGATGCTCACTCTAAAAATAGCCCTCTGAGATGATTTCCATTCCATAATTATCATGGTTTTATCTAAAAGAAACAAAACACAAGTCTCTGCTCCAGAAATAACCAATTACTGAACTTTTCACATACTGTGCGAACACAGCCCTGTGGGATCTTGGGAGAGATTCATATATGCATTCCTGACCAATACCTTTTACATTATGGCTAGTTTCAGACCCCTTCCTATCCCCCCCCCTTGTATTTTTAACTTGCATCTTTACATGATGAACTGGGTGACAAGTACTGTACTAGAGGAGCTCGCACAGTTGCTTATCTCCTAATTTGAAAAAAAAAAAGCTTTTACAAAACAGAAGTCCACTGTTGGCACAATTATTATTAGTTTGAATAAGCCTTTTCAAACATTCCATTCTATGCTGGTAAGACCGTTTTTCCAAATCTTTGCTAGTGCTTGCCTTAGTATTTGTAATCATGCCACAGATTACAGCTCTTTGCTGCAGTGTGGCCTAGATTTACCCCTTCAAGCGCCCCTGCTAAAGGTATGGCGACCCTGGTTCATGCATGCGCTGTTGGATCAGGGAGAAGGTCGTTTTTTGGGGGGACTCGGGTTCACACAGCGGAGCATCCCTGAATCTTGTAGTCTCCAGGGCTGTTTTTGTTCTACTTTAAACAATGTGAAATATGTTGATTTGCACGAAAGCAGGCAATTACAATTGGGTAGTTCTGAAAGTTGTACAGTGCTAAGGAAGATGATGGCGCTTTATAAATAAATAAATAATTAGTTGTGAGACGTGGTAAATAGGATTATAAGATAATGTTAATGCTTAAGAAAAGTCTGTGCTCATTCTAAACTGCACAGCTTCCTGGCAGCTAGTTTATTATTTTCATTATTTCTCCAATAACACTGATTAATCATTATAAATAATACTAAACTTGCCATAGTAAAGTGCAAGCTTTCATTTCAATTCATAAGCAACAAGTACAATACTGCAATTTAAATGGGTAAGATAACAAACATTTTTATATCAAGGCTGGTCTGACTGAAAATTACTAGGGACAGATTTGGTAATAAACATTTATACATTTGTATTTGTGGAAAATCTACCTTTATTGATATATTCCTGCCTTCAGGGTGGCTTTGGCAATCTGCCACTATCCATGTCTAATGTACTGTAGTTGTATATAATCAGTTTTCTTGGGCGTCAGTTTTATTTTTTTAAATTTTCTTCCGTATGTTGTAATGGTAGACGCCATGTCTGTTTGCTCCTTGTTCAGCACTAGCATACACATGAATTGCTTTCCGGTTGCCCTAGCTTCCTAAATTGTATCATTTATATGAATGCAGTTTGGTTACATACTGCATATAGTGCTGGCAATTATTTTCAGGACTTTTCTGATTTCAGTCCCTGCTCACGACCGTGGCCTGTGGTCGCCTTGCTGTCTCCTCGCATAATCGTGTCACCTGGCCATGCCCGTTCCATTCATGGCATAAGGGGGGCAATTTGGGTTAAGTTAAATTGGTGTCCCTCCTTGGCATAGAGCGGCAGGCCTACATTGAAGAGTAATATATATATGTATATATTAGTGTGTTTGTTGGGTTCCACATCACTATACTTGGCTAAAAATCACCAAATAAATATTTATATATATTGTGAGGATCAGCTCTGGTAGACAGCAGGATGTTAGCAGTATAGAGGCTCAGAGGCGAAAAGTTCAAAGTAAAGTCCGTGTATATTCACACATAAAGACCATAACATAAAATATCCTTTTTAGGTTATCACCTTTTCAGGAAAAATGCCATAGTATCGCATCAGACAGGCAACGGCCTTTCTTAGTTTTTGTCCAAGCTTGCACACTTGCAGCCGAATCCACCTCGGGTCCACATGAAATAGCCTGTATAAGAGCTTCCAGTCAGGCACACAGAGTCTCACTCCACAAGTGAGCTCTAGACACAGCCAGTCCACAGCTGACTCCCCAGGATATTTATGCGGCCTGCAAAACCCGGACCTGGGTAGGGGATGGAGTCCCACCCTGCTCTACTCCATCCCAGTAAAGCCATCCCGGGTTAGTCTTTCGGCTATACTAACGTTTTAGCAGCAGACTGCCATCAGCAGCTGATGCTGGAAAAAACGATACAGCTTTACTGCACCAAGGCCAGGTACCTTGGTGCCACATACCTACCGTCAATGACGGCACCTTGCACCTTACCACTATATATATATATATATATATATATATATATATATATATACACACACATATCTTTAGCTTTAGTTAAGTTCAGCATTTGTAAATATTTCTTTGTATACAGTAGGAGCCCAAGTTGACTTAGGAGCTATAAATAGTTTACAATTCACAAAGCATTTTTTTCCACTTCTCTTTCCATGCTATATCACCATCACCATGTCAGGAAAGTCCGTATTTGGGGTGTGTGTAGAAGCTACGACTAGAATGAACAAAACATATATTTTTGTGTGTGGTTGGAAAATGGATTTGGACACAAACCATTTTCAGTAATTGTGTGGCTCTGAATAGTTTTTTGGCATCGCCTCTATTTCCATATCTGTCCACGTTTTTTGTCTTTCTTGACTATGCAGGCTGGTCCCTAGACCAGAACCCCTGGGCACTTAACTTCACTCCAGAAAGTGATCACTAGCTTAGCAAGGTGTCCTTGACATTGGAGACAGTCGTGCTGAATGTTTTCATTGATTTTTTTTTTTTTTTTTTTAAACCCCCAACACTGTGGCCTTGCTACATATCTGGGGGTCCTAAATGATTGTCAGCAAATTAGGTGATCTGGATTGCCAAATAAGCTTACCCTCTTTTGAATTGCAACTCCTTTCATAAGTGCAGTTGGAACTTTTAAGCCCTTTCCCCCTAGGCTTACAGTGCAACCCACCTGGTCCCGGCATTGGCCAGTGTCTTTAAACTGGACCTTAAACCGGACCTTCACCATGATTTAATGAAAAGCCCAAACTCTTAAAAAACCATTCCCCAGCATCTAAAATTAATATATTTTACATTTTTAGTCACTAACTTATTATTCTTTCCCCCACTGGGCTGCAACTCTGTTCAGGAATTTAGGATACGGGCGCCGCCATCTTGACTCAGAAGCATCACACTTACTGAGGAGAGGAGAGTGGGATAAGGTACAGGGGGGCAGGTTATAGCTGTGCTTTGCTCAGACAGAGCAGAGCTGGGGTCAGGGAAAGGTCAGCAGTCCCAGAATGCAGAGCAGCACAGTCACTTCCTGTTTGCAGGCACTTCCTGTTTGCAGGCTGCCTGATAAAATGGCGGCTTCCATAAGCCGCCATCTTGGATGTTTAAAGGCTCATAACATGCAGTAGATGCAGGTAGGATGATTTTTAATGTGAGCAATCTGTATGTACAGGGTGTGGGAAACATATAAGATAGACTCTTATTCAGAGTGAAGGTCCGCTTTAAGCATGATTTACTGAAAAGATCAAACCCTTAAGATATATTAATTGTAAATGCTAAGGATTAGTTTTTTAATCACTTATTTTTTTTTTCCCCCACCGGGCTGCAACTCTGTTCAGGACTCTAGGATACAGGTTTCGCCATCTTGACTCAGAAGCATCACACATACTGAGGAGAGTGGGATAAACTACCAGGGGTGGGGTTATAGCTGTGCTTTGCACAGACAGAGCAGGGCTGGGGTCAGGAAAAGTTCAGCAATCCCTGAATGTGTCAGAACACACTTCCTGTTTTCAGGCTGCCTGATGCTCCATGAACCGCTATCTTGGATTTTTAAAGGCTCATAACATGCAGTAGATGCAGGTAGGATGTATGTACATGGTGTGGCAAACATATAAGATATGCTCCTTTTCAGGGTGAAGGTCCACTTAATTACACAGAAACATAGAAGGTTGACGGCAGAAGGAGACCATACGCTCCATCTAGTGTGCCCTTATGTGTATACTGTATGTACTCGTTATCTTAGGATAGATGTGTGCTTATCCCAGGCATGTTTAAATTCAGTGACTGTTGATTTTTCAACTACCTCTGCTGGACGTTTGTTCCAAGCATCTACTACTCTTTCTGTAAAATAATATTTTCTAACATTGCTCCTGATCTTCCCCCCGACTAGCTTCAGGTTGTGCCCCCTTGTTCTATCATTAAGCTTCTTCTTAAAAAACACTTCCCTCCTGAACCTTATTCAATCCTTTCACATATTTAAAGGTCTCAATCATGTCCCCCCTCTCCCTTCTTTCCTCCAGACTGTACAAATTAAGTTCTTTAAGTCTTTCCTGATAAGTTTTAAGTTTAAGTCCTTCCACCATTTTCGTTGCCCGCCTTTGGACACGTTGTATTTGAATAATGTCTTTTTGCAGGTAAGGTGTCCAGAACTGCACACAGTATTCTAGCTGTGGCCACAGCAGGGCTCTATACAGCAGCATTACAACCTCCCTCTTCCTGCTTTAACTTGGGCATTAAAGCAGAACAAAACCCAGGAATTTCACCCTCCTGGGTTTTGGTCTGCTCTATAGCAGCATCCTGATTTGGATTGTCCTTGTGTGCAAAACCCCTGTGATTGCCGCAAATCTTCCCTCACTCCACACTACCAAGACTCCAAGACTGTTCTCCTCCAATCAGAATTGGAACAACACAGCAATTTATAATGAATGAATGGTCTGGGCCAGTGTCTTAAAGTCCTAAAGGCAGTAGTTTGAGCTTCTCCATTAAAGACACTGTTTTATCAGTTATCAGATTGCTGTTGGTACGGTTTTGCGCATGTGTGCCACACTGCTTTGGAGTTTCCAAAGAGAAGAGATATATCTCTCACTGAAGAACAACAAATATGGATATACTTGCATTCTTATCACCCAATCCCTGAAAACTGAGGCTGGTGCTGCTGCTATGATTCGGAGACAAGATAGATGGGACTGCAGCACTGAGCTCCTGGTATCTGAGCAAGAAGAAAAGCTATGGCAAGGGGAGAGTTTTATTGCTGAGCTAGGGAGAGGGAAAATATGTTTTACATCTGCCTGGCCTGCTGTGTCCCAGCCCTTGGACTTCTTGATTTGAGATGCCAGTCCTATACTAAGACCCCTGGAGGCACCAAGTCCTGCCGTTGGAGGCGCATGCCTGTTGAAATATAAATGCCATTAAATCAGGTATGGGCTTGAGTACCTCCCTGATACAATCTTGAATACCACCAGTGACCCTAGTACCACTGGTTGGGAACCTCTGCTCTAAATGATTGTGAGAATCAGTGACAGTGTGTGTTTGCGGGGCTGCAGCATCCAGTCCAGTGAAATGGGACCGTTTTTCAATGATTTTCAAATCGCTTTATCCTTGTTTTCTTTATGAAGAAAGAAAAACTCTATTTATACAATGCTGGAAAACTTGGGGGAGGGGCTTTACTCTTAGCAAAAACACTATATATATATATATATATATATATATATTATGCTGGGGACTTGGGGACATCTTTATTACTCTACTAAAATGGCTCTTTAGTTATGTGCCAGAAAATACCATTCCTGTAATGCTATTCTATTTAAAAGAAAAGTCTTATTCTACGAGTAGCACAGTGGTTTCAAGCTTTTTGTTTTTTTTTAATTTGTTTACATGTTAAACATGGCTGTTTGCCATGGCTGATGCCAGAACATGCGGCTGCTCAGTGAGGTCTGGAGTAATTAGACTGAAGTAAATTGCATTTCTGGTTTACTAGTTTACATGTACGGTCACATCTCAAGGCAAAGCCAAGACAGTTTAAAGTCAATCCATGATTAGCTAATAGACAGATCCAGCTGTGATTAGCTAATACATGGGCTCCTAATGATTCAGCTTTGGAACACAAACATTTATTTTGCAAGGGTGCCCACATCTTTCTTTTTTTATTTGAAGAGTTTTTATAACTCCGTCCCATTCATTTTCTGGTTTGGGTTAGGATAGGTCTGAGGCCATTATACTTTTTTTTTTTTTTTTTTTTATTCTGTTTATCTGTGTTTTTTGTGGTCTGTGTACACAGGAGGTTTTCTAACTATCCATGGGAACAGATAATGTCGGTTTTGCTGTTAATCAGTCACCAATCAATGGATGTCCTGTTAAATGCACTTCTGTAGCTATTGACCAAGCAGGATGGCCAGATCTAGGAGTGGGGTCATTGGCAAGCAAGAGCAGTAAGGGTTTGTCTTTAGGTGGCACACAACCCATAAAATGCCCCCATCTGTCCTTCCCACCTGAGTAACTTTGGTGATGTGGCCAGCTCGGCTGCCAAGGCCATGCCCACCTGGCATTTTTTGAGATTCCGGATTGGCTGATCTCAAGAATGCCGGCTGATGTGACCTGCTTACTGGCACATCCCCGGTTTTCCTTTAGTCTGTGAAGTGCTCCTACCCACAGCCTATCTGGCTGTGCGTGAGAGCACACCTTAGCTACAGTCTTTTAGGCTCCAGACTTTAGACTGTGCCACATAGGTGTTGGTTTGGTTTAAAGAGAAATGACTGGCTCTCATAGGGTATCCTGAGTCTTAATGGCCTGCTTTGTATACACACTCCCTGGTTTGGCCAGTCGCCATGCACATAACTGTATGCCTCTGGCTGCCAGGGGGCACATTCTTGGTGAACGTGTACAGGACGTACAACATTTTTTCATAAAAAAAAAAATGTACTTACCTGACTTCGGACAGCCTCAATCCTGCACCGCCCCGCATGCAGAATGTTCAGTATACCTCTGCAGGCAGTGGACTCCCTATGGGCTTTCTTTGCACACACCGCTGATAACACATATAAGCGATGGATGGTCTTGTGGCACACCCCACACGCCGCAATGAGGGATCCCTGCTGCCTTATTGCTGGGGTTGAGGCTCATGCAGAGGCCAGTCGGGGGAGCACAATGTCCGAATCAGGACTGACAGAAAAAGAATGGTGACGATTCGGCCTTGCAGGGCTGGGGAGTGATCGAGCCTGTGGGAAGTCACATAAGTAAGTATACTGTCCTGTAGGTTCTCAATAACAGTCAGCAGAATCAGCAGGACACTCCTGTGGGATTTTGTCCAGTACAGAGGGCTTCTCCAGTACTCTGAAGTTTGTAAAATAAAAAAATAAAATAACAAACTGCCCAAAGTCTATTAGGCACCTCTCTGACCAACGGTTTCCCAGGGAGGAAACACAAAGAACTGAGGAGGAGAGGAAGAGGTGGGGCTTTTAGCCTCTGTTCAATTTTGTTTCCTCCCAGGGGGTGGAGCTCAATCTCTCTGTGGTCAGTCAAGCTGAAGAATGACTTGGAAAAGGAAATTATGTAATACCTTATTTTGGCTCTATAAATGGCATCCTTGAATTAGCTGTAAAATGTGTGAAATGTTTCTTAGGCAAACCACCTCGAAAATATTGTTGCCATTCATCTAGAAAATAATTACTGCATTTTGGTGTGTTCCTACCATACAACCTTTCCCCCTATTTCTCACTTTGATTTGTTTCTTTTCAGGAATTTTTTGATCATGCACAAAAGCTTTGGGATGACGATGGTGTGAAGGCTTGCTTTGAGAGGTCAAATGAATATCAACTCATTGACTGTGCACAATAGTAAGTCCTCTTCAATTAAGACAAACTCCTTGTTCTTGCATTTATACGCAAAGTCTTCTATTGTTACACAAACATGGTGCAATTTATTAGAATCTCCATATATGGTTCATATGAAACGCATGGATTTTTTAAAATAAACTCCATGTCGCCAGTGACCTAGCAATTGAGACTGTATCTCATCAAGCGTCACATAAACCTAAAGAAAATTCAAACTTGACCCTAATCAAAGTGAAATTTGTGAGGAGGACTTGTTTGCTTTGAGCTAACGCAGCTTTAGACTGAATGTTTGTAAACGTACAGCCCTCAGATTCAGATCACAGAACTCTTTAAAGTGGACTAAAACCCTACTAAATCGATTCCCAAGCCGATCCATCCCCTCTCTGCAGGAGATTCAAAATCGGGATGCCCCGCTGTGTGAAACCCCCCAGGTCGCCGGCTACACTTACCTGAATTCCGGTCCAACGGTGCATGGCCGGCGCAGGCGTGCTCCCTGTTAGAGGGAAGCGCGAGATGCAGCCGCCAGCGTGCTCAGAGCCACTGAGCTAAGACGTCTCTTAAACGTGCATAGCTCAGCGGCTCTGAGCACTCTGATTGGACAAGCGTCCAGAAAGGACGGCGGTGAGGTGAGGTTATTCGGGAGATCTGGGGTGTTTCACATAGCTGGGTGCCCCGGGTGAGTGGACCAAAACCCAGGATGGTCAAAATCCTGGGTTTTGGTCAACTTTAAACAAGCATTTATATAAACTGATATTTTATTTCTAATGAGGCCCTATCCACTAGTAAATTTGAATAAATGTCCCTTCTGATTCCAAATGGGGCTTACCTTGTGCTGCCATGGAACCTGAATATGCCACGCTGAGCATTTCCTGGTGTCAGCCTTATGGGCTGGCATCTTGCCAGGCTCTGAGTGCTTCCCACGGAAGGAAGGAGCTTTTATACCTCAGAACCATCATTGTACAGCTAGAGGGTGGAAGGGAGACTCTTAGGGAAGCCACACTATGGGATATAAATGCCACTTTTTCTACCCATGAACTGGTAAGGGGTACAAACGCTAATCATGAACTGGTAAGGGGTCCAAGCGATACCTGGCATAGCAACGGGTGACTTTCTGTTATCCCTACCCTATTACCTATACCCCCAACTGTCAGGGGAGCATGGAGACCATCGGTGCAATACCAAACTCCTACCACAAGCCATTAATGCAAAACGTATGCCAGACAGGTGTGACCAGAGCCTACATCTAGTGTGTGGGTTCAAATGTAGGTTATCTTTGCAACACTCAAGGCAGTACTTTTAAAGTTTGATAGAAAGGGGAGCAGTCCATTCACACAGATCTTTGCTGCCTCTACTTGCCCGCATTGCCTTGCATGCCAGTTCTTGCCTCCTGTCCTAGGGGAAACTTTGCATGAGTTTTAGAATTGTTCTATCCATTGAATTATTCTTAGTTGATTTATGATGACCATATTGTTAGATTGCATGGTTAGCACTATGATCGCTGAAATAGTTAACCAGATTTAGGATTGTAATAAAGTGCGGTGAGAGTGTTGGTGGTTGCTGGTAATGCCACTAAATGACATTCTGAGAGGGGCCATCCAGAATGCTGAATGCGCCAACACCCTCGCTGTGGAGGAACTTGGACCACTTTAAATCTATGGATAGTTAACATCTGGTGACCTCCCATAGAGCAGGTTATGGAAACCAGTCTTACATTTTGTGCAAGGTTGTTGGCATAAAGAATCATATAAAAGTTTCATTTCAATCTATAGTTGGGCGAATAATTCAAAATATTATTTTTGGCTTTTGAACAGAAGATGTAGCACAATCCAACGAAAACACAGGTGTACTGATCTAGCTGATCTGTCTTTTTTTTATCACCTGAAAGCAGCTTTTTCCTGTCATATTTCACATACCCTGTTAAACAATAGTTACTCACGAAACCAGCATTGCTTCTGGTAGAAGTGGACTTCTGGTGTGTGTTAAGGCATTATGGTGGAAAAAAAAAAAGCCTCCAATTTGTCATGGAATGCTAAAGCATCAATTATGATCCTCTGCGGTGCAAACTCTTCAGCAGCCAAGCATTCGGAGCATAGATTCGTGCATAGTATGGCCTTGTTGAACAACCAGTCATACGCCTCCCTGCACCCGGAACACCCATTTTGTGAAATACGGGTGAAGTTCTGGTTTAAAGTCCCTCTCCATGCAATAGAAAAGCAAAAACCTCACTAGTCCACATGTAGGCTTGATCTCACAAGGTTCTTTTCAGTGCTAACTGTGCGTTCCCCACCTGGCCCCAATGTGCATTCCTGCTAACAGGTAGGCTACCCCGGTGAATAGCAGAAGGGGGTGTTTTTATATGACTCCTATACATAACGGGGGCCAGGCAGGAGTGTGCAAGAGAGCTGCAAATTCACTTGCTCTTACAAGTGATTGAGCCTGTGGGCTAGCAGTTAAAGTGGACCAACACCCAGGATTTTGACTATCCTGGGTTTTGGTCCACTTCAGGGGGGTGCCCCGCTGTGTAAAACCCCCCAGAAACACCCCAATACTCACCTCACAACGCTCCCACGTGGCCGGGTGACAGCGACGGACAAGCCAGCGCGTCCGCCGCCGCCTCCCACACGTCCCTCTGACAGCGCGCAGGCAGGGTCCCTCACCGCGGGACATCCCGATCTCGGATGTCCCGCGGTGAGGGAGGTGATCGGTCCGGGAATCTTATAGATTCCCGGGCCGATCACCCCTGGGTGTTGGTCCACTTTAAGTGGGTGTTTGTTTGTTTTTTCTGGACAGTCTTTGATATGCTATTGGAGCTAGTGATGTAGGTTTTAGTTTAAAGCTAGACAAAGCCTTCAAGTCCCTGGATTCACTACTGCATTTGGTTCGCCCATTTGCATCCCCTGTTAGTGGTAGGAATAAATTAAGCTCCCATCTAGTATTGGCTTGCAAAACGGTCATCTGGCACCTTGTTTTGTCCATAGTATTTTGTTTGCATGACCACCTTTTTTAAAACTGGGATGTGGTTGGAACTCCACCTACCCTTGTGTGTTTTTTTTTTTTTTGTTTTTTTTACCTTGCTTCATGGCAAGTGCAAATTTCACTGACCGCAAACAAAAAGGGAAACCAAGGAATTGTGTTGTTGTTAGAGAGTGTCAAAGACATCCAGAGAGAGCCCCCACCCCACATCCAGTTTGATACATCCTTAGAGACACAAGGCATGTCTGTAGAACAGGAGATAAGAAATCGCCAACAACACTTTGCTGATAGATCAGAGTAGCAGAAATGGACTGCCTGGGAGGCAAGACACAAATGATTTTATTTGACCCTATACCTTTACAGGGTATATGAGCTTTTTGCTGAAACTTCACTTGTCAAGCTCCTTGACCAAACCTCACATGTTCATCCCAATCTTCTTCTGCATGTCTAGTTTTTTAAAATTATAATTTAAGATTACTAGAAGCCCAGCTGTACTGTTCTTTGGCTTTATGCTGTGGCTCTTTAAAACCTGTGTTTTCTGCACTTCTTACATCCCACTTTGCCCTCTTCAAACATCTGTGACCACAACTACACCTATGTAAGGAGAATAAGTTGTACAATTTAGGGATCCATTATTGCACACAGTTCAGTTTTGTGCATCACAAGCAGTACATGGTTCTGTATGTATGCTTCATGTGCATTTTCTCCTGTCCCTTATAGAGCTTTATCATATGATTCTTTATTGGTGGATGGAAATGTTTTGCGGTTTATATATTTTTTCCCCTAATTGTTGATGGTGTTCCAATCTGCTTTTGTGGGTTTGTTTCGATGTGAAGTTGCAATGCTTGCAGACATCTCCTAGCAGAACCTTCTTCCTGCCGTTAAACAAAAAGCATTATAGGCCTTAAAGTAAACCAAAACCCACGCCCTCTATAAGATTCCAGGACCGCTAGATTCCCTCTGTCCTGGGAATCCAGAATAAGTTGCCCGGAACGGAAACTCTTCTTCTTTTGCAGTCCAACAGTGTATGCATGAACAGTGGCCGCATCCCCACCAGGCATTTGTGAATGCTCAGCGTGGGCACACTCCCTGGTAGGGGGGGATGCGGACGCCAGCGCACTTGTGCTGGGGGGTTTCACACAACCATCCCGAACCGGGAATGTCAAAAACCCTGGTAAAGTCAAAATCCCATTTTTTTGTTTCGCTTTAAAGTTAATCTTTTTATGGATGTTCTTCTGCTTTACTGGCAAAACAATTGAGGTATTTAAATAATGCAACTTATCACTACTGTGAACTGAAAACAATGGCAGTGTTCCTGGCTCCTGCTTTTACAGCCTATGGGCTTATTTACAGAACATCAAGTTTTAAGTGCAGCACCATGGCGCTGCATAAAAACTCTTCTCTCTACCCCCACCCAGCTGTTACAATAACGATACTGATCAGGCTTTTTTTCCCTCTGCACTCATATGGGCATTGCGTGTGTCTACCACCACACTAGTTCCCACACTTCCAGCTTCTGTCTCTCTGGATGTGTGCTGGAGAATAATGGGTTCCCCAGTCTAAGCTCATACTCCTCACATGTCCACCTGCATGCCGGAGGCTGGAACTGCAAGAAACTCAGAGATAACATGCTTGGCAGAATCCGCATTGGCCATGGGGCATCCTAATTTAGATAGATTAAGGGTTTGTTTGTCTAAGAACAGCAGCATCCTCTGCTTCCCTCTAAGGGAAGGCACGCCTGGCACAAATGCCTGGCATGGGCACGCGCCCTGCTAGAGAGAGCGGAATGCGGCCACTGCTTTTAGATGTGCCGTGAAACCGGGAAATGAGGTAAGTGAATGGAGAGACCTGGGGGGGTTTCCCACAGCGAGGCATCCTAATTTTGGATGCCCTGGGTAGGGGGGAATAGATTGGCCCTGGAATCTTATAGATTCCAGGGCCAATCGAGCCGGGTTTTGGTCCACTTTAAACTATTCCCCCAGCATCTAAAATGTAATATATTTTAGGTTTTTAGTTGCTTACTTATTATTCTTTCCCCCACTGGGCTGCAGCTCTGTTCAGGACTCCAGGATACTTGACTCAGAAGCTACACTTGTTTCTTCATAGCATCACATGCTGAGGAGAGTGGGGCAAGTGCAGGTGGCGGGTTATAGCTGTGCTCTGCACAGACAGAGCAGAGCTGGGGTCAGGTAAATGACAACAATTCCAGAATGCAGAGCGACCTAGTCAGAAGACACTTCTTTTCTGCAGGGAGTATTGAGACTTCACAGACCACCATCTTGGATTTTTAAAGGCTCAGAAAACGCACTAGGTGCAGGTAGGGTGACTTTTAATGTGGACAATCTGTATGTACAGGGTGGGGGAAACATACAGGACGGCTTTTATTCAGGGTTTAATGGTGGTTCAGGCCTGGGTCTACTGGGAAAATTCACCAAATTGGACTTTCTCTCATATTCCACTCCAGGGCGTCAGGAAGTCCGAAACGAATAGGTTAACTCTTCTGAGAAGGGCGGGGACTGCAAGATAAAAGGTGTGGTTTCTCCCGGCCTATATATCCCTCTGGCTGCCCTCCGCAATCCAGTTTCATTCTTGCATTTGGGCTGGACTGCGAAGGTTGTGCCTGGATTTTTTTCAGAAAGTGGGGGATATAACCCTGTCTATCTTCCAGGCCCTTGCGGTCCCGCTGATCCGTTGGACCCCCATATGCCTCCTGGTCGGTTTAACTGATGCAGATCAGGATGATTTAAAGCAGACCTTCACTCTGAATAAGAGTCTATTTTAATATGTTTCCCCCACCCTGTACGTACAGATTGCTCACATTAAAAATCATCCTACCTGCATCTACTGCATGTTATGAGCCTTTAAACATCCAAGATGGCTGCTCATGGAACATCAGGCAGCCTGCGAACAAGAAGTGCCTTCTGACTGTGCTACTCTGCATTCTGGGATTGCTGACCTTTTCCTGACCCCAGCTCTGCTCTGTCTGAGCAAAGCACAGCTATAACCCGCCCCCCTGTACGTTATCCCACTCTCCTCTCCTCTCCTCAGTCAGTGTGATGCTTCTAAGTCAAGATGGGCGGCACCCATATCCTAAAGTCCTGAACAGAGTTGCAGCCCAGTGGGAGAAAGAATAAGTGACAAAAAACTTAAAAAACTATTCCCCAGCATCTATATATCTAATATATTTTAAGGGTTTGGGCTTTTCAATAAATCATGGTGAAGGCCTGGTTTAAGAGTAGGGTCCTTTGGGTACTACGGAGTGTCACCTTGTTTTTGAAGCTGACCCTCAAGGGTTGGAGTTTCCCTACCAGCCAGAGATTTTTGTCTGATGAGCCTGCCTGGGGGACCATGGGGGTAATATTCCCCTTTAGCTTTTTTCTTCCCACGTTTTCCTTTTGTCTGTTATGGAACCTTTAAGATTTGAAATTTGCGCCATTGAATGGGGGGAAGGGTGTATCTTGTGTATACAGGAAGGAGGAGGTTGCAGCTTCCAGCTGCAGCAGTTAGGAGTCTGGCTTGTACTCCTTCATAGAGCCGCTACTGTAGCCACGCTGCGAATCTACCCGAGGCCACCGCTCGGCTCATTCTTTTAGTAGGGACGCTTCTCATGGGCCGCTGTGCCCCTCCGCTCCTCCGCCTAGCTCCATTGCCGCCAGTATAGAGGACCATCCTCACAGGAGGTTGTTTGCTCGGGCTGAATGTACTGGCTGCGTTCCTCCCTCATTTCATGGGCAGGTAAGTCTATTCTTTTCTATCATTTTTAGTTGTTCCTGGGTGTATATACAAGTTTAATTATTTTATTTTTCTGTTTTGTAGATATTGTGGGTAAGGGCATTGGGTTGTGGTTCCCCTTTAGGGTCTCCACCCCCTGAGGTGGATGACCAGTTCAGGACTTTCTAATCACACGATTATTCCTACCTCTGGCAGCACTTTCCTAAAAGACCCAGTGGATAAGCGTCTGGATCAGGTGGCCAGACGTGCCTTTTCTATGGTAGCGTCGGCCTTACGC
Source organism: Gastrophryne carolinensis (assembly GCA_027917425.1). Classification (NCBI taxonomy): domain Eukaryota; kingdom Metazoa; phylum Chordata; class Amphibia; order Anura; family Microhylidae; genus Gastrophryne; species Gastrophryne carolinensis. Next base: position 309,749,294 of record CM051239.1, on the reverse strand, counting down.
TCAGCCATTGCAGTTGTGTTCTCAAACTTGTTTGGGTCACTCCCGTAATGCATGCTCTCAATTGTTTAAGTCCAGCATGGAAATTTATAGGTATGTAATTTCTTCTATGGATGATATGGTCAGGCTAAACGCTAAAGGTTTGGCTCTGTTAGTGGCTCTGAGGTGTTCATTATGGCTTAAACAGTGGTCGGCAAATGCAACTTCCAAGAGGACCCCAAGTCTACCATCAGCTTGATGGATTAGAGAAGTGGTAATAAGGGCCACATCTCGAAGGGAAAGAATCATCAGGTTCAGGTTACGGCCTACTCTACACACATTATCGGAGCTTACTGAGCCTTTCAGCACCAGGCTTCAGTAGAGCAGGTATGCAAGGCTGCAAGTAAACCGAATTTAAAGAGGAGAATAAAGGAAAGAGAGGAGCTTTTCTTGTCTTTCCTTGTTTTCCCACTAAACATGGGGCTTCTTAGGATGCCTTATCCTCCCGGACAGCTGTGTCTACGGTTTTTCAATTACTGAATAGCGGAGGACAGGCGGAAGTATATATATGGCGGGAGAAACTACACCTTTCACAAATTAGTTTTTTTCCCTAATAATCCTGTTAGAAGATTAAAAAAAAATGTATAATTCTAGCAGTGCATAACTGTCTAAAAGCAGGAAAATGAGCACCGTCCCCATCCTCTTTACAAACATTGCCTTTGCCTGGCAACAGGGTGTTTGCCTTTAGCTCTCCCACTGCAATAATGCTTTTTTGGTGTGGCTTTAAAACAAGCTGCTAGATTCGTTCTCACTCCCCTGGACATGTGGGTCTCTGCTGCAGACTCCCTCCATGACCTGGATATGTAAGGAGAGGAGTACCTAGCTTTGCCTATTGTTTATGCATTCAAAGGACTATCCTCCCTTTTTTAGCTAACAGAGAAGAGAACACACGGGCACAAGGGCAGAAGAGATGCACAATGTGTTCTTCTGCTGTCAACCTTCTATGTTTCTATGTTATTGGGCTGGCTGGGTTCTGTCCACTGACCTGGGTGCTGGCTCCACTTGACCATTAGCTAAAGGTAGAGGCGCATTATCGCTGCTGGAACTTGTGCTGTCCACCTTTCTTCCCAGCTATGGCCTTGAGGGGCAAAAAAAGAATCCTAGAATAGCCTTGCCTATAATCTAGCATTACCGCAAATGGGCAACTATCTTGACTAGGCTTACCCTTTGGCACACACTAAATTTATATAAGCCGCTTTTTATGAACCAACATGTTTTGAATGTTTCATATATTAGCCGATGTTTGACTTGCCCACATATTATCATACATCTTTTCCAATACCTTGCAGAAACAACCTAAAAAAACTGACCACATCCCAGTATTTTAATCAGCCTTACATTTTGCACTGCTTTGAGGCTTAGAGTTTACCTTTTAAACATAAATGTGGTCATAAGGGTGATCTGCCAAACCTAATCCGAAGAGCCTATGGCTAACAGTTGCTCTTTGTGTTGTTTAGCCCTAGCTAGGTAACACTGATAGAAGTTAACTGAACATTGCAATTTCAGCACAAAACAAAGTCTTTACATGAAATGACTCAAATACAAGGCACCCTGTGTGTTAGATAAATTGCGAAAACAGCATTCACCGTTGGCTGACCTCACGTGGTTTGAAGGCGGCATTTGTCTAGCTAGACATTATCTTCAGTGCGTCTGTAACACTAGCTCATAAAATGACCAGAACCTGAGTTTTTATGCAGTCTATCTTTAAAGTTTAGTTGCATTATCTTTTTGTTCCAGATTACATGCTTATATATAAATGTTTATAAAAAAAGGTGTCCCCGTTATCGGACAAACACTTCACTTTGGTAAAGTTGTGCTGTCTTCTGCTTATGAGTTTTTATTGCATTTACAAATTGGTCATGGCCTGATTGATTAGGTCCGATCCCATATAATGTGATTGACAGGAGGGTGGGAGCACTATATTAATGGGAATGAATAAGGGAGGTGGTCCTATCAAAAGCCCCAGTCTTCCATTGCTGGACAGGATTGTGAGGGGAGGCGCCATAGGCAACGGAAGAGGATCAGGTGAAAGGTGACTACATAAACCTTCTGTTCTGGGTATAGGATCACTTCAACTTGACATTGATTACTTGTTATGACAAGTTAACTTGGCACAGAAACATTGTAAATAAACACACAGACCCCCCCCCCCCCCACTTTACTGATCCGTATTTGGAATGCCCGAGTGTGTATCCAACACCCCCCCCTTCCCCGTCATCAAAGAATGAATTGCTGGGTGCCTTCTGCTGGTTGCTCCTTTCCAGCTGTGCACTCCTGCTGCCAGCCACTAAGACACAGGTATGTGCACAGGGGATGCTAGCGGGGACCTGAGCATGATTGTAAAAATACTCGGGGATCCCAAATCAGGATGGCCCTGGCGAGGGCTTTTACCCGGCTCAAAAATCTTTTAGACTTCAGGGACGGGTAGCATTGCTTTTGGACCATTATAACTGTTGTTGTAAGACTTTTTTTACTCTGAGTATTTGAAAAGTGAAGCAAAATTTTCCTAACGGCATTAAAAGTACAAAAAAAAATTCCAGTCCAATACTGTAAAATGAGTGAACTTCAACTTAATAACACAATGTCCCCATTGCTATGAAAGGTTTGCAATTCTGGCTGCATTCGCCTCTTTATTAATCTCCTGTGAAAATTTCTTCCTCATGGGATTCTATGCACAAGGCATTTATCTTTATCCGTTAAAGCTGCATTTATGTGAGGAGCACCAGCTTAACTTACATGCAAACCAGTGTCCAGGCCCTGCGACATTACAATCATATAGATTCCTTAGCAGAACTAGGTGCAATATGGGTCATCGCCATTTTCTCTTATCCGCAGAAGAAGTGGGTCCACTCTAACAAATCTTGGTATGGGTAGCGGCTCTTCAGTCCAGCAGCAGGAATATTGCAGGAAATCCCCCAGGGGAGGGGTCCCTGTTCCTTTTACTTTGTGCTCTTTCTGGATAATTCAGGACCTCTGTCTATAGAATTCAGTGAGTCCTGTCAGCACTAGTGGGGATAAGCCTTGCTGTAGCTGCCTTGCCATTTTTTTGCAGATGTAATTTCAAAAATAGCCGCAAAGTGCAGTGTTGCGTGCTACCTTGCACATGTAGTTGTGTTTTATGCACAAATGATCTTTTTATGAAGCAAACTTTGTTACTGTAGTCAAATAGAAAAAAAGATATATACATGGAACAGTGTTACTGGGAAGATAAAAAGTAAATTAAATTTGCCCTATCCCATTTAGTTTCTGCTTGCTACGTAGTAAGCCCTCTGACTCAAATTATGACCCCAATTTTTGGATCGGACATAAGGATAAGAACACAAGTGAGGACAGGGCCCCCTTGGGTGCATGCGTGGCTGGGTACTGCATAGGGGTAGTCGCCCGGTGGTCTGGTCGTGGGGTGCGTGGGGTGGCGCCTAAGGGGGTGTCCCCTGAAGGTCCGCGATAGAGCCACTCGCTCTTCGATAGATAAAAGAATGAGCAGACACATACTTTGTCGGGTATAATATGTTGATCCAGGATAACTTTGGTTGCGTACAGTTTTTGTAAAACGTTTGAGATTGTGTAACATTTCTTGAACTTTAAATAAAGAACATATAAAAATAAACACAATTGGGTCTAAGCCTTTCCTAAATAACTTTGGAGTGCAGTTCTGCTTCAACTAACTGCTTCAACTTTTTATGTAGACATTTGTTAGCCGCTCTTTAAGGCCTATATTTTAAGGGATTTAATACATTTTGTTTTGAATGTGCAAATCCTAGGGATGAATGACATTTTCACATCCACATAATACAGATGCATTGAATACAAATCACTATTGTTTTTTCATTGCTAATAATCCTATGACTGTATTCTCTGTTGTAAGTTGGGATGGCAACATGGCGCCGGTGCTTGCTTTGTTCAGAGGTATGAAACTGGCGTTACTGAAAAGAGATGGAGGCTTTTCTGGTTAACTAATCTAGTGTGGCTGATGCCTTTTTTATCAGCAGTGTGGGTTTGTGTTGATACACTTTGGTAAAGGAAAGGGATGTCATGTAACTATGATGAGTGATTAGCACTAAATATAGCTCCGTATAGTGAACAGAGAAAGCACTGTTTCATATGAAGATCCACACAAACCCAGGGTTGAATACAAGGAAGTCATGTTAACCTTTTCTCTGCTGTGCTGCTAATTACTCATTGCACCGGAACTCCTTGAGAATACAGCGGATGAAAGAAATGGCTGTGTTCTCAGCAAGCAGGCTTCCTTCTATGCTACAGAACTGGATTTGGTTAGGACATTCATGACCAAATAGGACTATTTTGCATTTGCCTGCTTACTGGTGCATCTGTGTATCCTTGATGGCTTTTTCATTGACAAAATCAAAAACATTTGGTGTATGTGGTAGGCGCTTGACAAGTGAGGTAAATAATTTCCATGACTTTGGTATTTCTCGTACTAAAAGACTTCAGCCTGCCTAAAACTAAAATTGGTGAGGTAAGATCTCCTAAATGGGGTTCCAGACATTGACATGGAGATTTATCTGCCCCCTTTCTGATGACAGTTATTAAAATCTTGGAGAAGAGATTTAAAGGGTAGATATACTTTCATGATATTTCTGGACATATCTCTGATCAGGGGTGCAGCATGAGGCTTGCCTGCATACTTTCACATGTTCCCACAGTGGTATTTGCATTCCTGCAGCTATCAGTATGTGAAGCTGGGTGCTGGATGGATGGTTTATGGCAGTGTACAAGCGAGATTGAGTAGCCTTGTACACCAGAAACCTCCACCTTCCAGACTGGAAAGTGGAACTGCAGCGCTTTGCTTCAGACCTTGGGGCTGCAAAAGAACGATTGCTGTCCAGTACCAGGTGAAGTTAAGCAGGAGAGCCTCATGCCCCCATGATGCCTCTAAACTGAGATCTGCCAGGAAAGTCCAAGAAAGTTGATTCCCCCCCCCCCCATATTTAAACCAGACCTTCACCCTGAAGAGCATATCTTATATGTTTCCCTCACCCTGTACATACAGATTGCCCACATTAAAAATCATCATCCTACCTGCATCTACTGCATGAGCCTTTAAACATCCAATAAGGCGGCTCATGGAGCCTTCTGACTGTGCCACTCTGCATTCTGGGATTGCTGTTCTTTTCCTGACCCCAGCTCGGCTCTCTGTGCAAAAGCACAGCTATAACCCCACCCCCTGCACTTTTGCCCCCTCTCCTCAGAATGTGATGCATCTGATGCAAGATGGTGGTGCCCGTATCCTAGAATCCTGAATAGTGTTGCAGGCCAGTGGGGGAAAGAATAAGAGGTGACTAAAAACGTAAAATATATTAATATTCTTAGTATACAGTACGTCCTGCTCCAAATCTAATACTTACACTTGGGATATACTCCGCCAGATGGCGCTGGACTGCAGAGACATCGAAAATAGGCTCCTCCCGGCCCCTCAAATACCCAGGCACCTCCCACAAATCCCCAGAATTTCTCTGCAGTCTGGCTGCGAAGGACGAGAAATGGCTCTCTACTTGCAGGTGAGCGGGGCTATTAGCCCGCGGCCCTGTACGACTATTCCCACCCGTTCCACTAGTAATATGCCTCCCAGCCTTGGCTGCGCTGGTCGGGTGAAGGTAGGCAGCAACGCTGTTAGGTGCTTAGGAGCGCTGCTCCACCGCAATCCCCTCATCCTCCTTGTAGCCTTCGGGGGAAAAGAGGGTGTAAATATGTATGCTATGCATTCTGTGTTTTACACTCTTTTTCCATTCTGTTTAGTCTGGTGTCAGCCGCCGCGCTGATTTGTCTTTTAAAAATGCCGCCGCGCGCTGACTTGGTTCCGCGCTTGGCGGCGGCATTACCTCAGGTGCTGCTGCACCATCATTGGCTGCTTGCACGTTCTGACTTCGCGCTCTTTGGGGGGCACGGGGCCCGTCTTTGCCGCGCTGCGCTTCATCGCTGATACCGGCCCGCCCCTCGAGGTATACCGACGCCATCTTTATCCTGCTTGGTTGGCCCATGCGCGACGGACCCCTACCTACCGCGGTCCGGCTTTATATCTTTCACTTTTGTTACTGTGTGCTACAGGTCTTGTCTGCTTATGTCCTTCAGGCGGGGCGGACCCTTTTGGCTTCTCCCGGCCCTGTATTAGTATATAGCTTGTAGGCCTTGTAAAAATAATGCTCCCACTTCCCTAGCGGGTTATTGGGGCATCCGGGGTTGCTATATAGCATTATTCCCTATCGGCATATAGCGCTGCTATAATCACCATATGGAGGCATCCCAGGATAATTTGACCGGGGTCCCTTCGGGCCAAGACCGGCTGTGTGTAGCGTGTGGGCAGCCTCATGCTGACGCTGACAAGGCGCGGGTTTGTGTACCCTGTGCTGAGCAGGTGCTTGCATTGCAATCTGGCCTGCCAGTGGCTGCACCTCGCTTCACTTCGCCTACTCCCCCAAGCTTAAACCTCACTCCTACTGAGTTGCATACTAGTGGGGACTCTCAGCCTGATGTGTCTTCTAGACTGGCTACTGTTGAGCAGTTGATTGCTAAGTCCTTGGCGCGTAAGGCCCCTGCTAAGAAGCGGCACTTGACACCTAATGTCACTGTTTTCCCTATGGGAACTGAGGAGTTTTGGAATCTTTGTGGCTATACCCCGTCTGATGAAGGGGAGCTCTTTTCTGATTCAGGCTCATCTGATGAGAGACCAAGGGGTCATGATAATTCTGGCTCTGACCCCTGGGCCCCGGATGACACTGACAGATTATTGACCCAGATTTTTGAGGTTCTGTCCATCTCTCTCCCTGTTGAGGCTCCCAGGCAAAGAGGAGAGCTTTTCCATACAGCAAAATCACGTTTGGAATTTCCCGAGCAGGCACATTTCTATAACCTTGTGCTCAAGGAATGGGAGCGCCCCAGTAAACTTCCCGGGGTTCCAAAAAGTTATAGCTGACAACGCTGCCAAGAAGGCCCTCACTGGGTTTCCCTTTAAAGGACTGCGTCTGTTTGGAGACCACCTGGACCTTTTTGCTAAGGGAGGCAGGTTACCCCAGCGCAGGCGGCAATCTCGGCCCTTTTGGGGTCAGGGTTCCTTCTCCTCCCCTTACCGTGGTGCAAGACAGGGAAGGGGGGTTTCCTTTCCTGGGGCCCGGGGAGATTTCTGGGGTAGAGGCAGAGGATGTGGACGTCCTGGCTCCTCCTGGGGTCCCAAAGCAAAATCCTCTCCCAAGCCCCCTCAGGCATGATGGGGCGCCCTCATCCATCCGGGTGGGGGGACGGCTGCAGCACTTCGCTCACGTCTGGAGGTTTCATGTCTCAGACCGGTGGATTCAGGAGGTAGTGTCCTCCGGTTACAAGTTGGAGTTTGCTGCTGGTCCCCCTCCTAGATTCATCAGATCCTGGATTCCTCAGGACCCTATGTCTGCTCAGGAGCTAGTGCAAGCAGTGCAAGGCCTCCTGGAGCTGGGGGTCATCTGCCAGGTCCCTTTAAGAGAAAAGGGCAAGGGCTTTTATTCCAACCTATTCACAGTACCCAAAAAGGATGGTTCTGTCAGGCCCATCCTGGACTTAAAGATTCTCAACAAGTTTGTCAGGGGCAGGCACTTTCACATGGAGACTGCGCTCTGCCATCAGTTCCCTGCGCCAAGGGGATTTCATGACTTCTGTGGACATCAAAGATGCTTATCTTCATATTCCTGTGTTCCCAGGTCAGCAATGGTTCCTCAGGTTCGCTCTGATGGATCAACACTACCAGTTTGTGGCCTTGCCCTTCAGCCTCACTTCAGCTCCCAGTGTGTTCACCAAGGTGCTGGCTGGCGTGATGTCTCTGCTCAGATGTCAGGACGTCCGCATGCTTCCCTATCTGGACAAGATTCTCATCACTTCCCAATCTCTGCATCAGGCCGAGTTTGATACTCAGCTGGTGGTGTCCATTCTGGAGCCATTTGGATGGGTGATCAACCACCCCAAGTCCTCACTGTCCCCTTCCTTGGTAACTCCATTCCTAGGAATGAATCTGGATACAGTTCAGGCAAGGATCTTCCTTCCTCAACAGAAGGTGGACAGTCTGATTGCACAGGCTCAGTCCCTCCTAGCTTGTCCCCATCCCTCCATCAGGCAGGGGATGCAGCCTGATGGTGGCATGCTTCGAAGCGGTCCCTTATGGTCAGTTCCACTTGAGGCCTCTGCAACTTCACCTATTGTCAGTATGGGACAAGGACCCAGCGTCCCTGGACAGGGTCTGTGTGCTCTCCCCCCTGGTCAGGAGGTCCCTCTCGTGGTGGATGGACTCAAGGAACCTGTTGGGGGGCAGATCTTTCTTGCCCCTTCCTGGGAGACGGTCACCACGGATGCCAGTCTGTCAGGTTGGGGGGGTTTCTGGAAGTCCCTGCGGTTCCAGGGGAGGTGGGGCCCTCAGGAGGCCCACACACCTTCAATGTCTTGGAACTGCGGACGATCAGGCTAGTTCTGGCTCACTTGACTACTCACCTTCGGGGCCTGCCTGTTCAGGTGCACTCGGACAACGAGACGGCAGTTGCCTACATCAATCATCAGTGAGGGACCCGGAGCAAGGGGGCCCTCCAGGAAGCATCTCCGATCCTGACTTGGGCGGAGGCCAATGTCCCCTGCATATCAGCTGTGTACATCCCGGGGGTGGAAAATCACCTGGCGGACTCTCTTAGCAGAGGGACCTCTCGCCAGGGAGAATGGTCCCTATGCAGCAGGGTGTTTCAATCTCTGTGTCTCCGTTGGGGCCAACCAGATGTGGATCTGTTTGCATCACGCCACAATCACAAGCTCCCAGCTTTTGTCTCTCTGTCCCGGGATCCTCTGGCCTTGACCTAGGATGCACTAGCAATGTCATGGCAGGACTTTCAGTTTCTGTATGTCTTCTCTCCAATCCCCCTGCTGGGCAGGGTTCTGCGCAAGATTGCTCTGGATGGGGTGCCAGCAATTCTGGTGGCCCCCAGGTAGCCAAGAAGAGTGTGGTTCGCAGACGTGGTACAGCTGGCAGTAGATCAGTACGATCTACCCTTGGTGCCAGATCTGCTCACTCAGGGCTCACTACGCCATCCCAATTTACAAACTCTGGCTTTGACGGCTTGGCTGCTGAAACCTCCATCTTGATGGAGAAGGGGCTGTCTTCCTCGGTTGTGGATACTTTGATTAAAGCTAGGAAGAAGTGTTCCTTTTCCATTTATTACAGGGTTTGGCGTGCCTACATTGACTGGTGGGAGTCTAAGTCTCTTCCCTGTTGTGTGTTCTCTATTCCCAGGATTCTGGAGTTCCTGCAACATGGGTTGGAGATGGGGCTCCAACTCCGTACTCTGAAGGGTCAGGTTTCTGCCCTGGCTATTTTCTTCCAGAAGTCCTTTGCTCAGCACCCTCTGATCAGGACTTTTTTCCAGGGGGTCACTCATGTGCGCCCCCCACGTAAGCCTATGGTGCCTGTTTGGGATCTGAACTTGGTTCTGTCAGCCTTGCAGGGTGCTCCCTTTGAACCTGTGCAGGATGCTGCCTTGGCCATTCTTACGCTCAAGGTTGTATTTCTGGTGGCTATCACCTCTGTTGGCGGCGCTTTCCATTCAGCCCCCCTACTATGAGAGACACCAGGACAAGGTGGTGTTTCATTTCAAACCTGACTTTCTGCCTAAGGTAGTGTCTGTCTTTCATTTGAATCAGGATATTGTTCTTCCTTCCTTGTGCCCTAATCCTAGCAATGCTAAGGAGAGGGTTTTGCACTCTTTGGATGTGGTTAGGTGTCTGAAGTACTATCTGGTGGCTACTGCACCTTTCAGGAAAACTGATGCTCTTTTTGTGGTCCCTTCTGGTCCTAGGAAGGGTTTGGCTCCTGCCAAGTCTACTATCAGCAAGTGGTTTAGTCAGGCTGTGATTCAGGCCTACTCCCTTCCGCCTTACTGCTCAAGTGTAAGTATTTGGAGCAGGACGTACTGTATACTAAGAATAATACAATTCTGTGATTACTCACCTGTAGAATTGGTATTATGAGTATACATTACGTCCTGCTGGTGGTGATTGTTATCATTGTTATAGTTGATAGCTTGGATTGTTTAATTCTCCCAGCTTCTCATTAACTGCTTTTCAATGCTGGGGATTTGTGGGAGGTCCCTGGGTATTTGAGGGGCCGGGAGGAGCCTATTTTCGATGTCTCTGCAGCCCAGCGCCATCTGGCGGAGTATATCCCAAGTGTAAGTATTACATTTGGAGCAGGACGTACTGTATACTCATAATACCAATTCTACAGGTGAGTAATCACAGAATTGTAATTTTAGATACTGGGGAATAGATTTTGTGGGGTTTGGATTTTTCAATAAATGATGCTGAAGGTCCGGTTTAAAATGAAGGCTTTGTAGTTCTTCCAGAACCTGAAAGACATCACCATGATATTTGGAGATTTTATGCTTTCTGGTTACTTCTTTGATTTAGAAGAATTTAAAAAATACAAACATTGAACAGTCTTTGGTTTAAAGAGCTATATCTACTCGACAACAAAAATGCTAGGATCAGGGCTATGTACGAATGATACAGTACATGTCCACTCAGTATTAACTCTTACCACTTAACCATATATTCTGTACTGACAGCAAAGCATTTCTGGAGAACAATGACACAAATAGTGTTTAATATTTTCCACCTGGGGTAATAGCGTGTCCATCTCTTTACTTCCACAAACATTATCTGGTCAGTACAGAGGGAGTGCAGTAATCTGTTCCTCCGGTGCAAGCTCTGGTGAGGGAGCATGGTTTGTCATGTTTGGTGGGCCCTTGGTTTTGGGGAAACTTTTTTTTGACTGATGGAAACCCTTTGACTTTGTAGTATGGGTAAAGTGGCTTTGTAGTGCCTTCTGTGGTTCCGGGTGCTCTCTTTACAGCTGATGTGCCGTTTGTAGTAACACTGGTACCGCAACTGAGTAGACTTGCGTTGCCCTAGAAACCTTAATTTTAGGTCAGCAGTTTGTGGGCCGCATGTTCGGATGTTTTGTGTTTTGGTATGCTATATCACTGGAACATGAAACCTATTGTGTTGGAGAGTGTTTCATTGTAGGAGAGTGTTTCATTGTAATAGTGGTTAAGATTAAGATGTCTGCCTTACCAAGCTAGTATTATGCTTTACATTGGAACGTGTGCTGCCAATGTGCTTGCATAAACCTTTTTTGATCAGCTTACTTTTTTCTATACTCGGTATTGCATTTTTTTGGTATCCAAAACTTTGATTGATAGATATAGATATATACATTTTTGCCTCCATCAGATATGCCTGTTAAAGACAGACATGGGAAGAAAGTAAACAAGTCAAGCCTTACTTTTTCCCAAGTATACAGCACGTCCTGTTCCAGTAAATTCCTTACACTTGGGTTATACCACCACAAGGTGGCGCAGTGGACTGCAGAAAGACTTGTGGCCACTAGGGCCCCATAAATAGCCAGGTATCTCCCACCAATTTCCAGTGTTTCTCTGCAGTCTGGACTGCGAAGATAGAAGATGGCTCTCTATTTCGCAGGGAGTGGGGCTTTTCAAGCCTAGGGCCCTGCAGGCTTATTTCCTCCCGTTCTGGACCCACTGCCTCCCAGCTTCGGCTGACGGTTCGGGTGAAGGTAGGACAGCACTAGGGTCAGGTGCGGAAGGAGCTCTGCTCCGGGCCGCAAGACCCTGTACCAAAGGGTAGCTGGCGACAGGCTTTCTATGGTGAGCCTCATTGGGATGCCCCAGCCTCAAACCTTGGGTCCTTGTTCCCTTCACCTGTCTCCCTTCCCCTCTAGAAAGTTGTGCGCGACCTCTTTGTTGTGGCCCGCTTGGCTGGCAGGGGGTGCCTGGGGGTCTGTGATTTGTGTGTTTTGTGTCTTTTTGGGTGTTGTGCGAACCGTTGTACGGCGCTCCGCGGTGGTTGGCGCTATGTATTTTTTTAGGTTGCTGTCATGGCGCCAGCGTCCTGCGTGATCAGTGTCGCGCTCTACGGGGGGGACCGCGTTTTGCATCATACTCTCGCGGTCTGCCCCTCTAGGTACTGCTGCCTGCGCCATTTTGTGGCCTCGTCCTTGCGGTGCTCCTACGCAGTCTGGTCTCTGAGTGATCTTTCCGATTGGTCCGTGATTTTATTGCTTTACTATGTATGCGCTGGGGATGTTTATTTTGTACTTATTGTGTCTTGCTGGCGGGTCACCACTGACTGAGGTTCTCCCGGCCCTGCCCCTTACCATTCTCCCACCTTCCCTAGCAGGCTTTGGGGGGCATCCCAAAAAGGGTGGCTATTGCTAGCTGTGTCCCTGTACTGGCCGTTACGTCTTTATCTAAATCACCATATGGAGGCTTCCGGGGACAATGTGCTTGGGGGTTCCTTCGGGACAAGCCCAGCTGTGTGTTGCGTGTGGGGTATCCCCTGTTAGTGACGGTGTCAGGGTGTGTTTTACCTGCGCCCAACATGTACTTCCTCTGCTACGGGTCCCGGTGCTGCGCCTTTCTGCTTTGCCTACCCCCCCCCACCAAGCTTGCATCTGATCCCCAGTGAGGGGCACACTAGCGGGGAGTCTCAATATGACTTGGCTTCACGGGTGGCCAGCATTGAAAAGCATATTGCTGGGTCAGCCCTGCGTAAGGATTCTACTAAAAATCTCCTGCTGCTTCCCTCTTTCCTGTGGAGGATGAGGGACATTACTCATTTTCTGGCTTTTATCCCCTCGAGAAGGGGGAATTATTCTCTGATTCAGAATCCTCTGAGGACCCATGGTCCTCAGATGACACTGACAGGTTATTGACTCACATTTTTGAAGTGCTTTGTATTTCCCCTCCTGCCGTGGCTCCGCAGCAGCAGGGTGAGCTTTTCCATTCTGTTAAACCACGCTTGGAGTTCCCTGAGCAGAATCACTTAAATAATCTGGTGCTCAGAGTGGGAACGCCCTAGTAAGCTACCTGGGGTGCCCAATAGTTGGGACAGGACTTATCCTTTTCCCGCTGATGTGATTAAGCGTTGGTCATGTCCTCCCGAGGTGGACGTGCCCGTCCTAGGGTTGTCTAACACATCAGTCATGCATTTACCTGACACTACTACCCTGCGGCATGGTGAGGACCGGCGCTTGGACCAGCTGTCCTGTCATGCTTTTGCCTGTGTGGGGACTGCACTGCACCCGGTTTGTGCCTCTGCCATAACGGCTATTGCTATTAAAGGGCTGCTTAAGTGTCTCATAGATGGGGCCTCTGATGACACGGGAGGTGAGGATTATAGATCTCTCCTACTTTGCTATGAATGTATTGCATATATCCTTTCTACCATGGATGATGCCATTAGAATGTGTGGTAGGACTTCTGCCCTGTTGATGGCTATACGACGCTCTGTCTGGCTACGTCAGTGGGTGGCTGATAATGCTGCTAAAAAGGCCCTCGCTGGTTTTCCTTTTAAAGTGGACCAACACCCAGGCTTTTGACTATCCTGGGTCTTGGTCCACTTCGGTGGGGCACCCCCGATCGGGGTGCCCCGCTGTGTGAAACCCCCCCGAACTCACCTCTCCCCGCGCCGACGGACAAGCCGCGGACAAGCGGCTCCTCCGCCGCCGCCTCCCGCGCGTCCCTCTTGACGCGCGTGCCCGCGCCGGCCATTCACAGACGGCTGGCGCGGGCGCGCGCACGTCTAGAGGGGCGCGAGGGAGGCGGCGGCGGCCGGCTGCCGCCGAAACTAAGGTAGGGAGTTTGCGGTGTTTGGGGGGGTTTCACCCCGCGGGACATCCCGATCTCGGATGTCCCGCGGGGAGGGAGGTGATCGGCCCGGGAATCTTATAGATTCCCGGGCCGATCACCGGTGGGTGTTGGTCCACTTTAAGGGGCTGCGGCTCTTTGGTGAACGCTTGGACCTATTTGCCAGGGGTGGTAGGTTGCCTCAACGTAGGAGGCCGTATCGGCCCTTTCGGGGGACTGGTGCTTCTCTCCCCTCCTTCCTCGCTTCCAGCACTGGTCGAGGAGTTTCGAGACTATTGGGGCAGGGGTAGAGGACGAGGCCGTCCGGGGCTCTCGTGGGGTTCCAAGCCCAAATCGTCCCCCAAGCCCCCTCAGGCATGAGGAGGCACCCTCACCCATCCGGGTGGGGGTACGGCTTCGGCTCTTTGCTCACCTCTGGAGGCTACGTGTAGCAGATAGATGGATTCAGGAGGTGGTGTCCTCCCGATACAAGATAGTTTGCAGGCTGTCCGCCCCCAAGATTTATCAGATCCCAGATGGCTCAAAACCCTCAGGGCTTGCGGTCCGAAACCTTCTGGAGTTGGGGGTCATCTGCCCTGTGCCTCTCAGGGAAAGGGGCAGAGGCTTCTACTCCAATCTATTCACTGTTCCCAAAAAGGATGGGTCCCTCAGGCCCATCCTGGATTTAAAGCACCTCAACAAGTTTGTCAGATTCAAGCATTTTCGCATGGAGACCCTACGCTCAGTGGTCACTAGGTCACTATGCGCCTGGGCGACTTCATGACATCTGTAGACATCAAGGACGCTTACCTTCATGTACCAATCTTCCCAGGTCATCAGAAATTTCTCAGGTTTGCTCTGGAGTATCAGCACTACCAATTTTTGGCCTTACCTTTTCGGTATCACCTCGGCTCCCAGGGTATTCACCAAGGTGCTGGCGGGTGTAATGGCTCTGTTGAGATCTCGGGGCATTCGCATCCTTCCTTATTTGGACGACATTCTGATCTCGTCTCAGTCCTTCCATCAGGCAGAACTAGATATCCAGATGGTGGTGTCCACACTAGAGTCATTCGGCTGGGTGATCAACCATCCCAAGTCTTTTCTGTCCCCGTCACCGGTGTCAGCTCGGGGCTTGTGTCTTGTGGTCCAAAATCTTCTGGAGTTGGGGGTCATCTGCTCTGTACCTTTCAGGGAAAGGGGCAGAGGCTTCTATTCCAATCTCTTCACGGTCCCCAAAAAGGATGGGTCCCTCAGGCCCATCTTGGATTTAAAGTGTCTCAACAAGTTTGTCAGATTCAAGCATTTTCGCATGGAGACTCTGCGCTCAACAGTCAATTCACTGCGCCCAGGCGACTTCATGACCTCTGTAGACATCAAGGACGCTTACTTTCATGTACCAATCTTTTCAGGTCATCAGAAATTCCTCAGGTTTGCTCTGGGAGATCAGCATTATGAATTTGTGGCACTGCCTTTCGTTATCGCCTCGGCTCTCAGGGTATTCACCAAGGTGCTGGCGGGCGTGATGGCTCTGCTGAGAACTCAGGGCATTCGCATTCTCCCTTATTTGGACGACATTCTGATCTCGTCCCAGTCCTTCCATCAGGCCGGGCTGGGTACCCAGGTGGTGGTGACCACACTAAAGTCATTCGGCTGGGTGATCAACCATCCCAAGTCTTTTCTGTCCCCGTCACTTCTGTGAGGTCCTTTCTGGGCATGACTCTGGATACATCTCAGGTCAAGGTTTTTCTCCCTCAATAGAAGGTGGAGAGTCTTCAAACTCAGGCCCAGTTCCTTCTTTCTTGTCCTCGTCCCTCCATCCGGCAGGAGATGCAACTGGTGGGCCTGATGGTGTCTTGCTTTGCGGCGTTGCCCTATGCTCGGTTTCACATGAGACCTCTGCAGCTACACCTCTTATCAGTGTGGGATCGGGACCCTGTGTCCCTGGATCAGGTGTCCCTCCTGGCCAGACGGTCCCTCTCGTGGTGGCTGGACTCAAGGAACCTCTTGGTGGGCAGAACCTTTCTGTCCCCTTGCTGGGAGACTGTCACCACAGATGCCAGTCTGACAGGTTGGGGGGGGGGGGGGATTCTGGAAGTCCTTGAAATTCCAGGGTCAGTGGGACCCCCAGGAGGCCCATACTCCTATCAACATTCTGGAACTGAGGGCGGTAAGTTTGGTTCTCGCCCAATTGACCCCACACCTTCGGGGTCGGGCTGTTCAGATCCGCTCGGACAATCAGATGGCGGTTGCCTACATCAATCATCAGGGAGGGACCCGGAGCAAGAGGGCCCTCAAGGAAGTATCTCTGATACTGTCATAGGTGGAGGAGAATGTTTCCTGCATCTCGACAGTGTATATCCTGGGGGTGGAAAATCTGGAGGCGGACTCCCTGAGCAGGGGGACTTCTCGTCTGGGAGAATGGTCCCTCAGCTGCAGGGTGTTTCGCTCCCTGTGCCACCACTGGGGTCAGCCGGATGTGGATCTGTTTGCGTCCCGTCACAATCACAAGCTTCCATTCTTTGTGTCTGTCCCAGGATCCTCTGGCCTTAGCCATGGATGCACTAGCAATGTCTTGGAAGAGCTTTCGGCTCCTCTGTGTTCCCTCCCTTTCCTCTGCTGGGCAGGGTGGTGCGCAAGATAGCCCAGGAAGGAGTGCCAACCATCTTGGTGGCCCCCTGTTGGCCAAGAAGGGTGTGGTTCGCAGACATCGTGCAGTTGGCAGTAGATCAATACGTCCTGCCCAAGGTTCCAGACCTGCTCACTCAGGGGCAGCTACGCCATACCAATTTACAAACGCTGGCTTTGACAGCCTGGCTGCTGAGACCTCCATCTTGATGGATAAGGGGCTGCCTGCCTCTGTTGTTACTACCATGATTTGGGCTAGGAAGAAGTCCTTGTCCTTTATCTACTATAGGGTATGGCATGCTTACATTGCCTGGTGTGAGTGTAAGTCTCGTCCCTGTCGGGTGTTTTCTATTCCCAGGATCCTGGAATTTTTGCAGCATGGCTTGGATTTGGGCCTTCAACTTAGTACTCTCAAGGGACATGTTTCATTGTTATTTTCTTCCAAAGATCTTTTGCCAACCACCGTTGGTAAGACTTTTTTCCAGGGGGTTACTCACGTGCGCCTGCCACGTAAGCCTATGTTACCAGTCTGGGATTTGAATATGGTTTTATCTGCTTTGCAGGGTCCTCCTTTTGAGCCTCTACGTGAGGCTGCTTTGACTCTTAAGGTAGCCTTTTTGGTGGCTATCACTTCTGTTAGGCGTGTTTCTGAGTTGGCGGCGCCTTACATTATACCTCCTTACTTTGAGCGACACCAGGACAAGGTGGTGTTTCAGTATAAGCCAGATTTCCTGCCTAAAGTTGTCTGCATTTCATCTCAATCAGGACATTGTTTTGCCTTCATTGTGTCCTAATCCTGCTAATTCCAAGGAGCGGACTCTGCATTCCTTGGATGTGGTCAGGGTTCTGAAGTTTTATTTGGTAGCTACTGAATCATTTAGGAAGACTGATGCTCTTTTTTTTCTCCCTTCTGGACCTAGGAAGGGTTTGCCTCCGGCTAAATCCACTATCAGCAAGTGGATTCGTCAGGCGGTGGTGCAAGCCTATTCTGCTAAGGGGAAGGAACCTCCCTTCCGCCTTACTGCTCATTCCACTCGTGCTATTGGTGCCTCCTGGGCCTTCCAGCACCAGGCTTCTGTTGAACAAGTTTGTAAGGCCGCTACTTGGTCTTCTGTTCATACTTTTTCTAAGTTTTACAAGGTTGATGTTAGGGCCTCAGCTGATGCTGCTTTTGGCCGCAAAGTTCTTCAGGCGGCAGTAGTTTAAACTGCCCGCCGTTGCTCTTTGGGGATCCCACCCTAACTTATGGACACTGCTTTTGGATGTCCCAAGTGTAAGGAATTTACTGGAACAGGACGTGCTGTATACTTGGAAAAATACCAATCCCTCCCTTGTTACCATTTTTCTTGGTTACCTCTGTATGGTGATTGTTCAAAAGTTCATTTTGGGTTCTTATCCATTTTTTGATTCTCCCGGCTTCTTGTATACTGCTTGTCAACACTGGAAATTGGTGGGAGGTACCTGGCTATTTAAGGGAGCCGGGAGTGGCCACAAGTCTTTCTGCAGTCCACTGCGCCACCTTGTGGCGGTATAACCCAAGTGTAAGGAATTTACTGGAACAGGACGTGCTGTATACTATAAAATCAATTCTACAGGTGAGTACTCACAGAATTTTATTATTCGATTAATCTCTGTGACCTTAATTAGCACTTGGGGTAATTGATTGTTTCTCCCATATGCCAAGCCCGGTTGCATTTTGTGCATTTGAAAGAAAGAGAAGTTGGGCGGTTTTGGCCTCAGAACCCTCAAAGCTGTCTGTTGCCAGACGTATATAGACATAGAAACATAGAAAGCTGACGGCAGAAGGAGACCATACGGTCCATCTAGTCTCCCCTTATGTGTATACTGTATGGGCTCTTTATTTTAGGATAGATGTGTGCTTATCCCAGGCATTTTTAAACTCACTGACTGTTGATTTTTCAACTACCTCTGCAGGAAGTTTGTTCCAAGTATCTACTACTCCTTTCTGTAAAATATTATTCTATGTCACACACCCCGCTTCAAGACATTCATTACATGTGGGTATACTGACCTGTAGATGGCGATCTTGCAGAGATGTCAATAAAAAAAGTAAGACCCTCCCGGTCCATAAATACCTGGGACCTCCCACTCATTCCCCCAGTCTTTCATCTCTGCAGACGGCGAGCAAGTCAGAAGATGTCTCCTCCTTGCAGGTAGCTGGGATGACTCCCGGCCCTCTATTTAATCTATTCCTGCCCGGATTCTTTATTGATTTTACTTGCCTCCCAGCCTAGGCTGCTGGTCCGGGCAAGGGTAGATGGCACCCTAGGTGCTCAGGAGCTACGCTCCGCCGTGAGACCCCATAACAAGGGGTAGGCGGCTAACCGGGTTGGTGACCCCGGTTTGGGATGCCCTGTCCCTTGGCCTTCTGCCCTAGCATGGATTCCCCCTCTCCCGGATACCCTTGGGGGGGGGGGGGGGGTCTGGTCTCTTATAGATTCATCTTTTATTGTAATGTGTGTGTGTTTGGTTACATGTACATTCGCGGTACTTAGACCAGCGCTGGCGGTCCCGCGGCGCCGGCCTCTGGGGTTTGTAATGGCGGCTGTTCACGGTGCCCAGGGGGAGCTTCTTCCTCTCAGGGCGGGGCCGGGCGAACGCTTACGGCCCGCCCCCCGTGCTGCGGGTGCCGCGGTTCAGGTCCCGGCTTCTGGCCGGGAGCGACGGGGGAGGGGCGGGGCCAGGCGCGTACTGCTCCGGCCCGCCCTCCTTCTTCCTTTGCCTGTGCGCCTTATTCTTAGTATACAGTACGTCCTGCTCCAGATATAATGCTTACACTTGGGTTATCCTCCGCCAGATGGCGCTGCACTGCAGAGACATGGAGAGACATGGAAAAACGGGCTCCTCCCAGCCCTTCAAATACCCAGGGACCTCCCACAAATCCCCAGATTTCTCTGCAGTGCTGACTGCGAAGACATGTGTCACTCTCTCGCAGGTGAGCGGGGCTATTAAAGCCTGCGGCCCTGTTGGACTACTCCCACCCGTCCTCTTTGTGATGTGCCTCCCAGCCTGGGCTGCGCTGGTCGGGTGAAGGTAGGCAGCACTACGCATGCTCATGGAGCCATGCTCCACCGCAGTCCCCCACCAAAGGGTAGGCGGTTTAGGCTGATGGTGAGCCTCTAGTGGATGCCCCTCCCACATTATTGCCATACCTCATGTAGCGGTGGGCCCTGTTCAAAGGGTTGCCATCCTCCCTCATTCCCCCCGTAGCTCGGGGGGAAAGAAAGGGGGGGTGTGTGGTGGTCTTAGTGTATTCAGTTACACGTTATGGCCTTAGTATTGTCCTTGACTCATACACCTGGTGTCAGAGCCGCGCTGTTTGTTTTTTATTATCTATCGGCCGCCGCGTGAGTCTCTTGCCCTTATTGGATTGGCATGCGAACAGGCAGCGGCATCGCCTTCATTGGAAAATGTTGTCGGGCGCTTCTGGAAGTAATCCCCGTTTCCTTCTAAAGTGTGTCATACACTCGCTTTTTATTGTCTGCGTTCACTACTGCCTCAGAGCTTCGCGCTCTTCGGGGGGGCGGGGACCTGGCTTGGCGCGCTCCGCGTCACAGACCGCTCTGGCCCGCCCTACGAGGTTCGCTTGGCGCCATTTAGATGCTCATCGCGCGTGCGAGTGGTAATGGTCCTCCTCCTCCCTCGATCTGTAAGTGCCCTCGCGGGCAATTTTCATCATTCTTGCTTACTGCGCATGGCTCTGACATCCCTATTTCCATTATGTCTTTCAGACGGTCGAATCCAGTGGCTTCTCCCGGCCCGGTGTAATTGCCAGTTGGACCTAGTATAATTACTCACACTTCCCTGTGGGTCTTTGGGGCATCCAGGGTAGCTTATAGCGTCAATCCCTACTGGCCTATTGTGCCTATTAATCACCATATGGAGGCATCCCAGGATATTGTGAACGGTTCCCTCGGGACAAGCCCGGCTGTGTGTAGCTTGTGGGGTCTCATCTATCAACTGTGACAATGCTCGGGTCTGCGTCCCTTGTGCACAGCAGGCGCTAATGGTACTTCCCGCCCCTCCTGTGGCTGGGCCTGCACCTCGCCTCACTTCACCTACCCCCCCAAGCCTGAGTCTAACCCCCAATACAAGCGGGGATTCTCATCCTGATGTGGCTACTAGACTGGCCAGTGTTGAAAAATTGCTTGCTAGTACTCTAGCGCGCAAGGCCACCGCGAAAAAGCGGCACATAATCCCTGACTCTGCTCCACGATTCTGGTTCTGATCACTGGTCCCCGGATGATACTGATAAACTACTGCTTCAGATTTTTGAGGTTTTGTCCATCTCTCCC
Source organism: Gastrophryne carolinensis (assembly GCA_027917425.1). Classification (NCBI taxonomy): domain Eukaryota; kingdom Metazoa; phylum Chordata; class Amphibia; order Anura; family Microhylidae; genus Gastrophryne; species Gastrophryne carolinensis. The sequence continues at coordinate 309,728,653 of CM051239.1, read as the reverse complement.
CCTGTTGCGGCTCCCAGGCAAAGGGGTGAGCTATTTCATACTGCTAAGGCTCGATTGGAATTTCCTGAGCAAACCCATTTCAATAACCTCGTGCTTAAGGAGTGGGAATATCCCAGTAGACTTCCCGGGATCCCTAAGAGTCTGGACAGGAAGTATCCTTTTCCTGCTGATATGGTCAAGTGCTGGTCATCGCCCCCCGAGGTCGATGCTCTTATTCTAGGGCTGTCTAACACCTCTATTATGCACTCCCCCGACACTACTACGCTGCGGGATTCGGCGCATTGACCAATTGGCGTGCCATGCCTTTGCGTTTGGAGGGGCGGCGCTGCGCCCGGTCTGCGCTCTGGCCGTTACTGCTGTGGCGCTCAGGGCCATGGTCAGGAATGCACTTGACGGCCCAGACAAGTTGCCTACTGATACTATTAATGCACTGTCTAACTGTGATGTATTTGTGAACTTTATCCTGTCTGCATCGGATGATGCTATTAGGCTGTGTGCCAGATCTTCCGCCTTGGCGGTGGCTATACGCCGCGCGGTATGGCTGCGCCAGTGGGCGGCCGACAATGCTGCTAAGAAAGCCCTTACTGCGCTCCCATTTAAGGGACTGCGCCTGTTTGGGGACCGCCTAGACCTCTTTGCTAAAGGAGGTAAGTTACCACAGCGCAGGCAGCAGCCTAGGCCCTTTCTCAGCCAGGGCCCCCTTTCAGCCCCCTACAGAGGTGCTAAGCAGGGAAAAGGGGTGTCCTTCGCAGGGGCTCGCGCAGACTCCTGGCATAGGAGCAGGGGGTGACGTCCTGGCTCATGTTCCTTGTCTCTCGGCAGTTTACATTCCGGGTGTGGAAAACAGGGAAGCGGATCTGTTGAGCAGGTACTCTTCCCGTCTGAGGGAATGGGCTCTCCATCCTCAGGTTTTTCGGTCTCTGTGTCTCCGGTGGGGGACACCAGAGGTGGATCTGTTTGCCTCTCGTCACAATTGCAGGCTTCCGACCTTCGTGTCGCTCTCTCAGGATCCTCTGGCTCTGGCGGTGGACGCCATGTCTCTGAGCTGGGGGGATCTGGGGTTTCTGTACCTGTTTCCTCCGATACCCATGCTAGGCAAGGTGGTACGGAAGCTGGCTCTGGAAAGGGTGTCCGCCATTCTCGTGGCTCCAAGGTGGCCAAGGCGAGTATGGTTCGCAGACATCGTTCGGCTGGCGGTGGATCAGGTCGTTCTGCCTCTTCGGCCCGATCTGCTCACTCGGGGTCGGCTGTGTTACCCCAATTTACCAATGCTGGGTTTGACGGCTTGGCTGTTGAAACCTTCATCTTGGAGGAGAGTCTTTCTAACTCGGTTGTTAAGACTTTGATCTGTGCCCGGAAGAGGTCTTCTTCTACCATCTACTATAGGACTTGGAGAGCTTATATCACTTGGTGTGAGATTAGATCTTTACCTTGTAGGGTCTTTTCAGTTTCCAGGATTTTGGATTTTCTGCAATCAGGGCTGGATTCTGGTCTCCAGCTGAGTACTTTGAAAGGGCAGGTTTCTGCCCTGTCTATCTTTTTTCAGAAGCCTTTTGCGCTTCATCCTTTAGTCAAAACTTTTTTCCAGGGGGTTATGCATGTGCGGCCTCCCAGGAAGCTATTGCTCCCTGTTTGGGACTTGAACTTAGTTCTTTCTGCTCTTCAGGCTGCTCCCTTTGAGCCCTTGCAGGATATTGCTCTTTCTACCTTGACTCAGAAGATTGCCTTCTTGGTGGCTATCACTTTGGTTCAGTGTGTCTCGGAGTTGGCGGCCTTGTCGATTCAGGCGCCCTACTTTGAGAGGCATCAGGACAAGGTGGTTTTTTGTTTCAAACCGGACTTTCTTCCTAAGGTTGTTACTGCTTTTCATTTGAATCAGGATATTGTTCTTCCCTCCTTGTGTTCTAAGCCTAAGAATGACAAGGAGAGGGTTTTGCATTGTTTGGATGTGGTACGCTGTGTTAAGTACTATTTGCTTACTACTTCTCCTCTCCTTAAGACTGATGCCTTTTTTGTTGTGCCCTGTGGGCCTAGGAATGGTTTGGCTCCGGCCAAGTCTTCTATTAGCAAATGGATTCGTCAGGCCGTTGTTGGGGCCTATTCGGCCGAGGGGAAGGTTCCCCCTTTTCGTATCACTGCTCATTCTACTCGTGCTGTTGGAGCGTCTTGGGCTTTTCAGCACCAGGCTTCTGTTGAACAAGTTTGTAAGGCTGCTACTTGGTCTTCCGTTCATACTTTTACATACTTAGTAAGTTTTACAAGGTTGATGTGCGGGTGCTGTGTTTGGCCGCAAGGTTCTGCAGACTGCAGTCGTTTGAGCTATGCTTCATTTTGCTGTCGGATACCCACCCCTTGTGGACACTGCTTTTGGATGTCCCTATTGTCAGAATTAAAGGGGAAGCGGGGTGTGTGACACACTGAGAATACCATTTTGTGAATACTCACCTGTAAAATGGATATTGTCAGTGTGTCACACACCCCGCTTCACCCGCCCTTTTTTGGTATCCTGGATCCTCTATATGGTGAAGCTTTCCTTTATTTTATTTTGAGGTTACCGTTGGATTTCCTGGTACCTTGTCTTACTGCTGTTTGAATTCACTGGGTGTTAAGCGGGAGGTCCCAGGTATATGTAGGCCGGAAGGGGCTCGTTTTCAAGACTTCTCTCTGCAACATCGCCTCCTGCTGGAGGATAACCCTATCATCAGAAATATCCATATTTACAGGTGAGTACTCACAAAATGGTATTTTTGCACCTCCTGGCATGTTGTCTGTAGTCTCTGTTTAGCTGGTGCTTCCTTTTACGTTCCCCCGCCTAGATCTTATAGTTGGGGAGACTAGGCAATTTGCAAGCCGCTTGAACAAACTTTCAGTGACTCAAACAGGACGTAATGTCATGTCTTTGACCCTTAAAAACGTGCATTACCATGCATTTTGTAAAATGCCCCCCCCCCCTCCCTTTTATTTTTTCAACCCAAAAATGTGATTGATCAAATGTAAAAATAAACATTCTGCATGTGGGCACCAGAGATGTGGTAGCAATTATTAAATGTGCTTTTTTTAAATATTTGGTCTTCATTTCATACATGCTTGTTCCTGTCTTCGATGTGCATTTTGGATTCTATGTGTTGCTATGTGTTTGTGTGCAACAGGTCTTGAAGCGGCAGCCTAAGACAACTAATATTCTCCCCCATCCCCTAGTGCTAAGCCCATTTAGTTGTATCAAAATAAACAGGACTCCCCTGCATAGCGCCTGAGCCACCCTGCAGTAATAACGCTGAATGACTCCGCTTCCAACTTTCAATCTGCTGCACTTCATTTGAATGACTGCTTAGTTAGCCCCCCTACAGTTATTGGGTATGTGCCCTGGTTCTGTATATCTTTGGATGAATGCCACTTGGCAGTCAGTGAGAGGTGGTTTGGAATTTTAATTGTACCTGTCAAAGCTTCATTTTATTGGCTACCCTCAGACTCCATCGACCCCTGGCACCCATTTAAGTGCATCTCCTGCCAAGCAGTGAGGGAGCAGGGGTGCACATAGAGGATCCAAGCGTGCTGACTGGCGCATGCGGTGTAGGACCGAGGAAGGGTGAGTTGAGATCGGACGACCTGGGCTGTTTCACGCAGCGGCGCATCCCCTATCGGGGGGAGGGGCGTAAAGATCACAACCCAGGATGGTCAAAATCCTGGATTTTGGTCCACCTTATATCTTAGGGGCTGTATACAGATGTTTAGTTATTCTTTATTGGAAGTCTACTGTAACACACATTCTAGTTACCAGAAGTGCCGCATGCATTGTTTTTGGAAGCCCAGAGCTGTACACATTGATATTTGCTGCAGCTACAACTTTTTCTCCTGCCGTTTGCTTTTCTCCATTAATACTTAATAATTCTCCATTAATATGCATTTTATCAATGTGTGTATCCAGTTCTAGCATTGTAGTATAGTGTTCTGTCCTTTTCTGTATTGGTGACAATTCACTTGTAGCAAAATAAACGTGTATATGATGGAAATCCATGTACCTACACATGGATGGATGGATGGATGGGTCATGGGCGTGGAATTTACATCAGACCATATTTTCCACTCTGTAAGTGAACTGGTGAAAAGGTAGAGCTGTCAGGGTGGCCGTGCACTGGGCTTGTTAGTGTGTGTAAGAGTGGAAGGGAGTCACATTAGAGCCGTGCAGGTTGTTGCTGTGTGGTGCAGACAGTCGTATGTCACTCTCCCACTTGGCGAGGCTTTTCCTCCTGAGCAAGCACGCCTCTCTAAACTCCATGTGGAGCCAAGGCAAACCACTGTGGCTATTTTTAGAAGCACTGCGGAGCAGAAACTGCTTTGTGGGTCACGTGTGTCAGCCTGAATCAAAAGTGAGTATTCCAGCAATAGGCAGTAAACAAAAGGCCTGAAACAGAAAGCCGGACAGAGATGCCTGAGGAGCCACCCCTCGATCAGCCCCGAAAAGCCTTGCAAAACGGCAAAACCTGAAGCCAGGAGTCTTCCTGGATTGCAGCAAATGGCAGCAGGAGGAAGGATGGGAGAAACTGGAAAGCATTCTGTGCACTCCTTGGTCCATGTGTGTCAAGCAGGTGCTAGCGACAACCTGTCCTTATCTCACACTGCTATGGCTACCTTTATGGGGTATAATAAATAAAAAAAAAAAAAACTGACCTTCAGCTTGATTTAATGAAAAGACCAAACCCTTAAACTATTCCTCGGCATCTAAAATTAACATATTTTACGTTTTTAGTCGCTTATTATACTTTCCTCCACTGGGCTGCAACTCTGATTAGGACTCTAGGATACGGGCGCCACCATCTTGACTCAGAAGCATCACACATACTGAGGAGAGGAGAAGGGGCAAAAGGGCAGGAGTGGGGTTATAGCTGTGCTTGGCACAGACAGAGCAGAGCTGGGGTCAGGGAAAGGACAGCAATCCCAGAATGCAGAGCAGCAAAGTCAGAAGATACTTCCGGTTTGCAGGCTGCCTGTTGCTCCATGAGTCGCCATCTTGGATGTTTTAAAGGATCAGAAAATGCAATAGCTGCAATAGGATGACTTTAAATGTGGGCAATCTGTATGTACAGGACGTGGGAAACATAAGATATGCTCTTATTCAGGGTGAAGGTCCGCTTTAAGATATTGAGAATATATATATATATATATATATATATATATATATATATATATATATATATATATATATATATATAATTTTTTTTTTTTTTTTTTACCGGACTTGAACTTAAAAATCCAAGTTTGTATGTCTTTGTTATAACCTTCTTGCCACATCCTAGTTTATACGTTTCGCCAATATTAATTTTTTCATCAATGGCAAATGTTACATTTAAAGCTGGGAAGGGATGGGAACTTTGATTTATGCGCTTACCCTGAACGTTAAATGGCGACTATTGTTTCCCCTTTTTACCATATATAGCATGTACAGGTAATATAAGAAAATAACCGTTATATTAATTGGTAGTTGTAGCACTTGCGGTGATCAACTGAAACGCTTCCATTGAGATACCATAGATAAAGTAAGCAAGTCGATTATACGAAGTATCCCTCCACACAGCCAGCCGCACCCTTGTCGCTGTGCATTAATTTTAAAATGCAGGGCATCCCAAATAAAGATGGGCTGTGGGTAGGAGATGAATTTGTTAAGGTTAAATAAATGTTATTTAAACTATGTAAGCTATATCAATCAGTATTCCTTAAAAAGAAACATCACTCTTGTGGTTGTTGGGATCCTTGGGATGCCCTGTTGTGTGTATCCCTGTGGATCTCTAAGGAAACTCCCCTCTCCAGCGATCCCACATCAGACGCGGATGGGCAGCCATTTAGTGCATTCAGCGCCATTCAGTTCTGCTAGCCAATTGGGACATCATAGTGATGAGCCACCTAAATGAAGCAGTGCGCCATTCAGATACCTGCAATGGGTACATGCCCAGCTAAACGTATAGCATGGATGCACCCCGCACATGAGCCATTGGATCACCAGCTAGGTGAGTTTGTTGGGTGCCAAGATTAACACAGTCCTGGAAGAGGGAGTCTTTCATACTCCTGCCATACTGGCCAATGTTTTTTTATCTCCTTGTTTGATAGCTAACCTAAAACCTACAGTAGCTTATAGGGCTGCTGTGTCTCTAACTGCCCACCTAAATGTCCCCACCATATTCCCATCGGCAATAAAGTTACTCTTGAATGTGAAGCAGTACACCATTGCCGCGCAAATGCACTCCCCAAACTGCCCGAGCGAGCCCACATCGGCCACCAACCAAATAAGTGGAGAGTTTCATTATCCAAATGTGATCATATCCTAAGAATCTGAGGTGGATTGGATGCCGCCATCTTTTGTCTCCTGAGCATTCACACTTGTGTTTATTTCCATCTCTAAAAGAGATCAGACTAGCATGGGTGGAAAAAAAAAACCGCAAGGTGCTGGTATTTCCCTTATGTAGCATAATGGCAGTACCATTTAGATTCCTTTGGGTAGTACAGACCACTAACTCTCTACAGCACTAAAAGGAATCCACAGTACAGTCTGACATAAGCTTCTTAACCAAACTTTATTCTTGAAAATGGCAGCAGGGGATTTGTGGCCCCCATCTGATGGAGCTCTGCTAGGAATAAGTAAGTATCACTGACGAAAAGGTTGGGTTGGAAAAACACTGCTACACCCCCTATTCCATCCAGGGACAATATCCAGAATATACCTCTGGTATATATAAGCGTAATAAATAATGTAACACAGGGTAAAGCACTCGCATTTCCATTGATAACTTGTTGCAACCTGTGAAACAGTCTTACCTTATAAGCCTCCAGTTAAGCGCTACACATAGGGTGCCCCTCCAGAGGCACAAGGGTGACTAAAGGTGCTCACTCCCCAACCATTAATGAACAGTGACCTGATAGGGGACAGTCCCCAGTAAGCTCCGGTGGACGTAAGCTAATCGTCAGCCAGAGGGGTGCAGCAGACTCCTATTCCCTTCATGCCATGGAATGCAAGACTCGCATAGTAGTCTACAGCCAACCCGTGGTGGAAAGTGGCCAGTCTGCATGCACTTCACAGTGTTAGGTGAGTGGAGGTTGAGCCTTTATCATCATCTTCGTGCTCCGTATTTATCCTGTGCAACAGCGGCAGAAACCCACTATCCATGAAAATTGTTTGCTTTATCCTGTGTTTTTACGTCTGGAATATGGATTTGAGTCCTCTAGGTTGGGTTGGTTTAGTGTCTCTGTGAACCAGGACCCTTCCTGGCACAGAGTTGTCAGGGGAGGGTTTAGGTTTTCTTTTGATTCTGCAGTGATTTGTCACAAGGGTTGTATAACCAGACAGCCTGGTTGTGATTGATCCAGAAAACAGACCCACAAAAGGGTATAATTAAAGCTGCCAGGCACAGGGACTGCTGTGTAAACATTACTGTGGAGAGTTGATGATATCCTTTAGAATGGCGCCCTGGTCACTGCTGGCTGAGTTCCTCTTACAGTTACAGCACAGGGGCATTTAAGTTTAGATTTCCTCCTGTGCATCAAGCCTGAGACCTATCTTCCCATACTCCCCACTACCGTGCTTCTTCAATGCCTGCCTTGATTGAATTAATGGGATGTGATTTATATGGGGCAGGGAATCACTGAGGTAACAGACAAGGTATGGGATGCCCAGTGGTTTCCCAGTTGGGGGGGGGGGTGCACGGTGGGGCATCTGAATCAAGATGTCCCTGTGCTGTGAGGGTAGGTGAAATTCCAGTCAGTTTTGACTCTACTTTCCACAATATACACGTGAGGTATGTTACCTATTTCAGGTCATGTATGGAAAAAATGCTTTAAAGCGGACCTTCACTCTGAATAAGAGTCTATCTTATATGTTTCCCACACCCTGTACATACAGATTGTCCACATTAAAAATCATCCTACCTGCATCTACTGCATGTTATGAGCCTTTAAACATCCAAGATGGCGGCTTATGGAAGCCGCCATCTTATCAGGCAGCCTGCAAACAGGGAGTGCCTCCTGACTGTGCTGCTCTGCATTCTGGGACTGCTGACCTTTACCTGACCCCAGCTCTGCTTTGTCTGAGCAAAGCACAGCTATAACCCGCCCCCTGTACCTTATCCCACTCTCCTCTCCTCAGTAAGTGTGATGCTTCTGAGTCAAGATGGTGGCGCCCATATCCTAAATTCCTGAACAGAGTTGCAGCCCAGTGGGGGAAAGAATAATAAGTTAGTGACTAAAAACGTAAAATATATTAATTTTAGATGCTGGGGAACCGTTTAAGAGTTTGGGCTTTTCATTAAATCACGCTGAAGGTCCGGTTTAAATATCAATGATATAATATGATAAACTTATGTAACTTGATGCATTAGAATTGTTGAATAACTTGTTTTCTTTCAACTCCCTTGTGAACCTAGATAACACACATAACTGAATCAATAGGTTGTAATTCTCCCCAAGTGACTTGATACTTTGTTGACTTTAAAAGTTAAAAAAAATCAATATTAAAAGTCCCGCTTGTTGCAAAATATTTTGTTTGCAACATAAAAGCAAATTTAATTTTAAACCCTCGATTGCGCAAATTTATGTAATACCTCTGGTTTTTTAAGTTTAAAAATGTGTGTGTGTGTGTGTGTGTGTGTGTGTGTGTGTGTGTGTGTGTGTGTCACACACTTTATTTTTCGCCCTATATGACACACTTAATTTTCCCTATATCCAGTCCACGTCGTCCCAAGTGATGACATGTGGGTAGTTCGCCCCTAGGGGGCCCTGACTGCAAGATCAAAGATGTAGCAACTCCTGGCCCCCTATAAAGGCAGGTGTCCCTCTATCATTCTCTAGTTCAATCTTGCAGTCTTGGCTGCAGAAGATCGTTTGACACTCAGACAATGGCAGCAGAGCGGGGTCACCTAGCCCGTCAGACCCTATTCCCACGAATCCATCCTGACCCACTCCTTGCCTGCTCGGTCCTTTCGGAATCTCTCTGCCTATCGTTCCTTTCGAGGAGGAAGAGGCTCTTCATTTCCAGGTGGCCAGAGCTGGCAGCCAGGCCGCCCACAAAATTCCTCCGTTCAAGGACATCCCAAAACCCCCTAAAGGCATAAGCCTTGAGACTGGCTGTGCAACACCTCCTGCGGATAGGTGTGATTTTCCCTGTGCCTCGGCAGGAACAGGGTCAGGGATTTTACTCCAACCTGTTCACGATTCCCAAGGACGGAACGCTAAGGCCAATCCTGGACCTGAAGGGTCTCAACAGGTTTGTAAGAGTCATACATTTCCGCATGGAAACGTTGCGGTCGGCAGTGAGATCGCTTCGGCCCGGCAACTTCATGACCACGGTCGATATCAGGGATGCTTATCTGCACATCCTGATTTTTCAGCGACATCAGTTGAGGTTTGCTCTGGAGGATCAGCATTACCAGTTTGTGGCACTTCCGTTCGGGATATCCTCAGCCCCCCATGTCCTCACCAAGGTGCTGGCAGGCATCATGGCTATCCTGAGGAACCAGGGCATTCGTGTGCTGCCCTATCTGGACGACTTGCTGATTGCGGCCTAGTCCCTGCAGCTGGTCGAGAGCAATACTCGGGCGGTGTTGTCAACCCTGGAGGCCTTCGGCTGGATAATCAGTTACCCAAAGTAATTTGTCACTCCCTCAACAGTGAGATTCTTCCTGGGAATGACTATAAACACCGCTCAGGTCAAGGTTTATTCTTAGTATACAGTACGTCCTGCTCCACATATAGTACTTACACTTGGGGTTATCCTCCGCCAGATGGCGCTGCACTGCAGAGACATGCAAAAACAGGCCCCTCCCGGCCCTCAAATAGCCGGGGACCTCCCAGAAATCCCCAGATTTCTCTGCAGTGCTGACTGCGAAGACATGAAGTATCTCTCTCTGGCAGGTGAGCGGGGCTATTAAAGCCTGCGGCCCTGTTGGACTATTCCCACCCGTCCTTCGTGTGATGTGTCTCCCAGCCTGGGCTGCGCTGGTCGGGGGAAGGTAGGCAGCACCATGCGTGCTTATGGAGCCATGCTTCACTGCAGTCCCCCACCAAAGGGTAGGCGGTTTAGGCTGATGGTGAGCCTCTAGGGGATGCCCCTCCCGCACTATTGCCCCATGTAGCGGTGGGCCCTGTACAAAGGGTCGCCATCCTCCCTCGTTCCCCCTGTAGCTCGGGGGGGAAAGAAAGGGGGGGTGGTCTCAGTGTATGGTGTTTACACGCTTATGGCCTTAGTATTGTCCTTGACTGGTATTCCTGGTGTCAGAGCCGCGCTGTTTGCATTTTTGTTGTGTATCTGTCGCCGCCACCGCGCGCACCTCTTTCCTTTAATGGATGTGCTGCGCCGGGCGGCGGCGTCGCCTCAGACGCTGCGGCGTCTTCATTGGCAAATCATTTTCTCTAAGTGTGTCATACACTTCGCTCCTCATGACAACGTTGAAAAGAGCTTAGCGCTCTTCGGGGGACCTGGTTGGCGCGCTCCGCGTCACAGCCTGCTCTGGCCCGCCCTTTGAGGTTCGCTTGGCACCATTTTGAAGCTGGTAGCGGTCCTCCTCCCTTGGTCTGTAAGTGCCCTCGCGGGCGATTTTCATGATCCCCCGGTTTATCCCTTCCACCCTGTAGCGGGATTCCCCCCCTTCCGGGTCTCCCTGTTTCCCTCTACTTGGGGGGGGGGGGGGTGCTTTTCCTTCTTTCCAACTCTTCTTTTAACGTGTGTGTGTGTGTGGGTATGTGTGTGCTTCACTCGTCGCGTGTGTGTGTGGGCTTTTGGCCGCATGCGGAGCCCTTTTCTACTTGGGGAGCTTCTTCCCCTCAGATTGCTTAGAAAGGGGGGCGGGGTCGGGCGCTCGCTACGGCCCGCCCCCTTTGCTTATGGTGCCATTGCGGGGCCAGGCGCGGTCCGCGCTGGCCCGCCCTTCTTCTCCCTCTCTCTCAGGAGCGCCTGGCTGGCAGGACGCCATTTATCCTACCTGAGTGCCCTGTTGAGCCCATCTATATATAGTCATATTTTATGTACTTTGATTGCATGCGTGTGTGCCTGCTCATGGGTCCCTTCACATTGTCTTTCAGGAGGACTCCCTATCAATTATATTAAAAGGGGGTTCTCCCGGTCAAAGGATCCCTTGCAGATAAATTTGGGGTCTTATAAATCCTCCCACTAGGGACTTAAAGGGGCATCCTGGGTTGCTCAAACAGCGTAATTCCCTTGGGTCATTGTGACTACCTTAAAATCACCATATGGAGGCTTCCCAGGATACCGGGCTTGGGCTCCCTTCGGGGCAATGCCGGCAGTGTGTGGGTTGTGGGGTATCCCTTACGGGGGATAATGTACTGATTTGCATACCATGTGCTCAGCAGGCCATAACGCGGCAGTCGGGGTCCCAGACGCCTGGGTCCGTGCCACCGGCCTCATCTCCTACCCCACTCTGCCTTATCCACACCCCAAGTGACACTGTCATTGGCGGGGAGTCGCAATCTGATGTGTGTGCTAGAATGGCCAACATCGAGAAATTGATTTCTAGCTCTGCGGCCAGAAAGGCCCCAGCTAAGAGAAGACATCTGTCTCCGGCCGCGCCGGTTCTGGATTTTGATGACTGATTCCCCTGACTGGTCTGATTATTCCCCGCTTGAGGGGGGGAATTGTTTGCTGAATCTGATGCTGAGGATCAGCAGTTTTTTGATGCTGATACCGGGCAGGCGCAGGGGGATGCCGTTGATACCCCCAGGGTCCTGGCCCATTTATTTGAGGTGCTGGATATTTCTCCTCCAGCGGAGTCCCCTCCGCTGAAAGGGGAATTCTTTGGGACTTCTAAGCCTCGCTTGGAGTTTCCAAATCAGAATCATTTTGAAAGCATGATTCTTAAGGAATGGGAGAGACTTAGGCGGCTCACCGGTGTTCCTCAGGGATGGGATAGGAAATATTCCTTTCCGGTGGACGCGGTTAAGAGCTGGTCGTCCCCTCCCGAGGTCGATGCGCCCGTTCTGGGATTGTCCAACACCTCTCTTGTACATTCTCCAGACGCCACCACTCTAAAGGATGGTGAGGACAAGCGCATTGACCAAATGGCCTGCCATGCCTTCGCTAGTGTGGGTTCAGCCTTGCGGCCTGTTTGTGCGTCTGCGCTCACGGCTGTGGCTACCAGGTCTGCGGTTAGGGACCTGTTGAGTGGTCCCCAGCTTAACCCGGCCAGTGATGAATTCGCATGCCCTTAAGCGGTGCGAATTGTTCATGTCTTTTGTTTTATCCGCCTTGGATGACACAATATGCATGTGTAGTAGAACCTCGGCGTTGCTATTCGCCGATCGGTCTGGTTGCGCCAATGGGCAGCTGACATTGCGGCTAAGAAATCACTTACAGGGCTACCCTTCTGGGGTATGCGGCTGTTTGGAGATAAGTTGGATTCGGTGGCAAAAGGGGGGAAGTTACCACAACGTAAGAAGCAGCGTCGCTCCTTTCGGAGGGCAGGCTCCTTTAATCCCTCCTTTCGCGGTGCCGGAGCAGGAGCTGCCTACTCTACCTTCAGAGGTGATTCCTGGAACAGAGGCAGAGGACGTGCTCGTCCTGGACCTGCCTGGGGTTCCAAGCCCACTGCCAAGCCAGCTCAGAAATGAGGGGCCGCCCTCACCCTTGCGGGTGGGGGGACGGCTGTGACACTTTTTCCAGGTTTGGGCCCGGGAGGTCACAGACAAATGGATCTTGGAAGTGGTCTCTTCCGGGTACAAGCTGGAGTTCGAGTACCGGCCTCCTCACAGATTCCTCAGATCTCGGGTGCCCTCGGATCCCCGGGCTGCGCAGGGGCTCCTGTTGGCAGTACAAAACCTTCTGGACATGGAAGTCATATGCCCGGTGCCTTTCTCGGAGAGAGGCCGGGGCTATTATTCCAACCTCTTCACGGTGCCCAAAAAGGATGGATCCATAAGACCCAGTCTGGATCTGAAGCTTCTCAACAGGTTCATCAGAACCAAGAAGTTCCGCATGGAGACTCTGCGCTCGGCCATCAATTCCCTTCGTCAGGGGGATTTCATGACGTCCATAGACATCAAGGATGCTTACCTTCATGTACCAATCTTCCCAGCACACCAGAGATTTCTCAGGTTTGTGGTGGGAGATCAGCACTTTCAGTTTGCGGCCCTCCCTTTCGGGTTGACTTCAGCACCAAGGGTGTTCACCAAGGTGCTGGCGGGCATAATGGCCCTTCTCAGACCCCAGGGCATTCGCATTGTGCCGTATCTGGACGACCTCCTCATTACGGCATTCTTTCTGTCAGGCGGAGCTGGACACCAGGTTGGTGGTGACGATGCTGGAGAGGTTCGGCTGGGTGATCAACCATCCCAAGTCTTCTCTCTCCCCCTCAAGGGAGATGTCGTTTCTGGGCATGAATCTGGATACCATTCGGACCAGGGTGTTCCTATCTCAGTCCAAGGTGCTGATGGTTCAGGATCTGATACGTCTTCTCCTGTTCAAACCTCGTCCTTCTATCCGGCTATGGATGAGACTGGTGGGACTGATGGTGGCTTCCTTCGAGGCAGTTCCCTTTGCTCAGTTCCACATGAGGTCGCGCCAGCTCCATCTATTGTTGGCCTGGAACAGATGTCCCCAGTCATTGGATCAGTCATTCCTGATGTCTCCCCGGGTTCGGCAGTCCCTTCAGTGGTGGCTGGAACCAAGCAATCTGTTGAGGGGCAGATCTTTTCTGACCCCTTGTTGGGAGACGGTTACCACGGATGCCAGCCTGTCGGGCTGGGGAGGTTTTTAGAAGACACATCAGTTCAAGGGGCTGTGGGGTCCTCAGGAGGCTCACACCCCCATCAATGTCTAGGAGCTGAGAGCTATTCGACTGGTTCTGTCATGCTTGACGCATCACCTACGGGGCTTACCGGTTCAGGTTCGATCAGACAATCGAACTACGGTAGCTTACATCAATCACCAAGGAGGGACTCGCAGCAGGAGTGCCCTCAGGGAAGTCTCTCTGATTCTTGCATGGGCGGAGAGCAATGTTCCATGCATCTCAGCAGTGTACATTCCGGGAGTGGAAAACACGAAGGCGGACTCCCTGAGCAGGGGATCCGCTCGCCGAGGGGAATGGTCTCTCAAACAAAGTATTCCGGTCCCTCTGTCACAAGTGGGGGTTTCCGGAGGTGGATCTCTTTGCCTCACGTCACAATCACAAGCTCCCAAGGTTTGTGTCTCTGTCTCAGGATCCTCTGGCCCTGGCAGTGGACGCCATGTCTCTTGCCTGGAGAGATCTGGGGTTCCTGTATCTGTTCCCCCCCCCCCCTTCTCCATGGTAGGCACGGTGGTGCGCAAGCTGGCTCTAGAGGGTGCGCCAGCAATTCTGGTGGCCCCAAGGTGGCCAAGACTGGTTTGGTTCGCAGACGTCGTAAGGCTGGCGGTAGATCAGTACAGGCTGCCCCTGTTTCCGGATCTGATCTCTCAAGGTCCACTACGTTACCCCAATTTACAAACGCTGGCTTTGACGGCATGGCTGCTGAAACCTCCATCTTAAGGGAGGAAGGTTTGTCTGAGGCTGTGATTCAGACTAGGAAGAGATCTTCCTCTAACATATACTACAAGACTTGGAGGTCCTATATTGACTGGTGTGAGGCTAGGGCTTTGCCTTGCAGGGTGTTTTCGATTCCTAGGATATTGGAGTTTCTTCAACACGTTCTGGACCTGGGGTTCCAGCTTAGTACCTTGAAAGGGCAGGTCTCTGCCCTGGCGGTCTTCTTTCAAAGGTCTTTTGCTCTGCATCCTCTGGTTAAGACCTTTTTCCAGGGGGTCACTCATGTGCCCGTTTGGGATTTGAATTTGGTTCTGTTGGCCCTCCAGGGGCCTCCTTTTGAGCCGGTGCAGGATGTTGCTCTTTCTGTGCTCACTCAAAAGGTTGCCTTTTTGGTGGCTATTACCTCTGTTCGGTGTGTCTCTGAGTTGGCGTCTCTGTCCATTCAGGCCCCTTACTTTAAAGAGACACCAGGACAAGGTGGTTTTTCGCTTTAAGCCAGATTTTCTTCCTAAGGTGGTTTCTGCCTTCCACCTCAATCAGGATGTAGTTCTACCTTCCTTGTGTCCTAAGCCTAGCAATGACAAGGAGAGGGTTTTGCATTCTTTGGATGTGGTTCGTTGTGTGAAGTACTATTTGGTGGCTACTTCTCCCTTTCGTAAGACGGACGCCTTGTTCGTGGTGCTCTCCGGGCCTAGGAAGGGTTTGACGCCCGCCAAGTCTACCATTAGCAAATGGATAAGTCAGGCCATTGTTGGGGCCTATTCTGCCAAGGGGAAGGTTCCCCCTTTTCATATCACTGCTCATTCTACTCGTGCTGTTGGGGCTTCTTGGGCTTTTCAGCACCAGGCCTCTGTTGAACAAGTTTGTAAGGCTGCTACTTGGTCTTCTGTTCATACCTTTTCCAAGTTTTATAAGGTTGATGTGCGGGCCTCAGCAGATGCTGTTTTTGGCCGCAAGGCTCTGCAAGCTGCAGTGGTTTTAAATTTGTGCATTATTGCCTTTTTTGGGATTCCCGCCCATGTTGGACACTGCTATTGGATGTCCCATATGTCATGAATATTGGAAGCGGGGTGTGTGACATACTTGGAATAATACAATTTTGTGATTACTCACCTGTAAAATGGGTATTACGGGGGGCGTGGCCTGCTAATGGAGGAGTAGGAAGCCGAAGCACGAGGCTCCCTGTTTAACCCCCTTTAGACAGCCTTTACCGATGAGCAGCAATTCCCAAAATATGTCAAAGAAGCAGAGGACCATGAGCACAGCAAAGCCCCATCAGAGGAACCACATTTCAGCCTATTTTGGCTCCACAGAACCGGAGAGCTCCAGATCGCCACAAACAGCAATGGCGGAGGCCCTTTGCTGAGACTCCCCACGCTGGAAGAGCGGTCGATTGTACACGCTGATACAGATATCCCTGATACACCTCTGCCTCACGCACTGATCTCAGCTATAGCAGACTCAGTAAGATACAATATCACTGATGCCCTCAAAACACTGCCATCAAGATCGGACTTCGAATCTTACATATCTAGAATGGAAGACACTTTCCGTAGAGAAATTACATCCATGCAGAACTCTATGGCGGATCTATCCAACAGAGTAGAAACTAACGCGGCTGCGCAGACGACGCTCCAAGCTAGAGTGGAAGCATTAGAACGTGAACAAGAAACCACACGTAGGATGCTCTCCAACATCCAAGTGCAGCAAGACGATTTAGAAAACCGAAACCGTCAAAACAATATACGGTTGAGAGACATCCCCGAGTCGGTGGGCCCAGCAGAGCTAAAATCAATAGCATGCGGACTGTTTAACAAATTGCTAGAGCACCACTGTTCTCTGGCTCCGGATGGGCCTGGTCCGGCGAGGCGGGTGTAGGGGGACATTAGTCGAGGGTTGTGAATTTAAGTTCCGACTGGATTGGGTTTCTCGCGGGTCTCTCCTCCTGAAATTATAGTCATGGACTCGATCTGAAATATAGATGTGGGCCTGTGTGGCCCTGCTGCCCTGCCCGTTTGACCTGGAGGAGGACTGTGGCGCCTGGTCTCGGGGGGGAGACGCTTTCGGTGCCCCCCGAGGGGCCTGGTTGGCCCATTGGGGGACTGTGGGCCGATTGGGTTTGCGTCTTGAGCCGTGGACCACCCCTCGATTAGAGGTGATACCTGGTCCGGACTGGGTGGGGGGGGCGGCCTCTCCACCCCAGGTTTACCGTCCCGGGTTACCATCGTTGGCCGCGGGCATCGTCCTTCTCCAGATACATTTTCTCTGAGCCCCTTGAATACTTCATGGGACATAATAGATGAGGTAGGCCCTTGATGGTCAGTCCTCTTGGTCAAACAGATGCGAGCGATTGGGGTCGACGGACCTTTGAGCGCCCGGACTCATGGCGCCTTGTGCGGCCGGATCTTGATCTGCGGGCTTCCCCTCATCGGGGGGCGACTGGTTGCTGATTGGGTGGCCCTGGCGCATGGCGCAGGGACTAGCAGCTGCTTGGCATTAACGGTTGGACGCTCCCATGGTCCCCGGAGGCTCTCCGGGACCTGGGGACTGCCCACCGTGGCAGAGGTCGTCCCCGCTCTGGGGTGTCTCCCTAGACGGGAGGTGGGCCTGTGCGGGGGGTGGGCCCTGTGGGTGGGGGGGTCGGCCCCCCCTGATGCTGCCTGTTTATCCCATCTGGGAGCGGACTCGCCCAGTGGGGGATCCCTCTCCCCGGGGGATCCTTCTCTTCGGCGCCCTACGGGGTCCTGCAGTGCGGGGTTGGTTCTGCCCATGTGTGGGGTGCCCCTGTGACTGGGGGCCCCCATATCCGGGGTGCTGCTCGAGGCGACACTGGGGCCCTCCCCTCTTCCGCTGGGGACGGACCCGGCCCATGTGAGCTGTGGTATCTGGGGTGGGGGCGGAGGGGTCACCTGACACGAGACGTATTGGGGAGGGGGAACCTGTTGGAGAGGATGACCCTTATCTGAGGGGATAGAAAAACTGATGGCCACTTGACAATGTGTTGTAACATAAACATTTAAACAGTTTAGTGTATTTAATGTTGCTGCTCAACTGTTGATGTGTTATAGGGGTGGGAAGGAATGCCTGGTCGAATAAAAATAGATCGAGAGTTATATCTGTACTTGGTTTGTTACTTCTGGCTCCTCTTCACTTGACATCCATTTTCCCCCAGTGATTCTAGTGCTCCTCTGGGAGAGGATACCGGGACTCCCCTGGAGGTTACTGGACTAGACCTCCCTATATTAGGGTGGTCGATATTTTGACCTTATCTGACCCTTGTTTTTTGGGTTTTCTCCTGAGTTTTGTTCCTTTCTAAAAAGTTGACATTTTCTGACTCTTTACCCCTGCCCCTGTTCTTTTCCCTGTCTCCTACTTTCTGCCCTGTTCTTTTCCCTGTCTCCTACTTTCCGCCCAACATTGCTGGGGTTTCCGGCCCCTAATCCACCCGCGCATAGTGGGTGACCTCTCACTGCATTTACCTGGTGCCCAGGGGTCCTGCTGCCAGGCTCTGGGGCGGCGAGATGGTGGCGCTGAGCTGCCACCAGCTGGGGACGGACATAAGGATGGTGTCCCTGAACTGTAGGGGCCTAAATATACCTGAAAAGAGAACAGCTATGATATCTGAACTGAGAAGAATGAGGGCCAAAATCATTTTCTTACAAGAAACACACTTCAAGGGAAACGCTTGCCCTAGGATGTCCCCTAGATATTTCCCTCAGCGGTTTGTAAGCTCCTCGCCAGACTCCAAAACCAGAGGAGTGGCAATACTGATTGCCAGGGATATCCCGTTTCAGATGACGGACACCTCTGTAGATGGAGAGGGTAGATATATAATAGTAAAGGGTACGCTAATTGGAGAAATGTACACAATGGCGTGTGTGTACGCCCCCAACAGTGGTCAGGTGGACTTTCTCCTGCGTTTTCTTACCGAATTGTTGAACTTCCAGGAGGGATGGATTCTCCTGGGAGGAGATCTAAATATTACCCTGGACCCACTTGTCGACTCGTCCACCGGTAAGTCCTCCATCTCGTATGGAGCACTACGGAAGATAAAACAGGCCTTACATAAACTACAGCTATGTGACCCCTGGAGAATCCGCAATCCGAAAGGCAGATACTACTCCCACTTCTCACCAGTGCATTCGACATACGCAAGGCTAGACTACATATTACTTTCGCTCAGTTTACTGCCTAGGGTAGCCGACTCTGACATAGAGGTGGCGTCCCTATCAGATCATGGCCAGTATGGGTGTCTGATTGCTAGAGAGGAGAGAAGGAAGATCTGGACATGGAGACTGAATGAGAGCCTGTTAAAAGACCCTGTAACCACACAGGCTGCTCAGTCGGCTCTAGCCGAATACTTTGAGCTGAACTGTTCAGAGGAAGTAACGCCGATGACAGTTTGGCAGGCACACAAGGCCGTGATGAGAGGGATCCTCATCCAGCACGCTACCAGACTGAAAAAAGCCCACACTACACAGAGAGACCAGTTGCTCTCACAAATTCAGGAGCTAGAAAGGAAACATAAGAAACCCAGGCACGAGAGTCTCTGAAGGATCTGACGACATGCAGGGAGAAGCTAAACTCCTTATTACTAGGAAAGGCTGCGTTTGCCATTGAGAGGTAGGCGATTTTATTATGAATGGGGAAACAAGAGCGGCGCACTGCTGGCCAGAGTTTTGAGGAAGCAACAGTCCATCAACTTTATCGAGGCTATACTTGATGAGAAACAGAAGAAATGGCACGAAACAACGGACATCCCTAGAGTATTCCAGGAATACTACCACGGACTATATAACTTACGCCCGCAAGGGGAGAGAAATCCCCAGAGGGAACTGTCCAAGATACGGCAATATATTGAGGCCTCGGGTATGCCGAGACTAGGCGATGAAGAAATAGCCAAGTTGGGAGATCCAATCTCGGGAGCTGAGTTACACCAAGCAATAAAGTCCACACCGAATGGTAGATCCCCGGGGCCCGACGGGCTAACCATTGCGTACTATAAGAAATTTGAAGGCATCCTGAGTAAGCACCTCCTCCGGGCACTCAGTGCCACTGGGAGGGAGGATACTATCGCAGCGTTCCCAGCGGAAGCATTAGAAGCCCATATCACAGTCATCCATAAAGCAGGGAAGGACCCGTTGAGCTGCAAAAGCTATCGCCCTATTTCGCTATTGAACGTAGATCTTAAATTATTCACCAAAATACTTGCAAATCGGATAGCAATCTACTTACCGAACCTTGTCGAGAAAGACCAATGTGGGTTTATCCCTGGTAGAGAAGCCAGGGATAACACGATCAGGACCCTAAACCTTATACACTGGTCACGGATAGATAACTCCCAGTGATGTTGCTATCCACAGACGCTGAAAAAGCGTTTGATCGCGTAGATTGGAATTACGCGTTTGAAGTGCTAAAACACATAGGGATCCAAGGGAGGGTGTTAAGGTTTATCCTGGGAATATACTCTGAACCGCAGTCCAGGGTAAAAGTGAACGGTCATCTCTCTCAGCCTTTCCGGATATCAAACGGGACCAGGCAAGGATGCCCATTATCCCCCCTCATCTTTGCCCTGGTGGTAGAGCCCTTCTTAAGACATGTAAGACAAAACGCGGATCTAAGAGGGGTCCAAGTACGAGGCATAGAGCACAAGGTCTCCGCTTATGCAGATGACCTCCTATTCTTTATCTCCAACCCGGCTGTGGGACTTCCGAACCTCATGAAGGAATTCGGTAAATTTGGGAATCTCTCTGATTTTAAAATCAATTTTGACAAGTCGGAGGCGCTCAATGTTGGACTCCCGGAAGTTGTATCTCATATCAAGTCCTCCTTCCCATTTAAATGGTCATCACCTACGTTAACCTACCTAGGTACGAAGATCCCGAAGGACACAGAGGATGTCTTTAGGCATAACTTCGTCCCCATGCTGAACAAAATCAAGGCAGACTTGGCAGGATGGGACTCTCTTACGCTTACCTGGTTGGGACGGATGAGTGCTATAAAAATGACAATCCTCCCAAGAATATTATATCTATTCCAGACCCTCCCGTGCCACATACCGGCAAGTTACTTTAAGAACCTGAACACAATACTCCTAAAATTCATTTGGGGGGGATCAAAACCTAGGATCCGATTTGGACTTCAACAGCGACCTAGATCGAAGGGTGGCTTGGCTGTCCCAAATCTGAAGAGATACTGGCAGGCAGCGCACTTACAGAGAATAGTGGACTGGGGGAGGAACAGAAGAGAGAAGTGGGTAGACGTGGAGTCCAGCTGTGTGGAGATCCCGTGGGCTGCAGAGACCTCAAGCCGATGGGGAGGATCCAACCTAATGATCAAAGAGACTCTCGGTGTCTGGGACGTGGTCAGAAGATTGGGAGAGATCTCGCCTTGGCCGTCGCCCCTGATTCCAGTAATCGGGAATCCGGGGCTGCCTGTCAGCCGGGGACTGCTGACCAGAGGGAATTGGAGAGAATTGGGAACTGTCAGAGGAAGAGACCTGGTGAGAGGTGGAGAATGGTGCAGCATAGAGGAGCTTAGAAGCAGATGGGGCAGTCCTCACCTGGATCCCTGGCAGCTGCTGCTTTTCCAGCATCTCCTACAAAGAGTGGGCCGAAAAACTCACTGGGACGAGATCTTACCCAGTTTGAGACCTTGGTCACACAAAGAGACCCACCGCAGAGGATGATATCCCAAATATATCGACTTCTAGATGCAGAGCAGGAGACGACACCTACCTTCTGCAGAGAATGGGAGAGAGAACTAGGCAGAGTGTTCACGGTGGACGAGTGGGAGAAAATGTTCTCACTCGCCCACAAATCATCGATCTCAGCACAAGTACAGGAAACGAGCTATAAGTACCTATCCAGATGGTATTATACGCCAAAGTGACTGGCCTCCATCTTCCCGAGTTCTTCACCTATGTGCTGGAGATGTAAAGCAGAGGAGGGCTCTTTAATACACATTTTGTGGTCTTGCCCTAAAATCACAGCCTTCTGGAAGAAGATAACAGAAACTATGACTGATATCGTGGGCTCACGAGTCCCCCTCTGCCCGGCCCTCCTGCTGCTGCACCATACCACTGGCAGTGTGGCAACATATAAAAAGTCGATCCTGAGGCACCTAATAAACGCAGCCAAAATGCTGATCCCCAGGTTTTGGAAGGCCGAATACACCCCAACAGAAAATGATTGGATCCGAGAGATAGACAAAATAAGGGAGATGGAAGAGCTGACAGCTGCTTCTCAGGACAACGAGGAAAAGACCCGACTACTCTGGATGCCGTGGCACATGTACATGTTCCGGCCCCTGGGGGCCCGTCTTGTTGGTCCCTAGGGCCCGGTGCGGAGCCTCAGATGGGCAGTGGTCGGCCGTTTTGGGCTGGCACCAATATGGGTATGTACACACTTGTGGGGTGGAGCGTAGAGACATGGAGACCCCCCTTTCTCTTCCCTTTTTTTTTTTCCACCACCTGTTCATACTTCTCCCCTTTCTTTCTCCCCCCTTTTTACCCTCTGTACACCTACTCTCTCTTAATTGCCTGGCCTGGGTTACGGAACACCCCAAACTGGCCCCCAAACTATCAAGACACTAGGCCGGAATCAAACAAATTCCACCTGAAAGACAAGGAAATCACTGAGATGTCCGGTCCAACAGCAGAATGAGGTTCAGAAGCCAGAGTCAATGCTTTTTTGACAAAGAATAGAATAGAAGCCAAAACTCCTGGAGGGACAGGAGACAATGGTGGGACACTATTGGTGTCTCCCTGTGAAATCCTGGATCCTCTAGGATATCTCAGAGATAAATAGTCTCTGAAAAGAACCACGATTATAGGAACAGGGGGGTATATATGCATATAGTGGGCCAGTGCCACTGCTACTTGTATGTTATCTTTGAACTTATTCTGAAACCTTTGTATCTCTGATACCTTGTTATTCTGTATTTAAAAACTAAATAAAGAATTAAAAAAAAAAATATTAAAAAAAAAAATGGGTATTACTAGTATGTCACACACCCCGCTTCATCCCGCCCTTTTGGTATTCTGGATCCTTTATGTGGTGAACCTTTTATTGTTAAGATTTTTGGATTTGGCTCTTCCTGGTCCCCTTACTGCTTTCCTATACTGGGTAATGTGTGGGAGGTCCCAGGTATTTATGGACCGGGAGGGGCGGCTTCTTTTTTTTTCTGTCATCTCATCTGCAGAAGTTCGCCCTCTACTGGCTATAACCCATATGCCATGAATATTGGAAGCGGGGTGTGTGACATACTTATAATACCCATTTTACAGGTGAGTAATCACAAAATGGTATTTTTCGATGTCTCTGCAGTCCAGCGCCATCTGGCGGAGTAATACCCGAGTGTAAGTATTCTTTCTGGGGCAGGACGTACTGTATACTCATAATGCCAATTCTACAGGTGAGTAATCACAGAATTGTATTTTTAGAGCTCTTTGTGTGCTTTTAATGTAAAGGTTCCAAACCCAGCCTGAAACTGTTACCTACTGCTTAAGCTGACAAGCAATAATTCACTAGACATGCCAACCATGTATGAACAAGCTTTTGAAACCCCAAAAGGGCCACAGAGTGCAATAAAAACACCCCCCCCCCCCAATACACACACCCACCCCCACCAATCAAGTAAGCTACACTGCATAGTGGTCAAGCAGTCTTTCTCTAGGTTACCAATGAACATGGAAATGTGCAGCCTTAAGATGTGTTAGTAATGTTAATATTTTGAGGAGCTGAACAGGGTGCCAGCAGGATAGCGTCAAACCCGTAACTAGGGCCAAGCCCCTTGTTTAGTGAGCTTTTGCTTATGGGAAAGTATAACACCCTTCATTTCTTATTTCCTGCTTGCAGCTCTACATTTCTGTGACTCTGTGATGCCACCTAGTGGACAATTGCATTTTCCTGTTTACTTTCTGTGCTAAACTTGTGCATTTTTGGATATGCACAACCTTTTTATAAATAGACGTGCGAGGGTGTGTAAGAAAACCATATAAAAATATATAGATTCACAATCTGGGGGTTAATGGGGGTGCCAGTGTTGCTTTATAGAAATACAAATTTAAAGGAAGTTTTCTGAAAAATAATTGTTTTGGGGCTTTTGATTTTTCTTTAACAGTAGGATTTTTACTATTACAGACGTTTACTACTTGTATTGTACATAAAAAGGAACATTGTTACATAAACTTTGATTATAAATAGGATAAATATTAAACAACTGTTCTTTCTCTGATAAATGTATTTTGATGGAATGTCAAACAGGAAAGTAAGGGTTTGAAAAATTGCCACAATACACAGTAACACAAATCTGTTCTTTCTGATGGTAATGGAGATGCACCAGCACAAAACTGCATAGGACTCCCGACCTCTATACAATGGCCGCCATCAATAGGATCACTAATAAAAAAATTAAGCAATCCTAGGTTATTAGAACGCTCAGACTACTTCTATGTGTTGTTTTTCTAATTTTTTGACTGGCTTTGATGTTTAAAATTCATCTCCATACCAATACTTTTGTTTTGGTACTTTCCCAGTTAACTTGGTAAGCACCCAAGTGGTCCACATTTACTAGGTGCATGATGCAGCATTTCTGATACCAGATGGGACTGTGGTATCCAGCCACTGCTGGGTGGAAGCCTTTGTAGGAGATCCTCACAAAATGGGTGAGGGGACAGATTGAAGAACCAGACCTCAACAGTACAGATTGTCAGAGGGTAGCACTTTCTTGGTCTCTCAGAGATGCTCATTCAAAATAATAATCCACCAAGTCACAGCAGATGAGGCCTTTCTCAAAGATTTCTCAGATGCTCATTCTCCCTTTACAAGCAAACTTGCGACCCAGTTTTTCCCTACATCCAGTCCAGGTCGTCCCAGAGTAATGACATGTGGGTGTTCGCCCCCAGGGGGCGCTCGACTGCAAGATCAAAAGATGTAGCTCCTCCCGGACCCCTATAAAGGCAGGTGTCCCTCTATCATTCCCCAGTTCATTTTGCAGTCTTGGCTGCATCAGATCGTAGGCACTCTCTTTCAGATATTGGCAGCAGAGCGGGGCCACCTAGCCCGTCGGCCGCTGCGGGCCCTATTTCCATGGATCCCTCCTTACCCATTTCTGCCTCCCAGCTTCTGGCTGCTATGGGATCGTGACGGTAGGGTGAACACCGGGGTCTGTTGGCGTTCGGCAGAGCTTGGCTCTGGGCCGCAGACCCTATACTAAAGGGTAGCCGGCCACAGGCTTATGGTGAGCCTGAGGGGGAACCACTATATATTTGTTGTTTCCTTACCTGCCCACAAGCTTTATTGGTTTTGTTGTGTTGTGTGTGCTTTGACTTAGAAACATAGAAGGTTGACGGCAGAAGGAGACCATACGGTCCATCTAGTCTGCCCTTATGTGTATACTGTATGTACTCTTTCTGAGGATAGATGTGTGTTTATCCCAGGCATGTTTAAATTCAGTGACTGTTGATTTTTCAACTACCTCTGCTGGAAGTTTGTTCCAAGCATCTACTACTCTTTCTGTAAAATAATATTTTCTAACATTGCTCCTGATCTTCCCCCCCGACTAGCTTCAGGTTGTGCCGCCTCGTTCTATCATTAAGCTTCTTCTTAAAAACACTTCCCTCCTGAACCTTATTCAATCCTTTCACATATTTAAAGGTCTCAATCATGTCCCCCCTCTCCCTTCTTTCCTCCAGACTGTACAAATTAAGTTCTTTAACCTCCCTGGCGGTGTTCCCGAGCGTGACTCGGGGTTAATTTTCGCTGCGGTAACTCGGTAACCCCGAGTCACGCTCGGGGTAGATTAGGCAGAGGAGCAGTCTCCTTACCTTTTCCCTGCGATCCAGCGATGTCCCCGCTGTGATCACAGGTGAGAACCCCGGCAGCTGCGTCCGTCTGACTTCCTGGTTCCGTCTCTGTGAGCCGCAGAGGCTCATGGGGGCGGAACTGGGCGGCAGATTTAAACGTCATGGTAACGCTTTGTGCACAAAATTGCACATAGAATCAGAACACCAGGGAGGTTAAGTCTCTCCTGATAAGTTTTAAGTTTAAGTCCTTCCACCATTTTCGTTGCCCGCCTTTGGACCCGTTCTATTTGAATAATGTCTTTTTGCAAGTAAGGTCTCCAGAACTGCACACAGTATTCTAGCTGTGGCCTCACCAGGGCTCTATACAGCTGCATCACAACCTCCCTCTTCCTACTGGTGATGCCTCGAGCTATGCAGCCGAGCATCCTGCTTGCTTTTCCCACTGCCTGGCTACACTGTCCACTCATCTTGCAGCTATCAGTAATCAGTACCCCCTAAATCTCTCTCCTCCGAGGTCCTGGCTAACACAGTACTGCCCATACGGTACTCAGAGCAGGGATTCCTTCTACCCAAGTGCATGATTTTACATTTAGAGACATTAAACTCTAGTTTCCACAGTTTTGACCATCTATCCAGTAAAGCTAAATCATTTTCCATGTTGCAGACACCTCCAGGAATATCCACCCTATTACTAACCTTTGTATCATCAGCAAACAGACAAACTTTTCCTACCAAGCCTTCTCCTATGTCACTTACAAATATATTAAAAAGAATGGGGCCCAGGACAGAGCCTTGCGGCACACCACTTGTAACTCGCCTTTGTTCAGGTTGCACACCATTTACAACAATGCTCTGATACCGATCCCTCAGCCAACTGGAAATCCACTGAACTATCCAGGGATTGAGTCCTACCTTCAATAACTTATCTATGAGCTCCTTATGTGGTACAGTGTCAAAGGCTTTGCTAAAATCCAGATAGGCGATATCCACAGCACCACCTTCATCTAACACTTTAGTGACATTGTCAAAGAAATCAATAAGATTGGTCTGACATGATCTGCCCTCAGTAAAGCCATGCTGTTTTGGGTCCAATAGGTCATTAATTTTTATATGGGAAATTATCTGTTTTTTTAAGAGTGTTTCCATTAATTTGACCACTATAGATGTTAAACTAACTGGCCTGTAATTATTGGCTTCTTCTCTACTCCCCTTTTTATGGATTGGTACGACATTGGCCATTCTCCAATCATCTGGAACCTCACCAGTTGAAAGGGAATGGTTAAGTAAATCAGTCAGAGGGGCTGCAATCACAAGTTCCCTTAGAACTCTGGGGTGGATTCCATCTGGACCCATCGCCTTACTTACCTTTTAGATGTGCCAGCTCGGCTAAGACATCAGCCTCCAGAAACTCCGGAGCTGTGCCCTCCCAGCGGGATGCTGTGCTATGGCCATGCCTGCTACTATCTGAAAATACCGAACAAAAGTAGCTATTCAGATGATGTTTTGTGATTGGTGTTTTATCACTTGGCTCCTCGCTGGCTCAGCATGGCCATTATGAGGAGCACTCTGCTCGCTTACTCACCTACCTTGCTCCCTCGTCGTCGCTTGGGCTGCGGGGTCGCCGCATCGCCCCTGGTCCACCGCTGTCTGTGGCGGATGGAGTGAGACTCGACGCTAGGCCATTTTAGCAGCCTGGGCAGCGCTGGAAGGGGGCGGGCGCGTCTTCACACACGCCACTGGGGGGCGGAGCCTGGCGCTGACGTCATCACGTCATGATGGCGCCGAACACTCCCCTCGAGGATCCTTACAGAGTCTGGCCTGCGTGCTGCTGGGGCCTGCCTGGACGCTGCGGAGCCTGGATTTGTCCTGCTGCTGCTGGGGGATCACGCTTGTAATCGAAGGCTGCGCTGTCCCTCTGTCTGTGTCATGAGTCCCTGTTTTTTTCTGGCTGTATTTGTAGATCAGTCGCATTGGGCTTATTCTGATCTTGGCTCTTCTCCCCCTC
This sequence comes from Gastrophryne carolinensis, assembly GCA_027917425.1. Taxonomy (NCBI): domain Eukaryota; kingdom Metazoa; phylum Chordata; class Amphibia; order Anura; family Microhylidae; genus Gastrophryne; species Gastrophryne carolinensis. The sequence goes on along the minus strand of CM051239.1, from coordinate 309,701,346 downwards.
TCATGTATAGGTCGTGGGCTTGAGGTTGAGGGTTGTGGTTCCTCCCTGTCCCCCTTTTTATTAAGAGGGATCACCTTATAGGTTTGGGCCATTAGTGTCTTGTAACTTTACTGATTTTGACCATTTTTAATCACCATAATGGAGGTATTAGGGGATAGTGAGCTTGGGGCCTCATTTGGGCAGGAAAGGCTCTGCCCCTTGTGCAATAGGCATCCTCTGGGCGGATTCAGCACTGTTTGTACTACTTGCGCCAGAGGCATTATTTTGAACCATGAACGGGCGGGCATCCCTGCCCCTAGCCCTGCGCCGCCGGCTGCCTCCCCGGACCCTCCACTGCTGCACTCAGCCCCCAGCGAGGGGGGAGCCAGCAGGGGATCCCTTGCTGACTTGTGCATAGGCTGGCCAGTCTCGAGAGACAGATCTCGCGGACGGCTCCTAAAAAGGCCACGAGTAAGAAACGGCACCTCGAGCCTGTTTACTCGGATGCTTTTTGATGGTCTGGGCTCTGTGGAGGAAGAGTTGCCAGAGGATTCATGCTCCACGGTGGATTATTCGGCTGGCAATGACAGTATGTCTGGTTCTTCCTCGGACGAGGATGCGTGGCTCCCGGATGATACAGAGAAATTGCTTACCTCAGTGTTTGAGACACTACACATTGTCCCTCCCAGAGCGGTTAAGAGGAAGCAGGGAGATTTGTTAAGGCCCGAAGCAGGTTCTCTAACATGATATTCTTAGTATACAGTACGTCCTGCTCCAGATATAGTACTTACACTTGGGTTATCCTCCGCCAGATGGAGCTGCACTGCAGAGACATGCAAAACAGACTCCTCCCAGCCCTCAAATACCCGGGGACCTCCCACAAATCCCCAGATTTCTCTGCAGTGCTGACTGCGAAGACATGAAGTATCACTCTCTCGCAGGTGAGCGGGGCTATTAAAGCCCCTGCGGCCCTGTTGGACTATTCCCACCCGTCCTCGTTGTGTTGTGCCTCCCAGCCTGGGCTGCGCTGGTCGGGTGAAGGTAGGCAGCACCACGCTGCTCCTCCGCAGTCCCCCACCAAAGGGTAGGCGGTGTAGGCTGATGGTGAGCCTCTATGGGATGCCCCTCCCGCATTACTGCCCCTTGCCCCGTGAAGAAGGGAGGGGGGGTGCCTGTGTGGTCTGTATTGGATCCTTGCACTTATATGGCTTTTGTCTGTCTTTGGACCTTTATAGATATGGTGTCAGCCGCCGAGCCCTTTCTATGTATGGTCTGTATTGGACCCTTGCACTTATATGGCCTTTGTCTGTCTTTGGACTTTTATAGATATGGTTGCTGCCGCCGCGCCCTTTCTATGTTTTTTACTTGCAGACTGCCGCCGCACGCGCTTCTTTCCTTAGCTGAAGGCGCCGGGCGGCGGCGTTACCTCAGACACCTACGTGTCCTCATTGGCGGTTGTTGGAATTCGCGCTCTTCGGGAGGGTGGGGTCTGTTTTGGCACGCTCCGCGTCATGGACCGCTGACCCGCCCTTCGAGGTACACGGCGCCATTTTGTCCGCGTGGGACGCTCCTGCTTACCGTGGTACTGTAAGTGCCCTCGCGGGCGGCTTATTCTCATTATAGTTTTCTTGATTCTGACACCATTTTCTTTTCCTTGTATCTTTCAGACCGGTGAGCACCATTGGCTTCTCCCGGCCCGGTGTAAATTTATAGCGGGCCTTGTAAAATTCTCCCACTTCCCTAGCGGGTCTTTGGGCCATCCAGGGTTGCTTATAGTGTAAATCCCTACTGGCATATTGTGCCTTAAATAATCACCATATGGAGGCATCTCAGAATTATGTGACCGGGGTCCCTCTGGGACAAGACCGGCTGTGTATAGCGTGTGGCCAACCCCATGCTGATGCTGACAGGGCACGAGTCTGCGGACCCTGTGCCGAGCAAGCACTGGCTCTGCAATCAGGCCTGCCAGTGGCTGCACCTCGCTCCATTTCACCTATTTACCCATGCTTAAATCTCACTCCTGCTGAGTCGCATATAAAGGGGGAGTTGCAGCCAGTTGCGTCTTCCAGACTGCCCACGGCTGAACAGATCATTGCGAGGTTGTCAGAGCGCAAGGGCCCTGGTAAGAAGCGGCACTTGACGTCTCCTGTCTCTATTTTTCCTATGGGAACTGAGAAGTTTTCTACTCCGTGTGACTATTCCCCTTCTGATGGAGAACTATTCTCTGACTCAGGCTCATCTGATGAGAGGCCGAGGAGTCATGACGATTCTGGACCTGAGTTCTGGGGCCAGTGTGACACTGACGATTTGTTGATTAAGGTCTTTAAGGCTCTGTCTATCTCTCTCCCTGGTGAAGCTTCCAAGCCGAGAGGGGAGCGTTTCCATAAAGCAACAGCACGTTTGGAATTCCTAGAACAGGCTCACTTCCATGCTCTTGTCAAGGAATGGGAATGCCCCAGTAAACTTTCAGGGGTCCCAGGGGACTGGGATAGGAAATACCCCTTTCCCCCTGAGGTGGTTAATTGCTGTTCACCCCCCCCCCCCCATGGTGGATGCCCCGATCATAGGGGTTCCTAACCCCCCCTTTATTACAGCCCCTGCTTATAATACCCTTCGGGATGCTGAGGACCGACGCATTGAGCTGCTGGCCTCCCACGCCTTTTCTTGTGCAGGGACGGCGTTGCGCCCGGTCTGTGCCGCGGCTATTACTGCAGTGGCCACTAGAACCCTCGTCAGAAGGATGCTTGATCATCACTCTGATAATCTCCCCTGGGACGTGTTTAATGCACTCTCCAACTGTGATGTGTTTTTAAGATTTATCCTGTTAGCATTGGCCGACACCATTAGAATGTGTGCAAGAACTTCTGCCCTTGCGGTGGCTATACGTCGCTTGGTTTGGCTGCGACAGTGGGGTGCTGACGATGCTACAAAAAAGACTTACTGGGCTTCCCTTTAGAGGGCTACTCTTGTTTGGGGCCCATCTAGACCTGTTTGGTAAAAAGGGTAAGTCACCCCAACGCAGGCGGCCGTCTAGGCCCCCTCAGGGCAGGGGCACCCCTATTTCCCCCTTCCTTAGTGTTAAACAAGAACCAGGGGTGTCCTTTGTGGGGGCTAGCGCAGACTCCGGCCCCGGGAGCAGCAGACAACGCTCTGGCCCCTCCAGCGGGGCTAAGCCTAAATCTTCCACCAATCCCCCTCAAGCGTGATGGGGCGCCCTCGCCCGTCTGGGTGAGGGGATGGCTTCGGCACTTGCTCTTGTCAGGAGGCTTTACGCCTCATACTGGTGGATTCAGGAGGTTGGGTCCTCCGGATACAAGATAGAGTTTGCTGCGCGGCCTTCCCCAGTTTTTATCAGGTCCCAGGTACTCCTGGTCCCTGCCGCTGTTCAGTTGCTGGCACAGGCCATGCAAGGCCTGCAAGGTCTGAAGGTCACTTGCAGATTGCCCATAACAGGCAGAGGCAGGGGCGGCTACACCAATTTTTTCCACACTCCCCCAAAAGGATGGGTCAGGCGAGCCCATTCTGGATTCACAGCAATTCTCCAATTACAGGCAGTTTCTGCATGGAAACTCTGAGATGGGCCATCAGCGCCTTGCGCCAAGGGGGCTTCTTGCCGTCTGTGGAGCTCTAAGATGCTTATGTTCACATCCCTGTGCCTTCAGGACACAGAGGCTCTTCAGGTTCGTGTTGGAAGTCCAATACTGCTGATTGTGGCCTTATCTGGCCTCTCTTCAGCTCCCAGAGTGCTCACCCAGGTGCTGACGGCGGTGATGTCTCTGATGAGACCAAGGGGCGTCCGCGCGATGACCTACCTGGACGTCCTTTTTCACTTATCAGTCTCTACGTCAGGCTAAGTTGGATACCCGGCTGGTGGTGTCCATTGGGAGTCATTTGGATGGGTGATCAATCACCCCAAGTCCTCATTGTCCCCTTAATTGATAACTCCATTACTAGGAATGAATCTGGATTAGGTTCAAACGAGAATCTCCCCTTCTCAGCAATAAAGTGGGCAATCTGGTCACATTGGCTCAGTCCCTCATTGCTGTCCCGGTCCCTTCACCAGGCAGGGATGCAGCTAGTGGGCCCGTTGGTGGCTTGCTCGGAAGAGGTCCCTTATGCTCAGTTCCCCTTGGGCCCTTCTGTGACTTCTATTGTTAATACAGGACAGGGATCCAGCATCCCTGGAGCAGGGTCTGTGGGCCTTCCCACCTGGTAAGAAGGTTTCTCTTGGAGTGGATAAACTCAAGGAACCTGTCTGGGGGCAGTTCCTTCTTGCCCCTTCCTGGAAACGGTCACATGAATGCCAACCTATCAGGTTGAAGGGGGAGGGTTTCTTCTGAAACTCCCTGCGATTCTGGGGGTTGTGGGGCCCTTAGAAGGTTCTTACGCCTATGGATGTTTGAAACTGTGAGCTTTTCAGCACCAGGCTTCTGTTGAACTGGTTGCTAGGCCACTACCTTGGCCTTTTGCTCATACCTTTGCTAAGTTTTACAAGGTTGATGTTAGGGCCTCAGCTCATGCTGTCTTGGCTATATGGTTATGCAGGTGACGGTGGTTTTAAACTGTCTGCTGTTGTCGTTTTTGTTGGGGATCCCACTCTACTTTATGGACACTGCTATTGGATGTCCCAAGTGTAAGTACTATATCTGGAGCAGGACGTACTGTATACCAAGAATAATACAATTATGTGAAATACTCACCTGTAGAATTGATATTATTTGTATACAGTACGTCCTGCTCCATCCCACCCTGGTTTTTTGCATTATTCTGGATCCCCTGTATGGTGATTGTTACCATTGTTATAGTTACCAGTTTTTTGGTGGTTAATTCTCCCGGCTTCTTGTTCACTGCTTTTCAATGCTGGGGATTTGTGGGAGGTCCCCTGGTATTTGAGGGCTGGGAGGAGCCTGTTTTGCATGTCTCTGCAGTGCAGCGCCATCTGGCGGAGGATAACCCAAGTGTAAGTACTATATCTGGAGCAGGACGTACTGTATACAAATAATATCAATTCTACAGGTGAGTATTTCACAGAATTGTATTTTTCATAGAATGGGAGAGGCCTAACAAGCTACCGTCGGTTCCTAAAGGCTTGGACAGGCGCTACCCCTTTCCTGATGAGCTGGTTCGGCTATCCTTGTGAAGTGGATCCCCCGTGTCGGGGTTGTCCAATACTACTGTTATGCCGTCACCTGATACTGCTTCCTTACGTGACCCTGCTGACAAGCGCATGGATCAGCTGGTCTGCCATGCGTTCACCTTTGCTGGTGCCCATTTTCGCACTGTATGCGCCTCGGCGATTGTCTCTAGCCATCAGAAGGAAGGTAAGACACCTTGTGGATAGAGCTAAGACCCGCAAGCGGGCGGAGGAGTATAAGGAACTCAAGGCCTGCTTGGATTTCATTGGTTTTGTTGCTACGGCCATGGACGATAAGGTCCGGCTCGGTGCCAGGATTTCGGCTTTGCTTGTTGCTCTCCGCTGTTCGCTGTGGCAATGGTCGGCTGATGCGGCTGCCAAGAAGTCGCTTACGAGTATCCCTTTTGTGGGGAACAGGCGGTTCGGGGAGCGCCTGGACCTTTTGGTCAAAGATGGTAGACTCCCTCAGAGACGGAAGCCTGCTCTATTAGCTCTGCCTGCTCTAATACCTCTGCCTATCATTTAGTGGAGGAAGAGGCTCTTCATTTCCCGGTAACCGCAGAGATACCTGGGGCAGAGGTAGGTCCCGCGGCTGACCCAACCCCTCATGGGGACCTAAGTCCAAGCCCTCTCAGGCATGAGGGGGCGCCCTCACCCATCCGGGTGGGGGGACGGCTTCTGCTGTTTGCTCAAATCTGGAGGCGGCACGTCTCGGACCGGTGGATTCAGGAGGTAGTGTCCTCCGGTTACAAGATAGAGCTGGCAGCCAGGCCGCCCACAAAATTCCTCCGCTCACAGATATCCTGAGACCCGCTAAAGGCCCAGGCCTTGAGAGCGGCTGTGCAACATCTCCTGCGGTTAGGTGTGATTTGCCCTGTACCTCGGCTCCCCTTTTAAGGGGTTGTGCGATCCAGGTTCGCTCGGACAATCAGACGGCTGTCGCCTACATCAATCACCAGGGAGGGACTCGGAGCAAGAGAGCCCTCAAGGAGGTAACCCAGATTCTGACTTGGGCAGAGCAGAATGTTCCCTGCATCTCGGCAGTCTACATTCCTGGGGTAGAAAACCTGGAGGCAGACTCCTTGAGCAGGAGCGCCTCGCGCCTGGGGGAATGGTCTCTCAGCAGCAAGACCTTTCACGCTCTGTGTCTCCGCTGGGGCCAGACGGACGTGGACCTGTCCTTGGACGGGATCCAAGTTTCTGTATGCATTCCCTCTGTTTCCACTCCTGTGCAGAGTGCTGCGCAAGATAGCCCAGGAAGGGGGACCAACCATCCTGGTGGCTCCTCCATGGGCATGATGTAGCGATCTACTGACATCTGAACTGACGACCCAGGGCTTCTCACTCGGGTCGCTGCGGCACCCCAATTTACGGAGGCTGGCTTTGACGGCCTGGCTATTGAAACCTCAATCCTGACGGAAAAGGGTTTGTCGGCCACGGTTGTGCAGACAATGATTCAGGCACGGAATAAATCTTCTTCCATTATATACTACAGAGTTTGGCATCCCTATATTGCTTGGTGTGAGACCAAGAGTCTCCCTTGCCGCATATTTTCTATTTCTAGGATTCTGGAGTTTTTACAACACGGCTTAGACTTGGGTCTTCAGCTAAGCACCCTCACGGGTCAGGTCTCGGTTTTAGCCATCTTTTACCAGAGATCCATTGATAACCATAGGTTGATCAAGACTTTTTTCCAGGGAGTCACCCATGTCCGGCCACCGCGTAAGTCAGTATTACCGGTGTGGGACTTGAATTTAGTACTTTTTGCTCTTTAGGGTCCTCCCTTCGAACCATTGTGCGATGTTGCATTGTCTATTTTGACGCTCAAAGTGGTCTTTTTGGTAGCGATCACCTCGGTACGTCGTGTATCAGAGCTGGCCGCGCTTTGTATGAAACCTCCCTATTTTGAACGGCATAGGGATAAGGTGGTTTTTCGCTTTAAACCTAATTTTTTACCTAAGGTCGTTTCTCCCTTTCACCTTAATGAGGAAGTCATCTAACCTTCCTTGTGTCCAGCACAGGCTAATTCCAAGGAACGGACCCTCCATGCCTTGTATGTGGTTAGGACCATAAAGTATTACCTGGCTGCGACTGAATCCTTCAGGAAATCGGATTTGCTCTGTCCTAACAGAAGGCTCTAGGAAAGGTTTGCCAACAGCCAAGTCCACTCTCAGTAAGTGGATCAGACAGGCGGTGGGGCAGGCTTATTCTTCTAAAGGGAAGGAACCCCCTTTTCGGATCACAGCTCACTCTACCAGAGCTATTGGTGCCTCTTGGGCCTTTCAGCGTCGGTTGAGCATGTTTGTAAGGCTGCCACTTGGTCTTCAGTTCATACTACAAAGTTTTACAAGGTGGACGTCAGGGCCTTAGCTGACGCTGTTTTTGGCCAAAAGGTGCTTCAGGCGGTAGTGAAATGAACTACATGCTGTTCCGCACTGAGGATCCCGCCCAAATGGAAACTGCTTTTGGATGTCCCACATGTCATCACTCTGGGACGACCTGGACTGGATGTAGGGGAAAAATGCAATTCTGTGAAACTCACCTGTAGAATTGTTTTGGTCATCCCACCCCACCCTTGTTGTTTCATTGTTCCTGTTTGCCTGTTATGGTGATCACCATTTTTATTCATTGGATATTGTTTTCATAAATCTTGGTAGAGAGAGTACTAGCTGAAGCTATGTAAAGTAACATGGTTTCCTGGGCCTCCCGGCCTGTCCTCTTTTTGTCTACTGCTTTTTAACCACTGGGGAATGATAGAGGGACACCTGACTTTATAGGGGGCCGGGAGGAACTACACCTTTTGATCTTGCAGTCGAGTGCCCCCTGGGGGCAAACACCCACATATCATCACTCTGGGATGACCTGGACTGGATGTATCCAAAAACAATTCTACAGGTGAGTTTCACAGAATTGTATTTTTCTGTCTTTTGTGTCACTAGATAGGCCTTGTCCTTTGAACTGTGGATGTTGGATGGAGTAAAGCCTTGCTTTTCTTCTTAAAAAAAAATAAAAAATAGGTTGATACACATCACATGAAGTCACTATTAAAATCCCCATATCGCCTTATTTTGGAGTCGTGTTTACTGCATTGAATTGCACATCTTCTTGGAGGTTGTGGGGGAGGATCCATGGAGCAACAGAAGTCTGGGGAATTAAGGAGTCGGGGCAGTACCTAAATGTTTTGAGCATGTGGTTTTAACCAGTGTGATACATTTCTAGCCATGTGACATGTCACATTATCTTTCTGTAAAACCCCCTTATCCAAGGGAAGGATGTTAGTAGCATCTACAGTATTCGTTGCCAGCTTTCATTTAGTTAGGCATCAATGTGTTCACCTAATGAACAAATGGAGACGAGCCCTACTAAATTCCATTCCTTTTCTACAGTGCTACATAGCGATTACCATCCATAATAAAATGTGTACCTATCTGTTTTCTTAGTTGCTTAGCAGGTATAGCACAGATACAGGTTGGCCATGACTTGCTGGAGTCTGTGTGTGTGTGTATCACTGTCCTCACACAAGCCACTTGCAGACTAACATAGCAGGTAAGGTCCCCAGGGCGCAGCAGATCATTTTACATTTTAGCTCCATTGTATTCCATGGCACTGTACAAGGAAACATTACTGACAGGGTAATGTGCCAGTTGTTTTAGGTCCAAGATTTTATGGAAATGCAATACACATAGACCTCATACAGTAGGAAATGAGACCAGCTTACAATGTAAATCAGGGGTTCCCAACTTCTTCTCAATCAAGTACAACCTTTCATTTTCAAATTATATAAAGTACAACCTTTCATTTTCAAATTATATAAAGTACAACCTTTCATTTTCAAATTATATAAAGTACAACCTGAGTGGTGTATATGGGTTCCAGTCGCCTAAAACTGCCTACTAAAGTGCATAAACTGCAGAGAAAATGCTCACAAATAGTTTTATCTCCTTTTTAGAGCAGTGTTGTGTCTAAATTAAATGTGGGCAGATCATGTTGGGGTACAGTCTGCTGCCTGGTCGAGTACTTCCTGATAGAATCTCGAAAACCACTAGTAATGCAAGTACCACTAGTTGGAAACCCCTGATTTAGATCATGAGGGGCGAGAGCCAGAGAAGTAAGGGAAAACCACCCTGGAGCAAAATTTGGAAGAGGAGCTAAGGGGTTAGAAATGTACACTTGTATTTTTTTTTCAGTTGTTCTTTCTTCACCAGCACTGCATGTCCCACCCTCTGATCAGGATGCCAGTTGTTCTGAAAATTGTTTGTGAAGATACGTTCAGAGCTCCATTTACTTGCCCCTCTGTATTCCAGCAGCTTCACCCCCCCCCCCCCCCCCCGACCATTTGTGAGGCTTGATTTTACTGAGGGAGTGGTAAGAAATCTCACTTTGCGGGGGGTTAATGCAAAAGGGGGTAAGCCAGCAATTGGGACACCCCCCATGTAAGAAACACCAATTTTGTGAACAATAAGTGGTGTTTCAGTATAAGCCCTGTGTCTCGCCTATGACTAGTGAGGTACCTGAGATGGGTGTTTAGGATGCCTTGCATATCCTGTCGGCAAACCTCATTGGTTGCCAGCAGGTAATTTGGCTGGCCAATACAATGTGTGAGTTTGCCTGAAACTGGACAGTTTACTCAGCCCTTAGCTGTGGCGTTCTCCAGCTATTTAGATAGGCTGGAGCCTCAGGCTAGAGGGAAGCCAGGGAGCAGGCCTGTCATGTCAGTTGCCACATTTGAGACCAGCCAACTGGCAATCTTGTATTGTATTTTTTTTTTTTATTAACTGAGCCAGCAGCATCATCTGAGGTAATCGGGTGGGGGGTTGTTTTAGAGGGTTTTGATCTGCTTTGTACAGATAAGTATGTGTGTCTTGGGGTTATAAAATAGCTGGATGGATGGTTGCATGCTTTCCTGTGGCTTTCTGAGTACCTGCAAATTGTATTTGTTAAAAATAATGCAGATCTAGTAAGGGGCAGGGAGGATAGTGTGTTACGCTGATATATATATATCTATGTGGTGGGGAGACACAGAGCAGGTACATCAGTTTGCACAGCTCTGTTTATGCTGTGCACTTTTTGGCCGGCTATTTCTAGCCCACTCGGCTTTCTTGTCTGTGTCTGTGCATGTCTATATACATTTATCATTTGTAGCCTCCCGCACTAAATCTGCTTTTTATAACTGTCAGCGAGCTATCCCTGTCTTTGTAAACTCTGTGCTCCTAATTTACTTTCACAGTCATTCAGCAGCTGTCTGTTTAAAGAGACCAGGACTACAAAGATACTTGGTTAGGTAAGACTTGAACACGCTTAATCCACAAGCCTCAGAGTAGGGCTGCCACATACTTGTAGCTTTTATTTAAAGCTTCGGATCAGACGGAAGAGAAATAAAACTTGTATGATTACGTATACTTTAGATTGCAAGCTTGTCGGATCAGACAGAAGAGAAATAGTATTTGTATGATTAGGTATACTTTAGATTGCAAGCTTGTTGGATCAGACAAGAGAAATAGAACTTGTATGATTACGTATACTTTAGATTGCAAGCTTGTAAGGTCTCCTGCTCTATTGGCTCATTTTTGCATTATTGTCTGGATTGAGTTATGAAGTTATCCTTTTTTAATGTAAAAACACTGAAGGACCACATGGTCCACCCTGTGTTTTTGTTATTCTCTTGATCTTGAGCTAGATCTAAATCTATATGGGCATGTTTAAATTCACTTACTGCTGATTTCTCAACCAACTCTGCTGGAAGTTTGTTCCAAGCACCAGAAAAATATTTTCAGACATTGCTTCTGATCTTTCAACGACTAACTTCAGCTTGTGTCCTCTTGCTTCATCATTAAACCGTACAAAAAGTCCTATTTGAGTTTTGTTTCCAGTCACTATGATTCATTACGATTTGGGTTATCCCATGGTGGGAATCGCTCCCTAACCCCCCGCGCTTACCAAGCGACATTCTAGCGCTGAATTAAAATGCTGCACATGTATTCCCTGCTGTGCTCATGGCCACCCAGCGAAAGTTGGCTCTCTGACCCCACAAAAAAAAAAAAAAAAGTCTAGCCTTCCTACTTAGTCAATGGAATGTAGAACCTAATCAAACTGAAAATCTGTGTGTCATTAAAACCAAAGGTAGTAACCAGCATAAATTGTGTGACCCTTGTGTCGGTGACTCCCCTCTTTTTACACAGACCCTTATTTTTTCTCAGCTGAATCAAAAAAGAAAAAAATAAGGCTAAATCTGTACACTGGGGTTACAGACTGTGTGTATATATATATATATATATATATATATATATATATATATTCATTTGAAACCTGTGCTTCTAAGTAGGGCCTTTTCTACGCTTTCCCCCTGACTTGTTAACATCAGCCCTGCCCTGTGCAGGGTCACTTGTTTTCTGCCTGAATTGGTATTTAAGGGTTATACAGGGTCATACGATCAACTTGTCTAGTTCTACTGCGTGAATCCTGTAGAATGGTTATACATCGTGTTTCCTCTGTTATGTTTTACTCTGTGCCTTGGTTTTCCTGAAGGTTGACTGATAGTCAGCGAGCATATTCTTCAGAGCATTTCAGGCTTACATGGACCTCCAGGTCTCTGGCATCTCGATCTGGTGTGGTGGTGGGTCAGATATTGAAGGCGAGGCAAGAAGATGCCTCCCTTTCTCTGTTGGTGGTGCGGGACACACCAGGCTACAGTAAAACACATCTGGTGGAAATGCAAATATATTAAATCTCTATGGAAAGATGTAGCTAATTTTGTTAATAGAGAAGAGGGGATAAATATACCGCTGAACATTCCAAAGTTGAACCTACCAATGGCAAAGAGGTTCTTAATAAACCTCATCCTTATAGGCACCAACATTTTTATAGTCAAATTCTGGCGAATGCCAAACCCATTTACCTTTGAAACCTGGAAACAAGGGAGGATAGGCGTTTTAGAAATGGAAACAGCTGTAACTACCTGGGAGAAATCAAGATGCTTCTACGGTTTAGAAAAAAGTAAAAAAAAACTTCCCCATGCCTAGCTACTTAAAGTGGACCAGGTTTTGACTATCCTGGGTTTTGGTCCACTACCCCGGTGCCCTGCTATGTGAAACCCCCCAGATCTCCTGCATAAACTCACCGCAGTCCTACGGCGCATGCGCGACAGCTCGTCTAAACAGCGCACTCGGAGCCACTGAGCTATGAATGTCTAACCCAACGTCTTAGCTCAGTGGCTCTGAGCGCGCTGGCGGCCAGAGGGGGGAGGGGAAAAAATTATGGATAAGTGCATATCAAGGTTATGAAGATATGCAATTAAACGTAGATGATATAATGGGGGAAACATAGGCAATTTCTAATTCTCGAATATGTCAGGAACTGCCCCGCGATAATGCTGATATGATCTTGCGTTACTTGATGAATGATAATATTTCGGACCACGGTAAACGAAGATCAACAGTGGGAGAGTGGGGGGAAAAAAGATATTGATGGCAAGTGATATGGAGTTCTTGCTCTATGCCACGTTTTTGTTTGCAATTCTGAATGGAAATAAAAATGTATTTTCAAAAATGTCAGAAACATCGTCCTCCTAATCCTCCCAGTTAACCCCTTGAAGCTTGTCCTGTGTTTTAATAAGAAGCAGAATGGGCTGCCCACCCCCCAGCACTGCTATACAAGCCTCTTTATTAGAGCCCACATGGCACAGCAGCCGACCAGAAAGTACATACAAGGCTACTGAAGGACAAACACACTGGCAGTAAGATTGTATTCTTCTGACCTAAAGCCAGATATCCAGCAGTGAATTATTGAGAGAAAGGACAGTTCTCAGAGTTTAGATAATTAATGAGGCCCCTTACTGTTTCCGTTTCCTCCGGTTATATCGATGTTACTGCTATTCCACGCTGTTTAAAGTTTTTCTGTGTCAATATTTAGATACCGTGACACGTGTGTATGAATCCAAACCAGATTTTACAGTTTCCCACATAAATCTTCTAGGCCCAGGTAGATTTCCATTTTTGTCCGTTCTGTGTGAAAAAGTTGGAAACTCTTGACAATAGGGAATTCTTTTCAATCGGTTTGCTGTGCAAAAAAGGTGACTTCTAACAAAAAAAAGTTTGAGTCCTGGTGCTCCTCTAGCTGCCATCATTGCCAATCTTGACTGAAACCAGTGAGCAGATCAGGACAGACTTTATTCCCTGACAGCCTGCTTGTTAGTGGGTCAGTATGTTTGGAGCATTTCAGGTGGGCTGCCTCCAGATTCCCCTTCTGACAGGTTTATTGGGGTGATTGTCTGTTATGTGAATAATATGAAGCATAATCACAGTAGACCAGGGACATAAAATAACCAGTATAGGCAAATCCATATCCACAGCAGATGATTATGACCTAAGCACGTTTCAGAGATTAATAATGGCAAATACCAGTGAGCACTTCACCTATTTAAATACAGAATTGCCCCAAAGCTTCATCCGCCAAATTCACATTCCACCCCCACCCCCAAGAGGTCATTCAGGACCTTGTGAGCCAGGTGTGACAGAATCATGAGTAAATGGGACAGGATAGGAAGACACCTCAAGTGTTCTCCTCATCAGGTTGGCTGATTAGTCTGCCTGTGAACCACAAATTCAGAAGATACATTTTACTATCCATGTTTGTATGACAGGAGCGGCAGGAACACGGCAGTGCTGCAAGCTTCCTATTGGAGAGGTGGCTGCCAAACTTGTACAGCTGCTTCCTGTCTTCGAAGGATGGAGTTCTGCAGGGAAAAGTTGAGTATCTCTCTGTAACACAGGGTTTGCTGTAGGCTTAAAGCAGATCAAAACCCTTTCAGTGCAGCCCTGGAATCCAATCAATTTAGTTGGATACCCAGCTATGTGAAACCCCTGGGTTCCTGCAACGCTGAAATCACGCTGCTTCCCTGTAGCTGTGCATGTGCCCGTCCTAAACAGAAAGCCGTGGATGCTTCCAGGCGGCTAAGGATCATCATATGGCAGTTTTGAGATCAGCCAAGCGGTAATCTCAGAGCTGCCGCGGGCATGGCTTCAGCGGTGGAAAGACATGGTTTTATTTGAAAACCGGGCCACTACCAAGACAGCAGCCTTTCCCAAGATACTCGGGCAGGTAGGGCACCGAAAATGGATCCTAATCTGCTTTAAGGTTAGGTCATTTTCTCTTCCATTTTACTTCAGGCCATCATACTTAATTCAGAGACGATTGGGTAATCTCTCCCGAAGGGTGTGGTCTGCAAGAACAAAGGTGTGTCTCCACCTCCCGGGCCTATAACTACCTGGCTGACTTGATGCACCTCAGTTTTTTTTCTTGCAGTGGTCACTGCAAGGACTTATCTGAACTCCTCTCCCATTTACTTTTTGTTTTAAAAGGAATTATGCCTTGGAAGCGGGGGTAATGGAAACCTGACTGTTCCTTGGCTCTTATACTCCTTGGATCTGAATGGACCCTCTTTGCCTTTGCAGCTAAGCTGCATTCGGATCAGGATGGCAAGGTAAGCGCCAGGGTCTTGGGGCTCTGTGGGGTGTCACCCTTTTTGTTTTATTAAAGTAACACTCCTAACTGAATTCCGCCACAGGAAAAAGCAGCCATAAGGCTTTTGTCTGGTGAGCCTGATTGAGGGGAACCAGGGGAATGAATTTCCTCTTTATTGCTCTTTCCATGTGTTTTTGCTGGTTGAGAAATTCAAAATTTGCGCCCGCCGCTATGGAAACATTTTCGGCTTAGCATACAAGCGAGCATTGGTGTGCGGCTCTTTTCTTACCCCACTCGCGCTGGAAGATTTTCGGCCGGGTGAAACGGCAAGCACCGCTAACATCGCGGTTCTCCGGCCGCTCTCACTGGAAGATTTTAGGCTGGGCGAAGGGGCAAATACCGCTAACATCGCGGTTCTCCTCCGGCCGCTCACACTGCAATATTTTTGGCCGGGACTAAGCGGCAAGTACCGCTAACATCGCGGTTCTCCTCTGGTCGCTCGCACTGCAACATTGGATGGCACCGTGTGCAGGGTTATGCTACTGTAGTAGTGGATATGGAAGACAATTGTCTCCTCCCTGCAAGGGCTCTGACCCCTGTTGCCGGTGCCCTCTGAGCTTAAAAACCCCCCTGGCAGCCTTCAAGTGGTCCTAAAACCTGAGCTACTAACATGAGCTACTAAGAAGGTTTTGAAAAAAAAAAATTTCCTCTGAGTTTTGAAGAGGATATTGTGGCTGCCATAGCCTCCTTCTGAGTCTTTAAACTCTGTCGGCAGCCCTCAAGTGGTCCTAAACCTTTAGAGAGTCATTTAGAAGGATTGGCTGCTAAAAGGATTTTTAAAGAAAAGATTTATCCTCTAACTTGAAGAGGATATTGTAGCTGCCATAGTCTCCCAGGAAGTTATCCGTTGGGAGGATTTATCCAGTAGGGACTCGTATTCAGAAGTCCTCTACACAAGGGGGTGCTCAGTTAAGATGGATGGATGGTTTTGATTTCCTCAATTCTGGAGGTTGTTGCAGAGCATACGCATTATTATAATCTGATCAATAGGGAATGGCAGAAGTCAGGTTGTCTTCTGCCCATTCCTAAAGTACTAGATACTATGTATCCCTTTCCTCCAGATCAGATTGAATTATGGCTAACCCTTCTGTGGTGGACGCTCTGTGGCCAGGTCCTTTTAAGAATTTGGTTATGCCATCCTCGGATAGTGCTTCTCCAAAGGATCCAGCGAATAAGCGCGTGGATCAGGTGGCATGTCCTGCTTATTCTATTATGGGGTCGACCTTGCGGCCGGCCTGGCCTACATCCATAGCATTTTTGGGGAGCAGGGGGTTGTTGAAACAACTGGACTCGAAGACTCGTAAGGGTCATTCATGGAAGTCGTACTCCCAGGTGACCAAGACCAGCTTGGCTACAACAGGTATATGATACGGGCTATGGAGGATTGAGTAGGTTAAGTGCCAGAGGCCTAGCTCTGGTGTTAGCCTTAAGGCGTGCTTTATGGCTTAAGCAATGGTCAGCTGACATAGCCTCCAAAAAAGGACAGGACTCCCTTTTAAGGTGTGGTGTCTGTTTGGGGAGTGCTTGGTTGACATGGTAAAGCGGTGGTAAATCTTCTAATCTGCCACAGAAGCCGAAGTCTATTACTGCTTCCGCAGGGCCTCTAATACTCCGGGGGTTCCGGTTAGAGGTTCGGCCTCTTCGGGATATCGAAGAGATTTTTGGAATAAGACTAAGGCAACAGGTGTCTAGCAGAATAAAGCCAGACCTCCTTCAAAGCCTGTTCAGGCATGAAGGGACGCTCCCGCACTTGCAGGTGTGGGGGGACCGCTTCTGCATTTGGCTCATATTTGGAGGCTTCATGTAACAGATATTTGGATACAGGAAGTTGTATCCTCAGGTTACAAGATCAAATTAGGAGCCAGACCCCCTTGGAGATTCTCTTGGTCAGGGGTATCCCGAATTCCGCAGAAGCATTGAGATCTGCCGTATCTCGCCTTTTTAGAGATTGGAGTTGTTGATACACAGTGAAGTTACTCCAGCCAGGCAGTGTATATATAAGGATACATACCTACATTGCTGTAGGTGGCCTACATCTTCAGTTTGTGGCGTTACCCTTCGGTCTATCTTCAGCACCAAGGGTGTTTACCAAGGTGTTGGCAGGTCTCAGGTTTTCTCTAAGAAGTCAGGGTATACATATAATCCCTTACTTAGACTATCTGTTGATATGGGCCCCATCATATCAGGGGGCCCAGAAGAATATACAGACTGTCTGATCGACACTGGATAATTGACTATCCAGTCGAATTCTTAAATCCAATATATCATAGCTTCAAGAGTTTTTCTTTCTGGGGCTGTCATTAGACACATCTCAAGCAAAAGTGTTTTTTCCAACACAGGAGTGTCTTGCCCTCACCCGACGATTCATCAAGGAATATGTCTGTTGGGGCTGATGGTATCTTGCTTTGAGTCAGTACCTTTTGCACTGTTCACAAAGGCCCCTGCAGATGGAATTGCTCACAATCTGTGATCAAGACCCACACACTCTGGATCACTCTTTTTGCATGACACCGTCAACAAGGCAGTCTCTAGCCTTGTCCTCAGCCTCTTCAGACTGGCAAATCCTCCCTTCCAGTACAGTGGAAGATCATCACCATGGATGCCAGTCTATCGGGTTGGGGGAGTGTCATGGAGTCACCAACGCTCCAGGGACAGTGAAGTCTGAAGGAGAGCAAACTCTCCATAAATATCCTGGAACTGAGAGCGATTCTATTGTATCTTAGTCATTGGACATACCATCTGAAGGGGTATCCCGTCCAGATTCAAACAGACAATCGGACGGCGGTGGTATATATCAACCACCATGGGGGCACCTGAAGCAGTGAAGCCCTCATGGAAGTGAGCTGGTTTTTACTTTGGGCCGAGAAACAGGTTTCATGCATTTCGGCTGTACACATACCTGGAGTGGACAACTTGCAGGCCGATCATCTCAGCAGAACGCTCCTGCATCAGAGGGAGTGGTCTCTTAGTCAGAGGGTTTTTTCAATCCCTATGCATGAGCTGGGGGATTCTGAACAAAGACCTCTTGTGCATCACGACACAATCGGAAGGTTACAAAGTTAATGTCTGGGTCCAGGGATCCTCTAACTATAGCAACAGATGTCCTGACTCTTCAGGGGTCAGCATTAAAGCTTCTTTATGCATTCTCTTCGATTCCACTCCTGGGTTAAGTACGAAGAAAGGTTAGCTCAAAAGGGAGTCCCAACCATTCTGGTGGCTCCTCGGTGGCTAAGAAGCTGGTTCTCAAACATAGTAAGGATGTCGGGGGCAACTCGTTGAGGTTACCCGACGATCCAGATCTTCTCACACAGGGGCCTCTAAGGCATCCCAATTCACATGTTCTGGCTTGGGCGGCCTGGCTATTGAATCCTTTACCTTGGCAGAAAGGGGGTTCTTCTGACATAGTCATGCAGACTATGATTCAGACCAGGAAGAAGTCTTCATCAATGATCTACTATACAGTCTGGCAAGCATTATTGCTTGGTGCGAATCCAGAAGGTTCGCTGGTAGAATTTTTTCTGTTCCCAGTATATTTGATTTTTTTTGGCAGAAAGGTCTTGATGAAGGTTTTCAATTGAGTACTTTAAAGGGACAGATATCTGCTTTATCTATCTTTTATTCAGAAGCCCATTGCTGTGAATAAATGTATCAAAACTTTTTGCATAGGGAGTCGCTCATGTGCGGCCTCCTCGTAAGCTACTTCTGCCGGTTTGGGACCTGAACTTAGTTTTATCAGCTCTTTATCAGAGTCCTCCTTTTTGAACTATTGGCAGATGCACCATTAAGTTTATTGACTCATAAGGTTTCTGAATTAGCAGCTTATCAGTTAAGTCTCCTTATTTAGTGTTACATAAGGACAAGTTCGTCTTCTGCTTTAAACAGAATGTTCTTCCTAAGGTGGTTCCCATCTTAATGAAGAGGTGAATTGTCTTAGGTCCTACTCCAGTGTCCGATAGAGAGAGGATTCTACATTGCTGGATGTAGGGAAAGGCACTAAGATACCATCTCACTGCTTCACAATCTCAAAAGGTACAGCCTTTGGTAGGAAGGAATTGCATACAGTGGTAATTAGATGGTTTTGGAATGTCTTATTCCTGAATGGAATAAGGGTTTTTGAGATGTCTTATTCCTGAATGGAATAAGGGTTTTTGAGATGTCTTATTCCTGAAAGGAATGTTTGGGGATCCCACCCGAATTCGGGTACTGCTTTTGGAGGGCCCAATCGTTTCTCTGAATTAAGTTTGATGGCCTGAAGTAAAATGGAACTACATACAAATGGAATTCTATGAGTACACACCTGTAGAATTAATTTCTCTTCCATTATTACGTCAGGACATCAGACCCTCCCTGTCTGCTAGGTTACTATGTCCATGTGTTGGATGCCTAGTTTTAGTGGCGTGGTAAATATGTAAATAGTTGCTGTAAATAATGAGCAGCATAATAAAAAAAAAAAAAAAAAATGGAGAGAGGAGTCTTGTATTTTGTCTCCAGCCTTTTTGTTTCCAACAAGATAGGTATGCCTCCCGGGCGGCTGGTTCTACTGCTTTTCAGTTAAACTGAGGTGCATCAAGTCAGCCAGGTGGTTATAGGCCCGGGAGGTGGAGACACACCTTTGTTCTTGCAGACCACACCCTTCGGGAGAGGTTAACCCAATCGTCTCTGAATTAAGTCTGATGTCCTGAAGTAATAATGGAAGAGAAATTAATTCTACAGGTGAGTACTCACAGAATTTTCTTTTTGCATCTGTAAAAGGATTCTTCCTGGCACGGTTGCAATGGAGAGTTTAGAATCACTTCTAAAGAATTTATCTGAGGAACTTTGCTCACTGCAGGGCTGGGAGGCAGCATTGAGTGTAAATCTCCTGCAGGGCCATCGGGCAGCATGGTGTCACCACATTGTCTGCTGTGGCTTCTGGTGGATAGAGAAGTTAGCAGGGGCATAACTTGAGTGAGTGCAACCGCACCTGGATCCAGAAGGTCATAGGGGCCCCATCCTTGTCACTCATCCCCTGTATTTATCATTTGTGCTCACCCGGCTTCCTTTAGAGACATGAATCACTATCCATTCCTGATTTTAAAAGATAGAAAAAAAGTTTACTGTATGAGCTGCGAAAAGGTCCCATTTAATGTTCGCACCAGAACCCTATCACATTTAGTTTTACCACTGAGAGCCTGAATACAATATTTGAGTATCTACTCACTGTGGTTGGTTCCATTTAAGTCGCTGAGAGGAAGGTTGTAATAAAGGTTTGGGTCTGGTTTGGATTTACGGCAGCTGATGACAATGCAAACACAGAGAGGGAAGGAAGGGCACACTAGCCCTTTCCATGACCCTCTCTAAATAGGAGCACCAAAATACTTGTAAAGAATCCAAAAATTATTTTTGTTATAAATATAACCAAGTGGCTCATAAAAACTACACATTAACACACACAAAACTTAATAAAAACTGCATATGTCCAATGTATTTACTGCCTATTTTTCATTGTAATATAAATTCATTGTAAAGTAATTAAAGATCTCTAACCCCTTAGAAAGCTACATGAGAAATCCACTATGGTGATGAGAAATATTCATGAGAATGTTATATAATGATATAATTAATATTGTTATTATTTATTAAAAATTGTTATGAAATATCCCTAATTATTAATATATAAGTAATTATATATAGCAATTAATTAATCTTGATTTTGTGCCGGCACAAATCTTTCTATGTTATCAAAGAGAGAAGTTTTTTTTATGAATTCATTAATCAGTGTAAAAAATTAATCTTATGCTGTAATAATTAATTAATTGATAAAGTGCATAAATAATTACCAAAACCAAATAAGGGACTTATTACAATATATACATAAGTACAAAAAATACTAATAAATGTGCTTAGCCTTCGCTAATTAAGTGTATAAATAAATTCCAAAACCAATAAAAAGCTTATTACACTATGTACATAATCACAAAAATAATAATAAATGTGCTTAGCCTTCGCTATTATGCTATTTTGGCATTACCAAATCTAAATAAGCATGATCATTAATCATTGTACCAAATAATTATTATAAATTACCACCAAATCAGTATTCAGACATTAATCATGGACTCAAAAGTGAGAGCACACCATTACTCTAAGGAGATCATGCTCTATGCACAAATAAACAGATACAAAACCTGTAATGCAGCAATAATAATCTTAGGATGTTATGGGCCGAGGACAAAAATGATGGGCAGTCCACCTGCACACGTGGCCTCCTATGCCACTTCCTTCACCCGACAGAAGTGGCATAGGAGGCCACGTGCGCAGGTGGACTGCCCTGCATTTTTGTCCTCTGCCCATAACACCCTGGGCAGAGGACAAAAGATAATTTTTGGTGCTCCTATTTAGAGAGGGTTATGGAAAGTGCTAAGTTGATGACCTTATGAAACTTATTCCTAACTTTCTTGGAAAGCAACCTGCTCCATAAATATAAGGGAGAGGCAGTGCCTGCAGGAGGACCATAGTGACTCATGTAAAGACCGTGAAGGGTTTTAAAAAGCCTGTCTTCGGTTGGGCTGAGTCTCTACTGACATTCAGCTGCATTTCCCACCAGACTTCCTCCCAACTGCCCTCCATTAACCATGGATACCCAGAGGAAATACATGGCAGTGATGTTCCCTGCTCCATTCTGTTTAGTTGGGGGGAGGGGATCTGAAAGGAAAGCAACTGCAGCATGACATTGCAGGTTACCTGGCATAGCTGGAGTGTCTGTCTGGGTCAGGTAAGTACGTGTGTTTCTTTTTTTTTCCATATTTAGGAGACTCCTCTCTGCAACACTTAGACTACAGGTAATACATTTTAAAATATTAACAGCTAAGAAAGAACCCTACCTGCACTCCAAATCCAGCGGCTGAGTCAGGCAGTGGAGCATTGTGCGGAATCTGTGCCACTTCCTGACTTCGCTGCTGGATTCACGGTGAAGGAAATTGTCTTTCCTACTTTTACCACCCCCCACCCCACCCGTTCTGCTTCAGCGCTAGAGGAGGGTGGCAGGACGGGGTGTATTTAAAAATCACTAGGCTGGGATGGAGTGGCCCTTTAAGACCAATCCTATCCAGCATAGTCTAGTTAATGAAAGCAGCAAATTTAGCTGCCCTGCATCACCTCCATGCTAAGTGAACTCCACTGCAAATGGCTTGACTGCTACTTATGTTGCCATCTGCTGCCATCTAGTGGCTGAATGATACATCAATATATTGTGCCTGGCTACAGTGTATACTATCCTTTATTACTGCTATGCTGCAAATTGTAATCTCGTTCTTAAAATAACTAGAATTTCTGATTTTGTTTCAGTTTTCTAGACAAAATTGAATTTGTCAGACAAAATGACTACACACCAACAGATCAGGTAAGCATTCTGTTCATATGCCTGAACTACTACATAGGAAGGCTCACAGGTCTTTCGCATTCTCATGTCTAATAAAAAAAAAGTTACGCTTTTTCTACCACATTATCACACTTTAATTAGAAATGTTATTTATTTGTGATTGAGTGATTGAGGTAAATATTGTAGTTTTATCATTTTGAAAATGGCAGCCTGTGGGGAATTCAAACCAATTTAGACAGGATCATTGCTATGTATTTGGATTCCCTATAGATGGCTATAGGGCATCCAGATAGATATAATAGATCCAAATTAGATATCTAATGTCTAAATATCCACCCTATAAAAATAATGTTCCCCTCATCTGTAAAACTGTCCCATTCCAGTTGCAGGGGACTTCCAGTCTTAAGTATAAGAAATCATTTTTTGTATGCGTGGAGTGAGAAATTCACCTCCCTACATCTACCTAACCCGTGTTCCTATTCGCTTAGCTATCCTGGAATTCTCCATTGCATGTACATTGTATCTCAGATAGAGAGATGATCGCTGTATTATTTTTCTGTACATGAGGACTGACTGACTTCATTGTTTTCCAGGACTTATTAAGGTGCAGAGTTTTGACTTCAGGGATTTTTGAAACGCGATTTCAAGTAGACAAAGTAAATTTCCAGTAAGTAAACCAATTCCTTTGTTTAAAAATATTTAGGATCTCTGTGCTGCTTAGTAACACTAGATGAATAAAATAAATTGTAACCAACCTTAGCGCTATTAATTTATGTCACGGGTTTGTGTAAGCTGAAGTTTAGGGCAGATACGGTTCTTCTCTTTTCCATTACAGAGTTTTCACACATGGTGTGAGTGAAAACCTGTACACGGTTTCCTTTAACCAGGAGGAAGTAAAAAGATGGGACAGGGAATTTACAATTACACTTTTAAAGGGGAGAACCACTGAACTCTTTAAATGGCCAGCAAATAAAAAGAAATCTCCACTTGCCTCCCAGATAGAAAGCGTTACTTTCTCATTTTCCTGTAGGCTGTATCTGTGCCAAATACGATAATGCCTCCAAAGTTAAGTTCACAAGGATCTCCCATCTAATAGCCCACAGCAGTCCTTGGGTCTCAACAAACTACTCGCCCCCCTCCACACTCCTGTGGCCCACATGGCCAATCCTTTTGGCCACTGATAGTCATGTGGTGTGTTTGATGCCTCTTCTAGGGCCTCGGCAAGGTCCCCTGCCTGTAGCGCTGCCGACCTCCGTGTTTGGCACCCCCTCTCCCACCCTCTGTTTATCATCCATGAAATAAGAAACGATAGTCCTGGACGATGGACAACCCTCTTTTCAGAATGTATGCCTCTCATCCTGCCCCTAAATTGGGATGGCCCGCTGTGTGAAACCCCTCCCAGAAAGCCCACTAAAACTCAACTTTCCCTGCTCATGGCACATGTGCAGGCTCTCGTCCAATCAGAGCTATTTGCTGTGTTTACTTCCTTTCGGCATTGGGGAGCGCGTGCTGCAGGGGATGTGGAAATTACCTATCTAAAAAAAGAGAGGCGTCTGCCAAATGACATAGTCACGCCAGGCTGCTCTCATTGGATGAGAGCCTGCACACGCTGCTTTGGAGCATGGGGAGGTAATTTTTTACGGTGCATTCCTTTTATATTCCAGGCCGGCTGCTGGTGGGTTTTCTTCCACTTTAAGCATTTGCATGAACCTGACTGTGGACAGGCATTCTGAATGTGGATGCCCAAGTGGTGTAGCCATGTGGGCTGTTTTGGGCTTAGATCCACTTTGAATTAGAATTCCAAGATGTCTGAAATAAAAAGTGGATAACCTTAGGTACTATACTTAATCAAATTCTCCAAAACAAAAGCAATAAAAGGTTGAGGCTAAGGAAGCTGTTTGAAGCTGCACATAGCGGCATTCTGTGGCAAATTTTTATATTCTTAGTATACAGTACGTCCTGCTCCAAATCTAATACTTACACTTGGGATATACTCCGCCAGATGGCGCTGGACTGCAGAGACATCGAAAATAGGCTCCTCCCGGCCCCTCAAACACCCAGGGACCTCTCACAAATCCCCAGAATTTCTCTGCAGTCTGTCTGCGAAGGACGAGAAATGGCTCTCTACTCGCAGGTGAGCAGGGCTATTAGCCCGCGGCCCTGTAGGACTATTCCCACCCGTTCCAATAGTAATATGCCTCCCAGCCTTGGCTGCGCTGGTCGGGTGAAGGTAGGCAACACCGCTGTTAGGTGCTTAGGAGCGCTGCTCCACCGCAATCCCCCCCACCAAAGGGTAGGCGGTTCAGGCTTATGGTGAGCCTCTATGGGATGCCCCTGCCCATCGGTGGGCCCTGTTTAAGTGGCCGCTGTCCTCCCTCATCCTCCTTGTAGCCTTTGGGGGAAAAGAGGGGGGGGGTGTAAATATGTATGCTATGCATTCTGTGTTTTACACTTTTTCCATTCTGTTTAGTCTTGTGTCAGCCGCCGTGCTGACTTGTCTTTACTGTCTTTTTAATATTGACGCCGCAGTGCGCTAACTTGGTTCCGCGCTTGGCGGCGGCATTATCTCAGGCGCTGGTGCGCCATCATTGGCTGCTTGCACGTTCTGGCTTTGCGCTCTTCGGGGGGGGGGGGGGGGGAGCGGGGCCCGTCTTTGGCGCGCTCCGCGTCATCGCTGATAACGGCCTGCCCCTCGAGGTATACCGACGCCATCTTTATCCTGCTTGGTTGGCCCATGCGCAACGGACCCCTACTTACCGCGGTCCGTAAGTGCACTCGCGGGCGGCTTTATATCTTTCACTTTTGTTACTGTGTGCTTACAGGTCTTTCAGGCGGGGCAAACCCCTTTGGCTTCTCCCGGCCCTGTATTAGTATATAACTTGTAGGCTTTGTAAAAATAATACTCCCACTAGCGGGTTATTGGGGCATCCGGGGTTGCTATATAGCGTTATTCACTATCGGCGTATAGCGCCGCTATAATCACCATATGGAGGCATCCCAGGATAACGTGACCGGGGTCCCTTCGGGACAAGACCGGCTGTGTGTAGCGTGTCGGCAGCCTCATGCTGACGCTGACAAGGCGCGGGTCTGTGTACCCTGTGCTGAGCAGGTGCTTGCATTGCAATCTGGCCTGCCAGTGGCTGCACCTCGCTTCACTTCGCCTACTCCCCCAAGCTTAAACCTCACTCCTACTTAGTTGCATACTAGCGGGGATTCTCAGCCTGATGTGTCTTCTAGACTGGCTACTGTTGATTGCTAAGCCTTAGTGCGTAAGGCCCCTGCTAAGAAGCGGCACTTGACGCCTAATGTCACTGTTTTCCCTATGGGAACTGAGGAGTTTTGGAATCTTTGTGGCTATACCCCGTCTGATGAAGGGGAGCTCTTTTCTGATTCAGGCTCATCTGATGAGAGACCAAGGGGTCATGACGATTCTGGCTCTGACCCCTGGGCCCCGGATGACACTGACAGATTATTGACCCAGATTTTTGAGGTTCTGTCCATCTCTCTCCATCTCTCTCCCTGTTGAGGCTCCCAGGCAAAGAGGGGAGCTTTTCCATACAGCAAAATCACGTTTGGAATTTCCAGAGCAGGCACATTTCCATAACCTTGTGCTCAAGGAATGGGAGCGCCCCAGTAAACTTCCCGGGGTTCCAAAAAGTTGGGATAGGAAGTATCCCTTTCCAGCTGAGGTGGTTAAATGTTGTTCATTCCCCCCCGAGGTGGATGCCCTGATCCTAGGGCTAACACCTCTGTCATGCATTCCCCTGACTCTACTACCGTGCGGGATGCTGAGGACCGGCGCATTGACCATCTGGCATCCCACGCCTTGCATGTGCGGGGACGGCGCTGCGCCCGGTCTGTGCCTCTGCCATTACTGCTGTGGCCACTAGAACCCTTATCAGAAATATGCTTGATAGTGCCCCTGATGATTTGCCTTGTGAGGTGTTTAATGCACTCTCCAGTTGATGTTTTTGTAAAATTTGTCCTCTCAGCATTGGATGACACCTTCAGAATGTGTGCCAGAACTTCTGCCCTCGTGGTGGCTATACGCGGCTCTGTTTGGCTGCTGACAACGCTGCCAAGAAGGCCCTCACTGGGTTTCCCTTCAAAGGACTGCGCCTGTTTGGGGACCGCCTGGACCTTTTTGCTAAGGGAGGCAAGTTACCCCAGCGCAGGTGGCAATCTCGGCCCTTTCGGGGTCAGGGTTCCTTCTCCTCCCCTTACCGTGGTGCAAGACAGGGAAGGGGGGTTTCCTTTCCTGGGGAGATGTCTGGGGTGGAGGCAGAGGACATAGACGTCCTGGCTCCTCCTGGGGTCCCAAAGCAAAATCCTTTCCCAAGCCCCTTCAGGCATGATGGGGCGCCCGCACCCATCCGGGTGGGGGGACGGCTGCAGCACTTCGCTCACGTCTGGAGGCTTCAGGTCTCTCAAACTGGTGGATTCACAAGGTAGTGTCCTCCGGTTACAAGTTGGAGTTTGCTGCCGGTCCCCCTCCAAGATTCATCAGATCCCGGATTCCTCAGGACCCTGTGTCAGCTCAGGAGCTAGTGCAAGCAGTGCAAGGCCTCCTGGAGCTGGGGGTGGTCTGCCAGGTCCCCTTAAGAGAGAAAGGCAAGGGCTTTTATTCCAACCTATTCACAGTACCCAAGAAAGATGGTTCAGTCAGGCCAATCCTGGACTTGAAGATCCTCAACAAGTTTGTCAGGGGCTGGCGCTTTCGCATGGAAGCTCTGCGCTCTGCCATCAGTTCCCTGTGCCAAGGGGATTTCATGACTTCTGTGGACATCAAAGATGCTTATCTTCATATTCCTGTGTTCCCAGGTCATCAAAGGTTCCTCAGGTTCGCTCTGATGGATCAACACTACCAGTTTGTGGCCTTGCCCTTCGGCCTCACTTCAGCTCCCAGGGTGTTCACCAAGGTTCTGGCTGGCGTGATGTCTCTGCTCAGATGTCAGGGCATCCGCGTGCTTCCCTATCTGGACGACATTCTCATCACTTCCCAGTCTCTACATCAGGCAGAGTTGGATACTCAGCTGGTGGTGTCCACTCTGGAGTCATTTGGATGGGTGATCAACCACCCCAAGTCCTCACTGTCCCCTTCCTTGGCAACACCATTCCTAGGAATGAATCTGGATACAGTTCAGGCAAGGATCTTCCTTCCTCAACAGAAGGTGGGCAGTCTGATTGCACAGGTTCAGTTCCTGCTATCTTGTCCCCATCCCTCCATCAGGCAGGGGATGCAGCTGGTGGGCCTGATGGTGGCATGCTTCGAAGCGGTCCCTTATGCTCAGTTCCACCTGAGGCCTCTGCAACTTCATCTATTGTCAGTATGGGACAAGAACCCAGCGTCCCTGGACAGGGTCTGTGTGCTCTCCCCCCTGGTCAGGAGGTCCCTCTCGTGGTGGATGGACTCAAGGAATCTGTTGGGGGGCAGATCCTTTCTTGCCCCTTCCTGGGAGACGGTCACCACGGATGCCAGTCTGTCAGGTTGGGGGGGTTTCTGGAAGTCCCTGCGGTTCCAGGGGAGGTGGGGCCCTCAGGAGGCCCACACACCTATCAATGTCTTGGAACTGGGGGCGATCAGGCTAGTTCTGGCTCACTTGACTACTCGCCTTCGGGGCCTGCCTGTTCAGGTGCGCTCGGACAACCAGACGGCAGTTGCCTACATCAATCATCAGGGAGGGACCCGGAGCAAGGGGGCCCTCCAGTAAGCGTCTATGATCCTAGGGCAGAGGTCAATGTCCCCTGCATATCAGCTGTGTACATCCCGGGGGTGGAAAATCGCCTGGCGGACTCCCTAAGCAGGGGGTCCTCTCGTCAGGGAGAATGGTGTCACCGTTGGGGCCAACCAGATGTGGATCTGTTTGCGTCCCGCCACAATCACAAGCTCCTAGCTTTTGTCTCTCTGTCCCGGGATCCTCTGGCCTTGACCTCGGATGCGCTAGCAATGTCATGGAAGGACTTTCAGTTCCTGTATGTCTTCCCTCCAATTCCCCTGCTAGGCAGGGTTCTGCACAAGATTGCTCTGGAAGGGGTGCTAGCAATTCTGGTGGCCCCCCAGGTGGCCAAGAAGAGTGTGGTTCGCAGACGTGGTACAGCTGGAAGTAGATCAGCACGATCTGCCCTTGGTGCCAGATCTGCTCACTCAGGGCTCACTACGCCATCCCAATTTACAAACTCTGGCTTTGACGGCTTGGCTGCTGAAACCTCCATCTTGATGGAGAAGGGGCTGTCTTCCTCGGTCGTGGATACTTTGATTAAAGCTAGGAAGAAGTCTTCCTCTTCCATTTATTGCAGGGTTTGGCATGCCTACATTGACTGGTGTGAGTCTAAGTCTCTTCACTGTCGTGTGTTCTCTATTCCCAGGATTCTGGAGTTCCTGCAGCATGGGTTGGAGATGGGGCTCCAACTCAGTACTCTGAAGGGTCAGGTTTCTGCTCTGGCTATTTTCTTCCAGAAGTCCTTTGCTCAGCACCCTCTGATCAGAACTTTTTTTTTTCCAGGGGGTCACTCATGTGCGCCTGCCACGTAAGCCTATGGTGCCTGTTTGGGATCTGAGCTTGGTTCTGTCAGCCTTGCAGGGTGCTCCCTTTGAACCTGTGCAGGATGCTGCCTTGGCCATTCTTACGCTCAAGGTTATATTTCTGGTGGCTATCACTTCTGTCAGGCGTGTGTCTGAATTGGCGGCGCTTTCCATTCAGCCCCCCTACTATGAGAGACACCAGGACAAGGTGGTGTTTCGTTTCAAATCTGACTTTCTGCCTAAGGTAGTGTCTGTCTTTCATTTGAATCAGGATATTGTTCTTCCTTTCTTGTGCCCTAATCCTAGCAATGCTAAGGAGAGGGTTTTGCACTCTTTGGATGTGGTTAAGTGTCTGAAGTACTATCTGGTGGCTACTGCACCTTTCAGGAAAACTGATGCTCTTTTTGTGGTCCCTTCTGGTCCTAGGAAGGGTTTGGCTCCTGCCAAGTCTACTATCAGCAAGTGGATTTGTCAGGCTGTGATTCAGGCCTACTCTGCTAAGGGGAAAATCCTCCCTCCCGCCTTACTGCTCATTCCACTCGTGCTATTGGTGCCTCTTGGGCTTTTCAGCACCAGGCTTCTGTTGAACAAGTTTGCAAGGCCGCTACTTGGTCTTCTATTCATACCTTTTCAAAGTTTTACAAGGTTGATGTTAGGGCCTCAGCTGATGCTGCTTTTGTCCGAAAGGTTCTGCAGGCGGCAGTGGTTTAAACTGTATGTTGCTGATTTGTATTGGGGATCCCACCCAACTTTATGGACACTGCTATTGGATGTCCCAAGTGTAAGTATTAGATTTGGAGCAGGACGTACTGTATACTAAGAATAATACAATTCTGTGATTTCTCACCTGTAGAATTGGTATTTTGAGTATACAGTACATCCTGCTCCAACCCACCTTTGGTTTGCATTTTCTTGGATCACCTGTATGGTGATTGTTATCATTGTTATAGTTGATAGTTTGGATTGTTTAATTCTCCCGGCTTCTCATTAACTGCTTTTCAATGCTGGGGATTTGTGGGAGGTCCCCGGGTATTTGAGGGGCCGGGAGGAGCCTATTTTCGATGTCTCTGCAGTCCAGCGCCATCTGGCGGAGTATATCCCAAGTGTAAGTATTAGATTTGGAGCATGACGTACTGTATACTCATAATACCAATTCTACAGGTGAGTAATCGCAGAATTGTATTTTGTCCTCTCTGGGAGCCAAAACCTTGATTTTCATTCATGCTTCAGGCAGCTAGAGAGTTATTCTTAGTATACAGTAAGTCCTGCTCCAGATAAGAATCATTAAACTTGGGTATTACTCCGCCAGATGGCGCTAGACTGCAGTGACCACGAAATTGGCTCCTCCAGGCCCCTCAAATACCCGGGACCTCCCACAAATCCCCAGAATTTCTCTGCAATCTGGACTGCGAAGGACAAGAAGATGGCTCTCTTCTCGCAAGTGAGCGGGGCTATTAGCCTGTGGCCCTGTAGGACTATTCCCACCCGTTCCATTTTTAATGTGCCTCCCAGCCTTGGCTGCGCTGGTCCGGGTGATGGTAGACAGCACTACTGTCAGGTGCTTAGGAGCGCTGTTCCACCGCAGGCCCCCACCAAAGGGTAGGCGGTATAGGCATATGGTGAGCCTCTATGGGATGCCCCTATTGCCCCTGTCTATCGGTGGGCCCTATGTTAAGTGGCCGCTGCCCTCCCTCGCTCTCCCTTGTAGCTCTCGGGGGTGGGGGGGGGTGTATATGCCTTGGTGCTTCACTGTATTATGTGCTTACGGTTGGTGTCTGTCTCCGTGCTGACTTGGTTGCACTGGTTGCGTTTTTTGAAGATGCCACCGCGCGTGCTTCCACTGTGCTCCACAGTTGGCGGTGGCATTACCTCAGGTGCTGGTGCGCTGTTATTGGCTGCTTGTCACGTGTGCTGCTTCGCGCTCTTTGGGGGGCGGGGCCCGCGTCACTGTCCCCGCGGCCCGCCCCTCGAGGTATACCTGGCGCCATTTATTCCTAGTATTTCACACACCCCACTTCCAAATATTCATGACACTTGGGAACCAGGCCTGCAGAGGGCGATCTTGCAGAGATGACATGGAAAAAGGAGCCCCTTCTGGTCCACAAGTACTGGGTTCCTCCCACTATTCCTCAGTCTTTTCGTCTCTGCAGTCGGCGAAGCATTCAGAAGATGACTCTCCTTCAAGCTGCAGGTAGCCGGGTTTGCTCCCGGCCCCTTTTTTTCTCTATTTCTGTCTGAGGAGTTTTACTCCTCCGTGAGACCCAAATGTGGGTAGGCGGTTTCCGGGTTGGTGTTCTCGGCATGGGATGCCCCTGTCCCTTTATAATCCCCTTCTATCCTCTCCCCTTTTAGTTCTCCTTTACCCTGCTGGGGTAAAAAGGAGGGGGGGGGGGGCGCGTTATCTGGGCTTATTTGTCACCATGCACACAAATAATGAAAAAAAAAAAAGATATATAAAATAAATCTTTATTACATATATAATGTATGTTTACTTAACTATTTAATAGGATATGTTTTATTTAGATTTTCCTATTTCTGTCTAGGCAGCATTCTTTTTCTTACCTTTCAAAGCTCTTTGTTTCTGCTGTGTTCAGATTTGAATTTCCCTCCATTCTTGGTCATGTGATTCTGGGGGTGGGCGAGGCTTAGGCACACAGCATCATTTCATTATCAGAGCACCTGGTGTGCTCTCCTTGTCTGCCTGGCTCCTGCTGTTTCCCTATGGTCGTCCCTCATTGTGCTTGCTTAGGCAGCACATATACTAAAATTGGAACGATACAGAGAAGATTAGCATGGCCGCTGCGCAAAGATGACACGCATATTTGTGAAGCGTTCCATATTTAAAGGTGCTGTGAGTACCCCTCAGCTTGCTGAAGGGAGTTTCTGCCATTTTTTTCATGCTTTGTCATTTATTGTATTGTGTGCATTGGTGATTGTTTTCTTTGTAGGTGAAAACTCTTTTATTTTAAAGGGGTTTCTCCTGGTCTTTAGCCCTTAAAGCCTTATTTGGGGCTCCATTTGTGTTAATATCCTCCCACTTGGGTCTATTTAAAGGGGCATCCCGGGTAGCAATTGCGTAAATCCCATATATACTTGGCGACTATAATCAATTATAGTATAATACTAAACACCATATGGAGGCATCTCAGGACAACGGGCATGCAGTTCCCTCTGCACAGACTCTGCAATGTTTTGGATGTGGGGCATCCCTTGTTGGGGATAACGCAATTCTTTGCGTCCCTTGTGCTCAATTAACTATTATGCCGCAAACTGGGGCCCAGGCTTCACCATCTGCGTCTTCTGCCTTATCTCCTACTCCGCCATGTCTTGTCCGTACCCCCCAGTGATATTGTCATGGGTGGCGCGTCGCATTCTGATTTATGTGCCAGATTGGCTCATCTTGAAAAATGTCTAGCTCTGTGGCCAAGAAGGCCTCAGCTAAAAGGAAACATTTGACTCAGGCCGTTCCGGTAAGTGAGTTGGATAATTGTGAAATGCTTTATTGGTCTGATCCTTCTCAGTTAGAAAAAGGAGAATTCTATGAGGATTCAGATGTTTCTGATGAACAGCAATTTGTTGGTACTGTGATTGAGCAGGGTGAAGCTAGTGTTGTGGATACCCCAAAGGCTCTTGCTCAGTTATTTGAGGTTTTGGTTATCACTCCTCCTGAAGTAGTCCCTCCTCAAAAAGGGGAATTCTTTGGAGTCTCTAAACCTCGTTTAGAATTTCCAAATCAAAAGCATTTTGATGAAATAATTCTTAAAGAATGGGAGAAGCCTGCGTTGCTTCCTGGCATTCCCTTGGGCTGGGACAAGAAATATCCCTTCCCAGCTGATACTGTTAAGCGTTGGTCATCACCACCTGTGGTGGATGCCCCTGTGCTTAATTTATCCAATTCTTCTGTGTTGCATTTTCCTGACTCCACTACACTTAAAGATGGAGAGGATAAGCGTATTGATCAAATGGCTTGCCACGCTTTTTCCAGGGTGGGCTCGGCCTTGCTGCCTGTTGGTGCTTCTGCACTCATGACAGTGGCTATTAGGTCTGTTGTGAGAGACCTAATGAATTACTCAGGACTTGATCCGGCCTCTGATGAGTACGCCGTTCTCAAGCGATGTGAGATGTTTGCATCTTTTGTACTTTCTGCCTTAGATGATGCTCATGTGCAGCAGAACCTCTGCCTTGTTAATCGCCATTCGGCGGTCAGTATGGTTGCGGCAGTGGGCAGCTGATATTGTAGCCAAGAAATCGCTTACAGCACTCCCTTTTGTGGGATTGCGCCTCTTTGGCGAAAAATTGGATTCTGTCACTAAAGGAGGTAAATTACCTCAGCGTAAGAAACAACGTCGTTCCTTTCGTGGAGTGGCCTCTTTTAACCCTTCCTTTAGGGGGTCTAGATCCGGTAGAGGATCGGCCTTTTCAGCCCCTAGAGGGAATGCATGGAATAGAGGAAAGGGACGTGGCCGTCCAAGTCAGAATTGGGGGTCCAAAACCAAATCTGCCACTAAGCCTGCTCAACAATGAGGGGATGCCCTCACCCTTACAGGTGGGGGGACGGCTGCGGTTCTTCTTCCAGGTCTGGGGTCAGGAGGTATCAGACAATTGGGTTCTGGAAGTAGTCTCTTCCGGTTACAAACTGGAATTCGAGTTCCTGCCTCCTCCCAGATTTTTCATGTCCCGGGTGCCGTCAAATCCGTCAATTGCGCAGGGACTGCGGGCAGCAGTAGCAAATCTGTTAAACATGGCTGTCATCTGCCTAGTGCCTCCAGCGGAAAGGGGTTTGGGGTTTTACTCCAATCTATTCACGGTACCCAAAAAGGATGGCTCAGCCTATCCTAGACCTAAGGAGACTCTATCAATTTATCAGTTTCAGAAAATTCGGCATGGAGTCTCTGCGATCAACGATCGATGCTCCCCGTCATGGGGACTTCACGACATCCATAGACATCAAGGATGCTTATTTGCACATTCCTATTTTTCCGGGTCACCAGAGATTTCTCAGGTTCTCAATAGAAGACCAGCATTATCAATTTGTGGCCCTGCCATTCGGCCTTACCTCGGCCCCAAGAGTCTTTACCAAGATGCTGGCAGGAGTGATGGCTATATTCAGGGTCCAGGGCATCCGCATCGTGCCTTTTCTGGACGATCTTCTTATCGCGGCCTCCTCCCTCGAACAATCAGAGTTGGACACCAGGACGGTGGTCTCTACGCTAGAGAGGTTCGGATGGGTAATAGGTTACCCCAAATCCTCTCTCTGTCCGTCCAGGGAAGTTCCCTTCCTGGGCCTGATTCTGGATACATTTCAGGCCAAGGTTTTTCTTCCTCAGTCCAAAATGGTTCTGATTCAGGACTTGATTCAACTATTCTTGTCCAACCCTTGTCAGTCTATCCGTCTAGGGATGAGACTAGTGGGATTGATGGTAGCTGCATTCGAGGCAGTCCCGTTTGCCCAGTTTCACATAGGGACGCTTCAGCTCTTCCTCTTGGCAAAGTGGAACAGGTGCCCACTATCATTGAATCAGACTTGTCTATTGTCTCCCCACATTTTGCAGTCCCTTCAGTGGTGGTTAATATCGCTCAACCTCCAGAAGGGCAAGTCATTTCTGACTCCGTGTTGGGAACTGGTTACCACGGATGCCAGCCTGGTGGGCTGGGAGGGCTTCTGGAAGAAGCATCAGTTCCAAGGATTGTGAGGGCCTCAGGAGGCTCATTCTCCAATCAATGTATTAGAGCTTCGGGCCATACGTCTTGTTCTACTTCGACTGACAGAATCTGAACTGGCAGACCCTGTAAGAAATGGGTCAGACAGCCGAACAGCTGTTGCATACATCAATCACCAGAGAGGGACTCGCAGTTGGGTTGCCCTCCGGGAAGTGTATCTGATCCTTCAGTGGGCAGAGATCAATGTTCCCTGCATATCAGCAGTTTACATTCCGGCAATAAAGAATGTGGAGGCAGACTCCCTGAGCAGGGGATGTTCTCGCCAGGGAGAATAGTCTCTCAATCCAAGGGTCTTTCAGTTCCTCTGTCACAAGTGGGGCACTCCACAGTTGGACCTGTTTGCTTCTCGCCACAATCACAAGCTGCCAGCTTTTGTGTCTCTATCCCAGGATCCAGCAGATGCTGCAGCGGATGCCATGTCTCTGGCCTGGAAGGATCTGGGGTTCCTATATCTGTTTCCCCCTTTCTCCACGATCAGCAAGGTGGTGCGCATGTTAGCACTGGAGGAGGCGCCAGCAATTCTGGTGGCGCCAAGGTGGCCAAGACGTCTGTGGTACGCAGACGTCGTAAGGCTGGCAGTGGATCGTTTCCATCTGCCTCTTCTTCCAGATCTCATCACTCGGGGTCAACTTTGTTACCCCAATTTACAAACGCTGGCTTTGACGGCATGGCTGCTGAAGTCTCCATCTTGAAAGAGGAAGGTTTTTCTGATGTAGTTATTCAGACTCTTATTAGAGCTAGGAAGAAGTCTTCCTCTGTCATTTATTACAGGACTTTGAGGTTCTATATTGATTGGTGTGAATCCAGGGCTTTGCCCTGTAGAGTATTTTCTATTCCTAGAATTCTGGAATATCTGCAACGAAGTCTGGATATGGGATTCCAGATTAGTACTTTGAAAGAAAATTGCCAAGGCAGAAACTTGCCCTTTCAAATGTCGTTTGCTCTTCATCCTTTGGTTAAGACTTTTTTTCCAAGGAGTCGTGCATGTGCGGCCTCCCAGAAAGCCTATACTTCCTGTTTGGGACCTTAACCTAGTGCTTTCAGCTATGCAGGCCGCTCCCTTTGAGCCTTTGCAGGATATTCCTCTTCCTATTCTTACTCAGAAGGTTGCCTTTTTGGTTGCTATTACTTCTGTTCGCCGAGTTTCTGAACTGGCGGCTTTGTCTATTCTAGCCCCTTATTTTGAGAGGCATCAAGATAAGGTTGTTTTCCGTTTTAAACCGGATTTCCTTCCTAAGGTGGTGTCTGCTTTCCACCTAAATCAGGATATAGTTCTTCCTTCCTTGTGTCCTAAACCTAGTAACGCCAAGGAAAGTGTCTTACATTCTTTGGATGTAGTTCGTTGTGTTAAGTATTATTTAGTTACTACTTTGGCCTTCCGCAAGACGGATGCCTTTTTTGTTGTGCCTTCTGGGCCCAAGAAGGGTTTTGCTCCTGCCAAATCTTCCCTTAGTAAGTGGATACGTCAGGCCATCATTGGGGCCTATATGGCTAAGGGGAAGGTTCCCCCTTTTTGTGTCACCGGTCATTCTACTCGTGCTATTGGAGCTTCCTGGGCTTTTCTGCACCAGGCTTCTGTTGAACAGGTTTGCAAGGCTGCGACTTGGTCTTCTGTGCATACTTTTTCTAAGTTTTACAAGGTTGACGTGCGGGCCTCAGCGGATGCTGGTTTTGGCCGCAAAATTCTACAAGCTGCAGTAATTTAAGTTATGCATTATTTCTTGGGGTTCCCCACCCATTATAGACACTGCTATTGGATGTCCCAAGTGTCATGAATATTTGGAAGTGGGGTGTGTGACATACTAGGAATAATACCATTTTGTGAGTACTCACCTGTAAAGTGGTTATTACAAGTATGTCACACACCCCACTTCCCCTGCCCTTTTTTGTTCTAAGGGATCCTTTATATGGTGATTATTATTTTCAAACTATTTTTCAATTATCGAATATAATTTGCTCTTCCTGGTTCTTCACTGCTTTTTAAAAAGACTGAGGAATAGTGGGAGGAACCCAGTACTTGTGGACCAGGAGGGGCTCCTTTTTACATGTCATCTCTGCAAGATCGCCCTCTGCAGGCCTGGTCCAAGTGTCATGAATATTTGGAAGTGGGGTGTGTGACATGCTCGTAATAACCATTTTACAGGTGAGTACTCACAAAATGGTATTTTTCTATGGATTCGGCTGCTGCATGGCTGGCATCTACCTACCGCGGTTCCGTGAGTGCCCTCGCAGGTGGCTTTATTTACCTTATGTCATTATATATGTCACTTATGGGGTTCTCTTTGCTTATGTCTTTCAGACGGGTCGAACTCTATTAGTTTCTCCCGGCCTTACTCCCTCTATTTAGTTATTAAACTTGTGAGGCCTAGTGTGTAAATTACTTCCACTTCCCTAGCGGGCAATTGGGGCATCCCGGGTTGCTTTTATAGCGTGAATCTCTATCGGCCTATTGTGCCGCTATAATCACCATATGGAGGCGTCTCAGGATAATGTGCTCGGGGTTCCTTCGGGACAAGCCCAGCTGTGTGTAGCTTGTGGGGTGTCTCATACTAGTGCTGAAAATGTGCGGGTCTGTATACCTTGTGCCCAGCAGGTGCTTGCGCTGCAGCCTGGTTTACCAGTAGCTGGGCCTGCGCCTCGTATGGCGTCACCTACTCCCCCAAGCTTAAATTTGACTCCCATTGAGTTGCATACAAGTGGGGATTCTCAGCCTGATGTGTCTTCTAGACTGGCTAGTGTTGAGAAGTTGCTTGCTAATACCTTGGTGCGTAAGGCCTCTGCTAAGAAGCGGCACTTGACGCCTGATGTCACTCTCTTCCCTATGGAGGCTGATGAGCTCTTGGAACTGTCTGGTTATACCCCTTTGGAAGAAGGGGAGTTATTCTCTGACTCAGTCATCTGATGAGAGGCCCAGGGGTCATGATGATTCTGGCTCTGACCCCCAGATGATACTGATAGGCTGTTGGCTCAGATTTTTTGAGGTACTGTCTATCTCTCCCCCAGTTGCGGCCCCCAGGCAGCAGGGGGAATTGTTTCATACTGCCAAGCCACGTTTAAAGTTTCCTGAGCAAGCCCATTTTAATAATCTTGTGCTCAAGGAATGGGAGCATCCCCAGCAGGCTTCCCGGAGTCCTTAAGAGTTGGGATAAGATGTATCCCTTTCCTGCTGATGTGGTGAAGCGTTGGTCATCCCCTCCAGAGGTGGATGCCCCGGCCCTAGGGTTATCTAACACCTCATGCATTCCCCTGACTCTACTACGCTGTGGGATGGTGAGGGCCGGCGCATTGGTCAGCTGGCTTCCCATGCCTTTGCCTGTGTGGGGACGGTGCTGCGCCCGGTCTGTGCCTCTGCCATTACGGCTGTGGCTATTAGGACCCTGCTTAGAAGTGTCCTAGATGGTGCTTCTGATGATGGGTCTAGTGAGGAGTTTAATGCACTCTCTCGTTGTGAGGTTATTCTAAGTATTAAGTATGTCACACACCCCGCTTCTGCCCGGATCCCTGTTTTGTCTTACCCTGCCTCCCAGCCTAGGCTGCTGGTCCGGGCGAGGGTAGATGGCACCCTAGGTGCTTAGGAGCTAATGCTCCACCGTGAGACCCTATACTAAAGGGTAGGCGCTTAACCGGGTTGGTGACCCCGGTTTCGGGATGCCCTGTCCCTTGGCCTTCCACCCTGGTGGTTTTCTCCCCTCTCCAGATGCCCTTCTCCTTAGAGGGGGGCGACCCGTCTCCCGCAATTTCATCAGTTTTATTTTTTATTGTTAAGCATTGTGTGTGCGCTGTTTTACTGACCGGCGCCGGCCGTTGCGAGCATGGGGAAGCTTCTCCCCTCCGGTGCAGTGGTTGAGGGGGTGGGGGGGGCGGGCGCTCGGCTCGACGCCGTGGCCCGCCCCTGTGCGGCTGGTGCCGCTGCGGAGCCCGGGCACTGGCTGGGAACCACGCTGTGTGAAGGAGGGGGGGGGCAGAGCAGGGCGCGATGCGCGAACTGCACTGGCCACGCCCCTCTTCTCCTCTCTTCTACTCCTCTCTTCTTCTTCTCCTCTCTTCTTCTCCTCCTCTCTTCTTCTCCTCTCTTCTTCTCCTCTCTTCTTCTCCTCTCTTCTTCTCCTCTCTTCTTCTCCTCTCAGCATCGTGAGGATCTGTGTAGACGCCATTGCAGCGCTGTGAGTGGCCCTGTGGGCCTTCTTTAATGGCATATATGTGTGGTGTTTATTATTGCATATAAGGTGATATGTTTTACATATCAAGGCTGGTGATGCTGAATGGGTTTATTATTGTGTCTTCCAGGTGGACCTACAGGGTCCTAGGGTCCCTGGGTTCAATTGGGCTTATATGTAAATCCTCCCACTTGGGACATTAAAGGGGCATCCCGGGTTGCTTATATGCATAATTCCCTTGGTCATTGCGACTACCTATAAGTTCACCGTATGGAGGCATCCCCGGATACTGGGCTTGGGCTCCCCTCGGGTCAATCCCGGCAGTGTATGGGGTGTGGGGTATCCCTTACAGGGGATGATGTGTTTCTTTGTATACCATGTGCGCAGCAGACTATTACGCGGCAGTCCGGACCCCAGGCGTCTGGTTCAGGGCCGCCAGTCTGTTCTCCTACCCCTCCCCGACTGATCTGTGCCCCATGTGACGTCATGGGTGGGGAGTCGCAATCTGAGGTGTGTGCCAGATTGGCCTATCTTGAGAAATAATTTTCTAGCACGGTTGCCAGAAAGGCCCCGGCTAAGAGAAAGCACTTGTCTCCAGCCACGCCGGCTGTTGACTTTGATGAGTTTGATTCTCTGGACTGGTCCGATTACTCCCCGCTAGAGGAAGGGGAGCTATTTGAGGAGTCGGATGATTCTGACGATCAGCAGTTTGTTGGCGCTGATACCGAGCGGGGGCTGGGGGATTCCTTGGATACCCCTAAGGTTCTGGCTCAGATGTTTGAGGTTCTGTCTATTTCTCTTCCTGAGGTGGCTCCTCCGCAAAGGGGGAGTTTTTCGAGGAGTCTAAGCCACGCTTTGAATTCCCTAATCAAAAGCATTTAGATGGCATTATTACTAAGGAATGGGAGAGGCCTACTCTGCTCCCAGGTGTTCCTCCGGGTTGGGATAAGAAATATCCCTTTCCGTTGGATGCAGTAAAACGTTGGTCGTCCCCTCCCGAGGTGGATGCCCCGGTTTTGGGGTTGTCCAACACCGCTGTTTTGAATTCTCCTGATTGTTCCACTCTTAAAGATGGTGAGGATAAACGCATTGACCAGATGGCTTGTCATGGTTTTGCCAGTGTCGGGTCGGCCTTGCGGCCTGTTTGTGCTTCGTCGCTGTTAGTGGTAGCTACCAGGTCGGTTGTTAGGGACCTGTTGACTACTTCCAGGCTCGATCCAGCTAGTGATGAGTTCATTGCTCTTAAACGGTGTGAATTGTTTTTGTCATTTGTACTAGCCGCCTTGGATGACACATTGGTGATGTGTGGTAGAACGTCGGCCCTGCTTGTGGCTATTCGGCGCTCTGTTTGGTTGCGCCAGTGGGCGGCTGATTTTGTGTCCAAAAAGTCGCTTACGGCTCTTTGTGGGGTTGCGGCTCTTTGGAGAAAAATTGGATTCGGTCGCCAAAGGCGGTAAGTTACCTCAATGAAGGAAGCCACGTCGTTCCTTTCGGGGTGCGGCTTCCTTTACCCCTTCCTTTCGTAGGGCCAGAGCTGGCAGAGGATTGGCTTTCTCCTCATCCAGAGGTGATTCCTGGAACAGGGGCAGAGGACGTGCCCATCCAGGACACAGTTGGGGCTCTAAGCCCAAAGCCGCTGCCAAGCCAGCTCAGCAATGAGGGGGCGCCCTCACCCTTGTGGGTGGGGGGACGGCTGCGACACTTCTCCCAGGTCTGGGACCAGGAGGTCTCAGACAGATGGATCCGGGAAGTGGTGTCTTCCGGCTACAAGCTAGAGTTCGAGTTCCGGCCCCCTCCCAGATTCTTCAGGTCTCGGGTGCCTTCGGATCCTCTGGCCGCGCAGGGGCTCCGGGCGGCGGTAAAAAATCTTCTGGATATGGCTTTCATTTGCCCGGTGCCTCCCTCGGACCGGGGCCGGAGCTTTTATTCCAATCTGTTCACGGTGCCCAAGAAGGACTGCTCTGTTCGGCCCATCCTGGATCTGAAGATCCTCAACAGGTTAGTCCGTCCCCGGAAGTTCCGCATGGAAACGCTGCGTTCAGCCATCTACTCTCTTCGTCAGGGGGACTTCATGACGTCCATAGACATCAAGGATGCTTACCTGCATGTTCCAATCTTTCCGGCGCACCAGAGATTTCTCAGGTTCGTGGTGGAAGATCGGCATTTTCAGTTTGTTGCCCTTCCTTTCGGCCTTACCTCGGCTCCAAGGGTTTTCACCAAGGTGCTGGCAGGGGTGATGACTCTCCTCAGAGCCCAGGGTATCCGCATTGTGCCATATCTGGACGATCTTCTCATTATGGCGTCTTCCTTCAGCCAAGCGGAGTTAGACACCAGGACTGCGGTATCCACTCTGCAGAGATTTGGTTGGGTGATCAACTACCCCAAGTCCTCCCTTTCTCCGTCCAGGGTAGTGTCTTTTCTGGGAATGTCTCTGGATACTTCTCAGACCAGGGTGTTTCTTCCTCAGTCCAAGGTTCTCTTGATTCAGGAATTGGCTCGGCTTCTCCTGTCCATCCCTCGTCCGGCCATCAGGCTGGGGATGAGGCTGGTGGGATTGATGGTGGCTTCCTTCGAGGCGGTTCCTTTTGCTCAGTTTCACACAAGGACGCTCCAGCTCCATCTGTTGGCGGCCTGGGACAGGTCTCCGCTGTTGTTGGATCAGTCTTTCCTGATGACCCCCCGGGTTCGGCGTTCCCTTCAGTGGTGGCTGGATCCAATCAATCTGTTGAGGGGCAGATCCTTTCTGACTCCTTGTTGGGAAACGGTCACCATGGATGCCAGCCTGTCAGGATGGGGGGGTTTCTGGAAGGATCGTCTGTTTCAGGGTCTGTGGGGGCCTCAGGAGGCTCACGAGCCCATCAATGTTCTTGAACTGAGAGCCATCAGGTTGGTTTTGTTTCACTTGACTCATCAGTTACAGG
The DNA here is from genome assembly GCA_027917425.1 of Gastrophryne carolinensis. Lineage (NCBI taxonomy): Eukaryota > Metazoa > Chordata > Amphibia > Anura > Microhylidae > Gastrophryne > Gastrophryne carolinensis. Next base: position 309,660,032 of record CM051239.1, on the reverse strand, counting down.
GCTTGCCGGTTCAGGTTCGGTCGGACAATCGGACGGCAGTCGCCTACATCAATCACCAGGGAGGGACTCGCAGCAGGAGTGCCCTCAGGGAAGTGTCTTTGATTCTGGCCTGGGCGGAGAGACATGTCCCGTGCATTTCGTCAGTTTACATTCCGGGAGTGGAGAACACGGAGGCGGACTCTCTGAGCAGGTTCTCATCTCACCGGGGGGGATGGTCTCTCAGCCCCAAGGTGTTTCGCTCGATTTGCCTCAGGTGGGGTCTCCGGAGGTGGACCTCTTTGCTTCTCGGCACAAGCTTCCGGCATTTGTGTCTCTCTCGCGGGATCCGCTGGCTCTGGCAGTGGATGCGATGTCTCTGAACTGGAGGGATTTGGGGTTTCTGTACCTGTTCCCTCCGTTTCCTATGGTGGGCAAGGTGGTGCACAAGCTGGCCCTAGAGGGGGCGACGGCAATCCTGGTGGCTCCAAGATGGCCAAGGCAGGATTGGTTCGCAGACGTCGTGCGGTTGGCAGTGGATCAGTTCACTCTGCCCCTGCTGCCGGATCTGCTCACTCTCACACTCACTTTACCAACGCTGGCTTTGACGGCGTGGCTGCTGAAACCTCCATCTTGAAGGAGGAAGGTCTTTCCGATGCTGTGATTCAGACTCTTGTTAGCGCTAGGAAGCGTTCTTCCTCTACCGTCTACTATAGGACTTGCAGGTCTTATATTGATTGGTGTGAGGTCAGGGCCTTGCCTTGTAGGGTGTTTTCTATCCCTAGGATTTTGGAGTTTCTGCAATATGGTCTGGACTTGGGGCTCCAGCTTAGTACGCTGAAAGGGCAGGTTTCTGCCCTGGCGGTTTTCTTTCAAAGGTCTTTTGCCCTTCATCCTTTGGTTAAGACTTTTTTCCAGGGAGTTACGCATGTGCGGCCTCCTAGGAAGCCTTTGCTCCCAGTTTGGGATTTGAATTTGGTTCTTTCTGCTCTTCAGGGTCCTCCTTTTGAGCCTTTGCATGATATTGCATTGTCTTCGCTTACGCAGAAGGTTGCATTTTTTGTTGCTATCACTTCTGTTCGGCGCGTCTGAGTTGGCGGCTTTGTCTATTCGGGCCCCGTACTTTGAGAGGCATCAGGACAAGGTTGTTTTCCGATTCAAGCCGGATTTCCTTCCTAAGGTGGTTTCTGCTTTTCATCTTAATCAGGACATTGTTCTGCCCTCCTTGTGTCCTAAGCCTAGCAATGACAAGGAGAGGGTCTTGCATTCCTTGGATGTGGTTTGCTGTGTGAAGTACTATTTGGTGGTTACTTCTTCCTTTCGTAAGAAGGATGCTTTTTTTGTGGTGCCCTCCGGGCCCAGGAAGGGTTTGGCGCCCGCCAAGTCTTCTATTAGTAAATGGATTCGTCAGGCCGTTGTTGGGGCCTATTCTGCCAAGGGGAAGGTTCCCCCTTTTCGTGTTACTGCTCATTCTACTCGTGCTGTTGGAGCTTCCTGGGCCTTCCTGCACCAGGCCTCTGTTGAACAAGTTTGTAAGGCTGCTACTTGGTCTTCTGTTCACACTTTTTCCAAGTTTTACAAGGTTGATGTGCGGGCCTCAGCGGATGCTGTTTTTGGCCGCAAAGTTCTGCAAGCTGCAGTAGTTTAAGTTGTGCTTTATTGCCTTGTTTGGATCCCCGCCCATTATGGACACTGCTATTGGATGTCCCACATGTAATGAATGTTTTTAAGCGGGGTGTGTGACATATTTAGAATAATTTTGTGAATACTCACCTGTAAAATGGGTATTATAAGTATGTCACACACCCCGCTTCACCCTGCCCTTTTGTATTCTGGATCCTTTTATATGGTGAACTTTTCGTTGTTAAGACTTATTATGCTCTTCCTGGTCCCTTACCTTACTGCTATCTTTATACTGGGTAATGAGTGGGAGGTCCCAGGTATTTATGGACCGGGAGGGGCTCTCTTTTTTTTTCCTTTACATCTCTGCAAGATCGCCATCTACAGGTCAGTATAACCCACATGTAATGAATGTTTTGAAGCGGGGTGTGTGACATACTTATAATACCCATTTTACAGGTGAGTATTCACAAAATGGTATTTTTGTGACTTATGTCCTCTCTGCCTTGGATGATAACCATTAGGATGTGTGGCAGAACCTCTGCCCTTGTGGTGGCTATACGCTGCTCGGTTTGGCTGTGCCAGTGGGCTTCTGACAACGCTGCCAAGAAAGCTCTCACTGGGTTTCCCTTCAAAGGACTGCGCCTTTTTGGGGACCGCCTGGACCTGTTTGCTAAGGGAGGCAGGTTACCCCAGCGCAGGCGGCAGTCTCGGCCCTTTCGGGGACAGTGCTGCTTTTCTTCCCCCTACTGTGGAGCCAGACAGGGGAGGGGGGTCTCCCTTGCTGGGGCCCGTGGAGATTTCTGGGGTAGGGGCAGAGGACGTGGATGCCCTGGTTCATCCTGGGGCTCCAATCCAATCCTAAGTCTTCTCCCAAGCCCCCTCAGGCATGAAGGGGGGCCCTCACCCATCCGGGTGGGGGGACGGCTTCAGCATTTTGCTCACGGCTGGAGGCTTCATGTCTCACACCGGTGGATTCAGGAGGTAGTGTCCTCCGGTTACGAGATAGTTTGCTGCCTGCCCCAACCCCCCCCCCCCCCCCCCCCCCCCCAAGTTTCATCAGATCCCGGATCTCTCAGGACCCTATTTCAGCTCAGGCTCTAGTTCTGGCGGTGCAAAGCCTTCTGGAGCTGGGGGTCATCTGTCAGGTCCCCTTACGAGAAAGGGGCAAGGGTTTCTATTCCAACCTTTTCACCGTGCCCAAAAGAGATGGGTCAGTCAGGGCCATCCTGGACTTGAAGATCCTCAACAAACTTGTCAGGTGCAGGCGCTTTCGCAAGGAAACTTTGCGCTCTGCCATCAGTTCCCTGCGTCCAGGATGCTTACCTTCATATTCCTGTTTTTCCAGGTCATCAAAGGTTCCTCAGGTTCGCACTGGAGGTCAGCACTACCAATTTGTGGCATTGCCCTTCGGTCTCACTTCAGCTCCCAGAGTGTTCACCAAGGTGCTGGCAGGAGTGATGTCTCTGCTCAAGTCTCGGGGCATTCGCGTGCTGCCCTATTTGGACGACATTCTCATCGCTTCCCAGTCCCTCCAACAGGCAGAGCTGGATACTCAGCTAGTAGTGTCCACTCTGGAGTCATTTGGCTGGGTGATCAACCATCCCAAGTCTTCTCTGTCCCCCTCCTTGGTGACACCCTTCCTGGGAATGAGTCTGGATAGACAGTTCAGGCAAGGATTTTTCTTCCTCAGCAGAGGGTGGTCAGTCTGCTACCGCAGGTTCAGTTCCTGCTATCTTGCCCTCATCCCTCCATCAGGCAGGGAATGCAGCTGTGGGCCTGATGGTGTCGTGCTTCGAGGCGGTCCCTTATGCCCAGTTTCACATGAGGCCTCTGCAACTCCACCTCTTGTCAGTATGGGACAAGGATCCTGTGTCCCTGGACCAGGTCCTTGTGCTGTCCCCCCTGGTCAGGCGGTCCCTCTCGTGGTGGCTAAACTCCAGGAACCTGTTGGTGGGCAGATACTTTCTGGCCCCCTGCTGGGAGGCGGTCACCACGGATGCCAGCCTGACAGGTTGGGGGGCCTTCTGGAAGTCCCTGCAGTTCCAAGGGCGGTGGGGCCCTCAGGAGGCCCACACACCTATCAACATTCTGGAACTGAGGGCGATCAGGTTGGTTCTGGCTCACTTGACCCAACGCCTTCGGGGCCGGTCTGTTCAGGTACGCTCGGACAACCAGACGGCGGTTGCCTACATCAATCATCAGGGAGGGACCCGGAGCAAGGGGGCCCTCAAGGAAGTGTCTCTGATCCTGGCCTGGGCGGAGGACAATGTTCCCTGCATATCGGCTGTGTACATTCCGGGGGTGGCGAATCTGCAGACAGACTCTCTGAGCAGGGAGACCTCTCGCCCTCTCAAGAATGGTCCCTCTGCAACAGGGTGTTTCAAACTGTGTCACCGTTGGGACCAACCAGATGTGGATCTGTTTGCGTCCCGTCACAATCACAAGCTCCCGGCCTTTGTCTCCCTGACCCAGGATCCTCTGGCCTTTGCCACGGATGCCCTAGCAATGTCATGGCAGGACTTTCAGCTCCTGTATGTCTTTCCTCCTTTCCCCCTGTTGGGCAGGGTTCTGTGCAAGATAGCTCAGGAGGGGGTGCCAATACCGGTGGCCCCCAGGTGGCCAAGAAGAGTGTGGTTCGCAGACGTGGTGAAGTTGGCAGTAGATCAGTACGCTCTTCCCAGGGTACCGGACCTGCTCACTCAGGGTCACTTACGCCATCCCAATTTACAAACTCTGGCTTTGACGGCCTGGCTGCTGAAACCTCCATCTTGATGGAGAAGGGGCTGTCTGCCTCTGTTGTTGATACCATGATAAAGGCTAGAAAGAAGTCTTCTTCCACTTACTATAGGGTTTGGCGTGCCTACATTGACAGGTGTGAGTCTAAGTCTCTTCCCTGTCTTCCCTGTGTTCTCTATTTTCAGGATCCTGGAGCATGGGTTGGAGCTGGGGCTCCAACTCGGTACACTAAAAGGTCATATCTCTGCCCTGGCTGTTTTTTTTCCAGAGGTCCTTTGCCCAGCATTCTCTGATCAGGACTTTTTTTCCAGGGGGTTACTCATGTGCTTCCCCCACGTAAGCCTATGTTGCCTGCTTGGGATTTGAACTTGTTCTTGTCTGCCTTGCAGGGTGCTTTCTTTGAACCTGTGCAGGAGGCTGCCCTGGCCATTCTTACTCTCAAGGTTGTCTTTTTGGTGGCTATCACCTCTGTTAGGCGTGTGTCTGAGTGTGTGAAATCCCCATATTGCCTGTTTGCTTATCTTAATCCACATTCACAGGCGCTCGTCCAGTCCGAAGCAAAGTAATTGTGGTCTCCTCCCACTGGCTGCTTCTCTCTGCTGTCCTGTCAGCCATTCAGATATATTGGGGGGGGGGGTGCACATGAGATGTGTGGGGATGCTGGCAGCGGGCCACACATGCACCGCGTAATAGATTCAGGAGTTGACCCCAGGGGCAAATTGGGGGGGGGGGGGTGGGGAGGAGGTCAAAATAACACAAAATGGCTGATTGCATGTCTCACTCTCTCGTTAAGAACTGGCCATCTGCCAGCTCCGATCACTCACACCTAAATATAATGGTCGATTCAAAATCTGGTGAGAATTCTCACTTCTTTTTTTAGGAGATGAAAACTGCCATTGACCTTCATTCTCTACCAGGTGTAAATTTTCACTTGGCTCTTAATCAGCCCCAGGGTCGACAATGAAAGCCAATGGAAGTTTTCTCTTCTGAAAAAAGATTGAGGATTCTCACCTGGCTTTGAATCAACCTCATAGTGTGCTACGGGCAGCTAGAGTTTTTCTTTTTGCTGAAAGCTTGACAATCACATGACTGCTGGTGACCATTCATGTTTACCTAGTGTGCTTGCTCCTCAACCCTGAATGGTTGCTGGCTGTCACATGATTGGCTGACATATGAATGAATTAAGAAGTGGTGACTTGACTTTAGTTCCTCTTTAAAGAGTGATACAGAGAGATATGGTTAAGTGCATTACCACGAACAAATGGGACAGCTGGTAAAAGAAGGAATCAATGAATCATTTTTAGTGTAAAAGGTATGCGGCGAAAATAAATAGCATGTTGCTTTTTTTTGGGGGGGGGAGGGTCCTGACATGTTAATAAACGTATTTCCTGTTATTTCCTAAATGTTTGTATATGATGAAAAACGATTTTCTTGATCCTAAGTTATGTGCGTTTTATTTTACAGTATGTTTGATGTAGGAGGACAAAGAGATGAGAGAAGAAAGTGGATCCAATGTTTTAATGGTAAATTTATAGCTAATGCACAATCCACACAGGCTCCATGAGGGGCCTCAGGTGCTGCTGCCAGTCACGTCTCTGACTTGTCTGTGAATACCAGGTGCTCATGAATTGCTTTCATTGTGATTGACAGCAGCATCTTTGTTGCCCATTCCTCACTTGAAGAGGAACAACTGCTGGTCTATGAGACTCTATGGCTGGTGGTCTCCCTATTTGGGTTGACCCATGTGTGAAATCACCTTTCCATGGATCCCACAGCGTAGGTCACGGTGGCATCCCTCCAGCCACTGCACACTTCCGAACCAGGCCAGTGTGAAAGGCTGTGGGGATACTATTCTTAGTATGCAGTACGTCCTGCTCCAGATAAGATTCATAACACATGGGAATTACTCCACGAGATGGCGCTGGACTGCAGAGACAGCGAAATTGGCTCCTCCCGGCCCCCTCAAATACCCGGAACCTCCCACAAATCCCCAGATATTTTCTGCAGTCTGGACCGCGAAGGACAACAAGATGTCTCTCTCTTCTCGCAGGTGAGCGGGGGCTATTAGCCTGCGGCCCTGTAGGACTATTCCCACCCATTCCATTATTAATGTGCCTCCCAACCTTGGCTGCGCTGGTCGGGTGACGGTAGGCAGCACCACTATCAGGTGCTTAGGAGCGCTGCTCCACCAAAGGGTAGGCGGTATAGGCATATGGTGAGCCACTATGGGATGCCCCTGTCTATCGGTGGTTCCTATGTTAAGTGGCCTCTGCCCTCCCTCGCTCTCCCTTGTAGCTCGGGGGGGGGGGGGTGTATGTGAATTTGCCTTGGTGTTTCACTGTATTATGCTTTTCTGGTTGGTGTCAGTCGCCGCGCTGACTTGGTTGCACTGGTTGCTTTCTTAAATTTGCCGCCGCGCGCGCTACCACTGTGCTCCGCGCTTGGCGGCGGCGTTACCTCAGGCGCTGGTGCGCCGTTATTGGCTGCTTGTCACGTGTGCGGCTTCACGCTCTTCGGGGGGGCGGGGCCCGCGGTTGGCGCTTTCCGCGTCACTGTCTCCGCGGCCCACCCCTCGAGGTATACCCGGTGCCATTTTCTCTGGATCTGGCTGCTGCGTGACTGGCATCTACCTACCGCTGTCCGTGAGTGCCCTCACGGGCAGCTTTATTTACCCTATGTTTACATGTCACTTACGGGGTTCTCTTTGCTTATGTCTTTCAGACGGGCCGACCTCTATTGGTTTCTCCCGGCCCTACTCCCTCTATTTAGTTATTAAACTTTGAGGCCTAGTGTGTAAATTGCTCCCTCTTCCCTAGCGGGCTATTGGGGCATCCCGGGTTGCTTTTATAGCGTGAATCCCTATCGGCCTATTGTGCCACTATAATCACCAAATGGAGGCGTCTCAGAATAATGTGCTCGGGGTTTCTTCGGGACAAGCTCGGCTGTGTGTAGCTTGTGGGGTGTCCTCTATTGGTGCTGACAATGTGCGGGTCTGTGTACCTTGTGCCCAGCAGGTGCTTGCTCTGCAGCCTGGTTTACCAGTAGCTGGACCTGCACCTCGTATGGCTTCACCTACTCCCCCAAGCTTAAAAGTGACTCCCATTGAGTTGCATACAAGTGGGGATTCTCAGCCTGATGTGTCTTCTAGACTGGCTAGTGTTGAGAAGTTGCTTGCTAATACCTTGGCGCGTAAGGCCTCTGCTAAAAAGAGGCACTTGACGCCTGATGTCACTCTTTTCCCTATGGAAGCTGATGAGTTTTTGGAACTGTCTGGCTATACCCCTTTGGAAGAAGGGGAGTTATTCTCTGACTCAGTCATCTGATGAGAGGCCCAGGGGTCATGTTGATTCTGGCTCTGACCCCTGGGCCCCAGATGATACTGATAGGCTGTTGGCTCAGATTTTTGAGGTTCTATCTCTTCCCCCGGTTGCGGCCCCCAGGCAACAGGGGGAGTTGTTTCATACTGCTAAGCCACATTTAGAATTTCCTGAGCAAGCCAATTTTAATAACCTTGTGCTCAGGGAATGGGAGCGTCCCAGCAGGCTTCCCAGTGTTCCTAAGAGTTGAGATAAGAGGTATCCCTTTCCTGCTGATGTGGTGAAGCGTTGGTCGTCCCCTCCTGAAGTGGATGCCCCGGTCCTAGGGTTATCTAACACCTCTGTCATGCACTCCCCTGACTACGCTGCGGGATGGTGAAGACCGGCGCATTGATCAGCTGGCGTCCCATGCCTTTGCATGTGTGGGGACGGCGCTGCGCCCGGTCTGTGCCTCTGCTATAATGGCTGTGGCTATTAGGACCCTGCTTAGAAGTATCCTTGATGGTGCCCCTGATAATGTTTCTAGTGAGGAGTTTAATGCACTCTCTCGTTGTGAGGTTTTGTGACTTATGTCCTCTCTGCCTTGGATGATACCATTAGAATGTGTGGCAGAACCTCTGCCCTTGTGGTGGCTATACGCCGCTCGGTTTGGCCTGCTCCAGTGGGCTGCTGACAACGCTGCCAAGAAAGCCCTCACTGGTTTTCCCTTCAAAGGACTACGCCTGTTTGGGGACCGCCTAGACCTGTTTGCTAAGGGAGGCAGGTTACCCCAGTGCAGGCGGCAGTCTCTGCCCTTTTGGGGTCAGGGCTCCTTTTCTTCCCCCTACTATGGTGCCAGACAGGGGAGGGGGGTCTCCCTTACCAGGGCCCGAGGAGATTTCTGTGGTAGGGGCAGAGGGCGTGGTCGCCCTGGCTCCCCCTGGGGCTCCAAGCTTAAGTCTTCTCCCAAGCCCCCTCAGGCATGAAGGGGCGCCCTCACCCATCCAGGTGGGGGGACAGCACTTTGCTCACGTCTGGAGGCTTCATGTCTCAGACCGGTGGATTCAGGAGGTAGTGTCCTCCCGTTACAAGATAGTTTGCTGCCTGGCCCCCCCAAGATTCATCAGATCCTGGATTTCTCAGGACCCTGTGTCAGCTTAGGCTCTAGTGCTGGTGGTGCAAAGCCTTCTGGAGCTGGCGGTCATCTGTCAGGTCCCCTTACGAGAAAGGGGCAAGGGCTTCTATTCCAACCTTTTCACCGTGCCCAAAAGAGATGGGTCAGTCAGGCCCATCCTGGTCTTGAAGATCCTCAACAAATTTGTCAGGTGCAGGCGCTTTCGCGTGGAAGCTCTTCCATCAGTTACCTGCGTCCGGGGGACTTCATGACGTCTGTGGACATCGAAGATGCTTATCTTCATATTCCTGTGTTTCCAGGTCATCAAAGCTTCCTCAGGTTCGCTCTGGAGGATCAGCACTACCAATTTGTGGCATTGCCCTTTGGTCTCACCTCAGCTCCCAGAGTGTTCACCAAGGTGCTGGCAGGAGTGATGTCTCTGCTCAGGTCTCATAGCATCCGCGTGCTGCCCTACCTGGACGACATTCTCATCACTTCCCAGTCCCTACATCAGGCAGAGTTGGAACTCAGATAGTAGTGTCCACTCTGGACTCATTTGGCTGGGTGATCAACCATCCCAAGTCTTCTCTGTCCCCCTCCTTGGTGACTCCCTTCCTGGGAATGAATCTGGATACAGTTCAGGCAAGGATTTTTCTCCCTCAGCAGAAAGTGGACAGATTGCGCAGGTTCAGTTCCTGCTATCTTGTCCTCATCCCTCCATCAGGCAGGGAATGCAGCAGGTGGGCCTGATGGTGGCGTGCTTCGAGGCTGTCCCTTATGCTCAGTTCCACATGATGCCTCTGCAACTCCACCTCTTGTCAGTATGGGACAAGGTTCCTGCGTCCCTGGACCAGGTCTTTGTGCTTTCCCTCCTAGTCAGGCAGTCCCTCTCGTGTTGGCTGGACTCCAGGAATCTGTTGGGGGGCAGATCCTTTCTGGCCCCCTCCTGGGAGACAGTCACCACGGATGCCAGTCTGACAGGTTGGGGAGTTTTCTGGAAGTCTCTGCAGTTCCATGGGTGGTGGGGCCCTCAGGAGGCCCACACACCTATCAACATTCTGGAACTGCGGGCAATCAGGTTGGTTCTGACTCAGTTGACTCGTCCCCTTCGGGGCCTGCCTGTTCAGGTACGCTCGGACAACCAGACGGCAGTTGCCTACATCAATCATCAGGGATGGACCCGGAGCAAGAGGGCCCTCCAGGAAGTGTCTCTGATCCTGGCCTGGGCGGAGGCCAATGTTCCCTGCATATCAGCTGTGTAAATCCCGGGGTGGAGAATCTGCAGGTAGATTCTCTGAGCAGGGGGACCTCTCGCCTGGGAGAATGGTCCCTCTGCAACAGGGTGTTTTAATCTCTGTGTCACCGTTGGGGCCAACCAGATGTGGATCTGTTTGCGTCCCGTCACAATCACAAGCTCCCGGCCTTTGTCTCCCTGTCCCAGGATCCTCTGGCCTTGGCCACAGATGCTCTAGCAATGTCATGGCAGGACTTTCAGCTCCTGTATGTCTTTCCTCCATTCCCCATCGGGCAGGGTTCTGCACAAGATAGCTCAGGAGGGGGTGCCAGCAATACTGGTGACGCCCAGGTGGCTAAGAAGCGTGTGGTTCGCAGACGTGGTGCAGCTGGCGGTAGATCAGTACGCTCTTCCCAGGGTGCCAGACCTGCTCACTCAGGGCCATCCCAATTTACAAACTCTGGCTTTGACGGCCTGGCTGCTGAAACCTCCATCTTGATGGAGAAGGGGCTGTCTGCCTCTGTTGTTACTATGATAAAGGCTAGGAAGAAGTCGTCTTCCATTTACTATAGGGTTTGGCGTGCCTACATTGACTGGTGTGAGTCTAAGTCTCTTCCCTGTCGTGTGTTCTCTATTCCCAGGATCCTGGAGTTCCTGCAGCATGGGTTGGAGATGTTTCTGGCCTGGCTGTTTTCTTCCAGAAGTCCTTTGCCCAGCATTCTCTGATCAGGACTTTTTTCCAGGGGGTTACCCATGTGCGTCCCCCACGTAAGCCTATGTTGCCTGTTTGGGATTTGAACTTGGTCTTGTCTGCCTTGCAGGGTGCTCCCTTTGAACCTGTGCAGGAGGCTGCCCTGGCCATTCTTACTCTCAAGGTTGTCTTTTTGGTGGCTATCACCTCTGTTAGGCGTGTTTCTGAGTTGGCGGCACTTTCCATCCAGCCTCCCTACTTTGAGAGACACCAGGACAATGTGGTCTTTCGCTTCAAGCCAGATTTTCTGCCTAAGGTAGTGTCTGCCTTTCATTTGAATCAGGACATTGTTCTTCTTTCCTTGTGCCCTAATCCTAGTAATCCTAAGGAGAGAGTTTTGCACTCTTTGGATGTGGTTAGGTGTCTGAAGTACTATTTGGCTACTGCACCTTTCAGGAAAACTGATGCTTGTTTTGTGGTCCCCTCTGGTCCTAGGAAGGGTTTGGCACCTGCCAAGTCTACGGTCGGCAAATGGATCCGTCAGGCTGTGATTCGGGCCTATTCGGCTAAGGGGAAGAATCCTCCCTTCCGCCTTACTGCTCATTCTACTCATGCTATTGGTGCCTCTTGGGCTTTTCAGCACCAGGCTTCTGTTGAACAAGTTTGCAAGGCCGCTACTTGGTCTTCTGTTCATACCTTTTCAAAGTTTTACAAGGTTGATGTTAGGGCCTCAGCTGATGTTGCTTTTGGCCGCAAGGTTCTGCAGGTGGCAGTGGTCTGACCTGTCTGTTACCTTTGGGGATCCCACCCTACTTTATGGACACTGCTATTGGATGTCCCATGTGTTATGAATCTTATCTGGAGCAGGACAAACTGTATTTTAAGAATAATACAATTCTGTGATTACTCACCTGTAGAATTGATATGAGTATACAGTACGTCCTGCTCCACCCCACCCTTGGTTTTGCATTATCTTGGATCCCCTGTATGGTGATTGTTATCATTGTTATAGTTACCAGTTTGGTTCTGTTTTAATTCTCCCGGCTTCTCGTTAACTGCTTTTCAATGCTGGGGATTTGTGGGAGGTCCCGGGTATTTGAGGGGCCGGGAGGAGCCAATTTCGCTGTCTCTGCAGTCCAGCGCCATCTGGCGGAGTAATTCCCATATGTTATGAATCCTATCTGGAGCAGGACGTACTGTATACTCATAATATCAGTTCTACATGTGAGTAATCACAGAATTGTATTTTCTGCTTCCCTTCCATTCAGCTTCGTGCTTTGTTGCTCAATAATATGCTATAGGATTCCATATAATAACATGGTATAGAAGGCTGAATGGAATAGAGCCAGTAAGCACGAGTGTTCTGGAAGTTTCACACAGGGAGGCATCCAAAATCAAAATGTCCCTAGGATCACCTGGGTTTTTTCCTCTTTAAAGGGCCACTCCAGCCCCTGTGTTAAAGTGGGGCACCCCAATCGGAGATGCCCCACTGTGTGAAACCCCCTAGGTTGTCCGATCTCACTCACCCTTCCTCGGTCCTACGGCGCATGCACAGCTTCTCGTCCAGTCAGCGCGCTGGGGGCCACATCCCCCACTACTCTTTAACAGGGATTGTGCCCACATCGGGCATTCACAAATGACTGGCGCGGGCACACACCCTGCTAAATGGATAGAGGGGATGCGGCCGCTGCTCACGCATGCAACATTGGTCTGGGAAAGAAGGTGAGTTTTCGGGCAACCTGGGGGTTTGACACAGAGAGCCATCCAGGATGGGTTTTGGTCAACTTTAAATATTAACATGCCCCCCCTGACGCCCTGTCACCTCCTATTGGCTCTAAAGTAATAGAAAAAATGACACTCCTCTTCACCCGAAATCCTGCAACAAAGTAGACGGTGCCACAGCAATGGCCCGCCGCAATTTTCTTGAAGTCCTTGCCGGGCGCTGGTGCTCTCTGCAAAATTCACTGCGATGCGGAGAGTGCAGGCATCCAGAAAAGGACTTCAAGGAAAATATCGGCGGGCGATCGCTGTGGCATCTGTGGCACAGCCGACTTCGCCACAGGATTTCGGGTGCTTTAGCGCTAATAGGAGGGGATAGGATGCTGGAGTGGTAATATTTAACACATGGGCTGGGGTGGCCCTTACAAGTGAACCTATTGTCTATTCTCCCCACCCTTTCTGAACGCTAAAAATAAGACACGCTGTACCCTCTGCCCTGCCCACCTTCCCCTGGGGAATTACATAAAAAATACCTTACCCAGGATGCAGCGCCTGGTGCCGTCATCTTTGATACTTCCTCACAGAACGCGTTCCCTCTCTATGCACACCCCAAATCACCCATTGACTTGAACCCATCTAAACGCCTACTAATGCAAAACATACAATTGAATATAGAAAAAACAGTTGTCTCGTTTATAGTGCCAGAGATTTCATCTGGGGTTTTTGTTGCACAATCAATGTCCATGTTCCTCCAAGCCACCACTGCCACCTCCATTTGCCAGTGCAGCCTCCCATCCTTATTGTGCCCCTATTTAACTAACTTTACCAGCCAGTTCTTTTTACCCTTGCCACTTTCCACTCGGCAGCTCAGGGGCCATATCTGATGTTTGTATGAGATGCTGCTTGCTTTGTTTTGGTTGAAAGTTACAAAACATGTCTCTTATCTTTTTCTTTTTTTTTTCTTTTAGATGTCACAGCTATTATTTTTGTAGTTGCCAGTAGTAGTTACAACATGGTTATACGGGAAGACAATAACACAAACAGACTACGAGAAGCACTGGACTTGTTCAAAAGTATCTGGAACAACAGGTAAAGTCAGTGGCCCGAGTCACAGAATTTCACTAGTGTTGTATTTTGATCCGGATATTAGGATTCCTGGGTGGCATCAAAATTTCTGCCCTCTGTGTATCCTGCTATTCAGAACAAACATCTGTTTGGCAGCTGAGGGCATCAGTGCCAGTGGACTTAATCCTATTTCCCTATACAGTGTGCTGACAAGCATAGCTTATCATTTATTGCCAGCTTGCTTAAAAAAATCATATTAATTGCACGTCTGCATAGGGAGTGCCCTGGCTCCCCTGAGGAGTGTGCACTCCCGGTCTATCTGAATGCCTGGGCACGCACAGCTGTAGGGAAGGCGGGGATGTGGCAACAGGCCGCAAACACAGCGAGGGACCAGAAAGAGGTGAGGAGGCTTGCGGGTGACCTGCGGGGTCTCACACAGTGGGGCATGCTGAATCGGCATTCCCTAGGGGCACCTAGTTGGCCGGCATCACCGTTGACGGGCCCACTTTAATTTAAGAGTTGAAGTGTAATACTCCCACTGTTGTTTAATAAATATATATATAATATATATATATATATATATATTCATTTGTGATAAAAGTTCCAGCTGGGTTCATTTATTTCGATTTCTGTTCTATCCATGTTTGAAGCTGACAGAGCTGCTCCCGGTGGCCCCCCAGCGCACTTTTGTTATTTCACCTCTGATAGCGAGGTTAACCAACGGTGCATCATTTGGGTGCCCCCCATGACACAAACCATGGGACGGAGTCTGTTTGCTCATGATCGGAAGCAGGGGTCCGTACTTTTCAGCACTAGAGTGGACATCCGTGAAACAGGAAGGTGTTAGCTTGCAGGACTTGGAGGGAAGGAACCTGCGTGCTGTTGGGTACATAATGCTCTATATTCTTAGTATACAGTACGTCCTGCTCCAGATGAGAATCATTACACTTGGGTATTACTCCGCCAGATGGCGCTGAAATGCAGAGACAGCGAAATTGGCTCCTCCCGGCCCCTCAAATACCCGGGACCTCCCACAAATCCCCAGAATTTCTCTGCAGTCTGGACTGCGAAGGACAAGAAGATGGCTCTCTCTTCTCACAGGTGAGCGGGGCTATTAGCCTGCGGCCCTGTAGGACTATTCCCACCCGTTCCATTATTAATGTGCCTCCCAGCCTTGGCTGCGCTGGTCGGGTGACGGTAGGCAGCACCGCTGTCAGGTGCTTAGGAGCGCTGCTCCACCGCAATCCCCCACCAAAGGGTAGGCGGTATAAGCATATGGTGAGCCTCTATGGGATGCCCCTCCCGCCCTATTGCCCCTTGCCCCTGTATATCGGTGGGCCCTATGTTAAGTGGCCGCTGTCCTCCCTCGCTCTCCCTTGTAGCTCTCGGGTGGGGGGGGGGGGTGTATGTATATGCCTTGGTGCTTCACTGTATTATGTTTTTGTCTGGCTGGTGTCAGTCGCCGCGCTGACTTGGTTGCACTGGTTGTATATATATATTTTTTTAAATATGCCGCCACGCGCACTTCCGCTGTGCTCCACACTTGGCGGTAGCGTTACCTCAGGCGCTGGTGCGCCGTTATTGGCTGCTTATCACGTGTGCTCCTTCTCGCTCTTCGGGGGGGGGGGCGCGGTTGGCGCGTTCCGCCTCACAGTCTGTGGATGCTCTGTCTCTGTCCTGGCAGGGTCTAGGTCTCCTGTACCTCTTCCCTCCGTTTCCTCTTCTAAGCAAGGTTCTGCGCAAGTAGGTTCAGGAGCGGGTGCTAGCCATTCTGGTGGCCAAGACAGGTGTGGTTCGCCGACGTCATGCGGCTGGCAGTGGATCAGTACGCTCTACCCTTGGTTCTTGACCTTCTCACTCAAGGACGGCTCTGTTATCCCAATTTACAAACGCTGGCTTTGACGGCCTGGCTGTTGAGACCGGTTCGTACTCTTGTCAGCGCTAGGAAGAAGTCCTCCTCCGCTATTTACTATAGGACCTGGTGGACCTACATTGACTGGTGCGAGTCTAGGGCCTTTCCCTGTCATGTGTTCTCCATTCCTAGGATCCTGGAGTTCCTGCAACATGGTTTGGATATGGGTTTTCAGCTCAGCACCTTAACTGTTTTCTTCCAGAGGTCCTTTGCTCTACATCCTCTGGTCGAGACCTTCTTCCAGGGGGTCACTCATGTGCCCAAACCCCCCCGCAAACCCATGGTACCGGTCTGGGATTTTAATTTGGTTTTGTCCATCCTTCAGGGTCCTCCTTTTGAACCTGTGCATGAGGCTGCCTTGTCTCTCCTTACCCTGAAGGTTGCCTTTTTGGTGGCTATTACCTCTGTCCGGCGTGTTTCTGAGTTGGCGGCTCTGTCGATTCAGGCCCCCTACTTTGAGAGACACCAGGACAAGGTGGTTTTCTGCTTTAAACCAGATTTCTTGCCTAAGGTGTCTGCCTTCTATCTCAATCAGGATATTGTGCTTCCTTCTTTGTGCCCTAATCCTGGTAATCCCAAGGAGAGGGCCTTGCACTCTCTGGATGTTGTCAGGAATTTGAAATACTACCTGGTGGCTACTGCTTCTTTCAGAAAGACGGACGTCTTGTTTGTGGTTCCATCGGGTCCCAAGAAAGGGTTGGCTCCTGCTAAGTCTACTATTAGCAAATGGATCCGTCAGGCCATTGTTAGGGCCTATTCTACTAGGGGGAAGGATCCTCCTTTCCGTGTTACTGCTCATTCTACCCGTGCTGTTGGGACTTCCTGGGCCTTCCAGCACCAGGCTTCTGTTGAACAAGTTTGTAAGGCTGCTACATGGTCTTCTGTTCATACCTTTTCCAAGATTTACAAGGTTGATGTTCGGG
Source organism: Gastrophryne carolinensis (assembly GCA_027917425.1). NCBI lineage: Eukaryota > Metazoa > Chordata > Amphibia > Anura > Microhylidae > Gastrophryne > Gastrophryne carolinensis. The sequence goes on along the minus strand of CM051239.1, from coordinate 309,643,743 downwards.
CCTCAGCGGATGCTGTTTTTGGCCGTAAGGTTCTGCAGTGGTTTGAGCTGCGCGTTGTTGCTTATTCTTGGTGTGCCACACACCCCGCTTCACTTCTTAAATATTCATCCATTATTGGGTTAATCCACCGCAGGTGACGTAGTGCAGAGAGGAAGTCTTGTAACGAGCCCCCTTCCGGCCTATATATACCTGGTACCTCCCTTCAATCACCAGTATTTTTTCTCTCTGCTTGCTGACAAGTCAGAAGATGGAAGTCTCCTGCTTACAGGTAGGCCGGGGTATTCTTACCCCGCCACCCCCCTTTTGGTATATTTCTGCCCGGTTTGAATTTGTATACCTTTATGGTGGAATGGAAGCCTCCCAGCCTAGGCTGCTCACCGGGCAAATGGTAGATGGCACTTTAAGTGCCTAGGAGCTTATCTCCTACCGCTCGACCTCATGCGTGGGGCAATGCGGCTATCCGGCATGGTGATCCGGAAATGGGATGCCCCTGTCCCGAGGGTCCCCGTAGCCCCTTTCTCTCCCGTTACGGTCCCTTCTCCCTTCACTATGGGGGGGGGGGTGTGAGGGTGTGCTTTTAGTATGTGTGTTTCACTTGTATCACTGCATTTTAACATGTGTGTGTGTTCATGATTATGCATTCACTGTATTCAGCATGTGTATATTTTTGGGTCTGCTTTAAGGGCAGGCTGCGCTGGGTAAGGGCTGGCCACTTCTCTTGCAGACTGTTGCTTTGTGGCCCCCTACCCTCTCTCCTCTCCCCGCCTGGCATTTTATGTTTTCGTTTGAACAGCACCATGCGGTCTTTACCCTCCCCCCTCCGCCGCCTGGGCGCACGTGCAGTGGCCCAGCTGTGAGTGATTTCCAGCTGATCGGCGTAGGGGGGGGGGCGGGTCCCGCTGACGCGGCGTCGGGGGCGCGGCACCGACGTCATGCGGCGTCTGCGGCGGGCCCAGCGTTCTTGCTTCCTTCAAATACAGGAAGTCGCGTGGGCGCACGGCCGCACTTTGTCTTGGCTGGCTGCAGGCTTGTCCGGCTGATGCCTTTGCTGACCAGGTAAGCGGCCCCTCCCGTTGGGGCCGTTAAATGGGGAATACTTTCCTTGCAACAATATAGTGAGAAGTCACTTTGTATTAAGGGGGCGTCATTTAAGGGCACTTGGTGCCATGCTTATATGTTTATACACATGTGACGATCTGATGGTTTTTTCTTTGCCTTGCAGATCCTGGGATCCCTGCTTATGGTGGCCCTCCGGCTCTATGTGCCTGGCTAATTATTGGGATAGTTTTGAATGTATATATACATAGACTATATATAAATATATATAGAGAGTTTATTAAAGGGGACCTTAACATAAAAAAAAAAAAAAATCCTCCCTTCCGGGACATTACTAATAAAGGGGGCATCCCGGGTCGGCTTATGCCTTAAAAGTCCCAGTATTGCGAATACCATAAATCACCATATGGAGGCTTCCGTAAATTCCGGAAACGGTTCTGCTGAGCCGTTTGGGGGGTGCGTAGGTTGTGGGGTTCCACTCCCAGCTGATATCTTTACTTGCATCCCTTGTGCAAAACAGACTATTGCGCGCCAGTCCGTTGCTTCGGCTGTGGGGCCATCGCATCCTTCATCATCTCCTACCTCTCCCTCCCTATTCCGGACCCCGCATGACACTGTCAAAAGTGGGGATTCGCATTCCGAGGCGGCAGCACAGCCCAGCCCCCGGAAAGTAATGCCCGTTAAAGCAGCATTGAAGGCCGCTGCAAAACGAAGGCACCTGACTCCGGTACCTTGGGCTCCACAGGACCAGTTTTGTGAACCTGTGGAATGGTCCGATGGATCCCCGGACGAGGATGAATTCCCGTCGGAGTCAGATGAGCCTACAGATCAGCTTGTGGCTGATGAGATTGGCGATTGGTCAGAGGGGGTTGTTTTTGACACCCCCTCTATTCTGGCTCAAATGTTTAAAATTTTGAATTTAGATACGCCTGAGGCGGCCGCCTCGCCAAAGGGTCAGTTGTTTAAAGAGCCTCAGCCGCGTTTGGTTTTTCCCAGACAACACCACTTTGAGAGGGTGGTTCTTAAGGAATGGGAACATCCCACGCGGTTATCTGGAATTCCTTCCAGTTGGGAAAAGCGTTATCCTTTCCCGCCAGAATTGGTGAAGCTTTGGTCTGTCCCTCCGGACGTTGATACCCCTGTACTAGGGCTCTCCAGCTCGGCTATGGTACAATCTGCTGAGACCACTGTCCCCAAAGATGGGGAAGATCGTCGGATTGACCAATACGCTCGACATGGTTTTATCTATTCCGGGTCAGCGTTGCGCCCGGTATGTGCTTCAGCCCTTCTTCTATTGGCAATTAAGTCCTTAATTCAGGGGCTATATGAGGATCTTAATCCCGCTTGCAAACAGTTCACTGCGCTTAAGCAGTGTGAATCTTTTGTGGCTTATGTCCTGGCCGCTCAGGACGATGCGCTGACTATGAGTAGCAAGGCAGCAGCTATGCTGGTGGCTATTCGCAGGTCAGTATGGCTGCGTCAGTGGTCAGCGGCTTCCAAAAAGGTGCTCACAGCTCTCCCCTTTTTGGGGTTGCGTCTGTTAGGGGAGAAAATTGATTCAGTCGCAAAGGGTGGTAAGATGCCACAACGCAAAAGGCCTCGTGGTCCCTTCAGGGGGGCAAGTTCCGGTAGGCCTTCCTTTCAAGGATTCAGAGCGGGCAAAGGTGCGTCCTTTCCCGCTACCAGTGGCGCAGGTTGGACTCGGGGGAGGGGCCGTGGCCGGCCCACTCAGTCCTGGGGCACCAAGCCCAAACCTGCTGATAAGCTCACTCAGCAATGAGGGGCTGCCCTCACCCGTGCGGGTGGGGGGACTATTGCGACACTTCTACCATTGGAACTAAGTGGTTCCAGGCAGATGGATCCAGGGGGTAGTGTCGCCCGGTTACGACCTGGAATTCGAGTCTCACCCTCCTTCACGGTCCATTCATGGGTCGGTTCATCCCGGCCTGAACTCTCATCAAGACGGAGTGTCTTTCTTTTGCCCAAATTCACACAAGAACGCTTCAGATATTTCTGTTAGCGTGTTGGGACCAGCAACCTCAGTCATTGGATCAGTCCTTCCAGTTGTCCTCCCGTGTACGGCAGTCCCTCCTGTGGTGATTGGTCCCGACCAATCTTGTATAAAGCAGGCCTTTCCTGACCCCCCTTTGGAAAATTGTCACCACGGACGCCAGTCTGTCGGGATGGGACAGATTCCGGTAGGAGCTGCGGTTTCAGGGGCAGTGGAGGCCCCACTTACCCATCAATATTCTGAATCCGAGAACCATTCGTCAGGTGTTTGCTCTCCTGACTCAGTACGTTCTGGGCCTTCTGGTCCAGATGTGTTCAGACAATCGATCAGCAGTTGCTTACGTCGGTCTTCAGGGAAGGACGCGCAGTCTGAGTACTCTGAGAAGTGTCCCTGATCCGGACATGGGCAGTGTTCCATGTTCCCTGTCTCTCGGCGGTTTACATTCCAGAGGTGATGGAACAGGTAGCGGACCGGTTGAGCAAGGGCTCTCCCCATCTGGAAGAATAAACTCTCCATCCTCGGGTGGTTCGCTTATTGTGTCTCCAATGGGAGACCCTGGAGGTGGACCTGTTGGCCCCTCATCACTATCACAGGCTCCCGAACTTCGTGTCACTCTCCCGGGATCCTCTGGCTCTGGCAGTGGACGCCATGTCCCTGAACTGGGGAGCTCTGGGATTTCTATACCTGTTTCCCCCGATGCCCATGCTGAGCAGGGTTCTTCAGAATTTGGCTCTGGAAAAGGTGTACGCCGTTCTCGTGGCCCTAAGGTGGCCAAGGCGAGTGAGGTTCGCAGACATCGCTCTGCTGACAGTGGACCAGTTCGTTCTGCCTCTTCGGTCCGGTCTGCGCACTCAGGGTCGATTGTGCTACCCCAATTTACCAGCGCTGGGTTTGATGGCCTGGCTGCTGAAACCTCCATCCTGAAGGAGGAGGGTCTTTCTGATTCAGTCATTAAGACTTTGATCAGTGCCCGGAAGAAGTCTTCTTCCATCACCTACTATAGGACTTGGAAAGCCTATATCGCTTGGTGTGAGATAAGATCTTTTCCTTGTAGGGTCTTTTCGGTCTCCAGGATTCTGGAGTTTTTACAATCAGGGCTGGACTCTGGTCTCCAGCTAAGTACGTTGAAAGGGCAGGTCTCTGCCTTATCTATTTTTTTTCAGAAGCGTGTTGCGCTTAAACCTTTAGTTAAAACTTTTTTCCAGGGGGTTACGCATGTGCGGCCTCCCAGGAAACCATTACTCCCTGTTTGGGATTTGAATTTGGTTCTTTCTGCTCTTCAGGCTCCTTCTTTTGAGCCTTTGCAAGATATTGATTTGTCTACCCTGACTCAGAAGATTGTCTTCTTGGTAGCTATCACTTCTGTCCGGCGTGTCTCAGAGTTGGCGGCCTTAACTATCCAGGCGCCTTACTTTGAGAGGCATCAGGATAAAGTGGTCTTTCGGTTCAAGCCAGACTTTCTTCCTAAGGTTGTTTCTGCTTTTCATTTGAACCAAGATATTGTTCTTCCCTCCTTGTGTCCTAATCCTAAGAATGACAAAGAGAGGGTTTTGCATTGTTTGGATGTAGTACGCTGTGTTAAGTACTACTTGATTATCACGTCTCCTTTTCGTAGGACTGATTCCTTTTTTGTTGTGCCCCATGGGCCTAAGAAGGGTTTGGCACCAGCCAAATCTGCCATTAGCAAGTGGATACGTCAGGCCGTTACTGCGGCCTATTCTGCTAAGGGAAGAGTTCCCCCTTTTCGTATCACTGCTCATTCCACTCGCGCTGTTGGGGCGTCTTGGGCATTTCAGCACCAAGCTTCTGTTGAACAGGTTTGTAAGGCCGCCACTTGGTCTTCTGTTCACACTTTTTCTAAGTTTTACAAAGTTGATGTGCGAGCCTCAGCGGATGCTGTTTTTGGCCGCAAAGTTCTGCAGACTGCAGTCATTTAAGTTATGCTTCACCTGGCCTTGAGATGCCCATCCCTTGTGGACACTGCTTTTGGATGTCCCATTAAGTGAAGAATATTTAGAAGTGAAGCGGGGTGTGTGGCACACCAAGAATAATACCATTTTGTGAGTACTCACCTGAAAAATGGATATTGTTGGTGTGCCACACACCCCACTTCACCCCCACCCTTTTCGGTATTACCGAAGCATTTATATGGTGAAGCCCTTTTTTATTTATATCAAAATTGATTTTTGAGGTTACCGGTGGAATACTGGTACCTTGTCTTTCTGCTTTTTAAATATACTGGTGATTGAAGGGAGGTACCAGGTATATATAGGCCGGAAGGGGGCTCGTTACAAGACTTCCTCTCTGCACTACGTCACCTGCGGTGGATTAACCCAATAATGGATGAATATTTAAGAAGTGAAGCGGGGTGTGTGGCACACCAACAATATCCATTTTTCAGGTGAGTACTCACAAAATGGTATTTTTTAGGATCCCCACCCGTTCATGGACACTGCTATTGGATGTCCCAGCTGTTATGAATACTATCTGGAGCAGGACGTGCTGCATACTTAGAATAATACAATTCTGTGATTACTCACCTTGTAGAATTGGTATTATAAGTATGCAGCACGTCCTGCTCCATCCCACCCTGATTACTTTATTCTTGGATCCTCTTTTTGGTGATTTGTTCCTTGTTAACATGGTTAAATTTGTTATTGGCTTCTCCTGGTTCCCTTACTGCTTTGTTATACTGGGGAATTAGTGGGAGGTCCCGGGTATATATGGACCGGGAGGGGCCTCTTTTTTGCCATCTCTGCAGTAAAGCGCCCTCTTGTGGACTATATCCCAGCTGTTATGAATACTATCTGGAGCAGGATGGGCTGCATACTTATACCAATTCTACAAGGTGAGTAATAACAGAATTGTATTTTTGGAACTGTCTGGTTATACCCCTTTGGAAGAAGGGGAGTTATTATCTGACTCGAAGTCATCTGATGAGAGGCCCAGGGGTCATGACTATTCTGGCTCTGACCCCTGGGCCCCACATGATATTGATAGGCTGTTAGCTCAGATTTTTGAGGTACTGTCTATCTCTCCCCCGGTTGCGGCCCCCAGGCAACAGGGGGAATTGTTTCATACTGCTAAGCCACGTTTAGAGATTCCTGAGCAAGCCCATTTTAATAATCTCGTGCTCAGGGAATGGGAGCGCCCCAGCAGGCTTCCCGTGTGTACTTAAGAGTTAGGATAAGAGGTATCCCTTTCCAGCTGATGTAGTAAAGTGTTGGTCATCCCCTCCTGAAGTGGATGCCCCGGTCCTAGGGTTATCTAACACCTTTGTCATGCATTCCCCTGACTCTACTATGCTACGGGATGCTGAGGACCTGCGTATTGATCAGCTGGCTTCCCATGCCTTTGCTTGTGTGGGGACGCCGCTGCGCCTGGTCTGTGCCTTTGCCATTACGGCTGTGGCTATTAGGACCCTGCTTAGAATTATCCTAGATGGTGCCCCTGATGATGTGTCTAGTGATGAGTTTAATGCACTCTCTCGTTGTGAGGTTTTTGTGACTTATGTCCTCTCTGCCTTGGATGATACCATTAGGATGTGTGGCAGAACCTCTGCCCTGGTGGTGGCTATACGCCGCTCGGTTTGGCTGCGCCAGTGGGCTGCTGACAACGCTGCCAAGAAGGCTCTCACTGGTTTTCCCTTCAAAGGACTACGCCTGTTTGGGGACCGCCTGGACCTGTTTGCTAAGGGAGGCAGGTTACCCCAGCGCAGGCGGCAGTCTCTGCCCTTTCGGGGACAGGACTCCTTTTCTTCCCTCTACTGTGGTGCCAAACAGGGGAGCGGGGTCTCCCTTACCGGGGCCCGAGGAGATTTCTGGGGTAGGGGCAGAGGACGTGGACGTCCTGGCTCCTCCTGGGGCTCCAAGCTTAAGTCTTCTCCTAAGCCCCCTCAGGCATGATGGGGCGCCCTCACCCATCCGGGTGGGGGGACGGCTTCAGCACTTTGCTCACGTCTGGAGGCTTCATGTCTCAGACCGGTGGATTCAGGAGGTAGTGTCCTCCGGTTACAAGATAGTTTGCTGCCTGGCCGCCCCAAGATTCATCAGATCCCGGATTTCTCAGGACGCTGCGTCAGCTCAGGCTCTAGTTCTGACGGTGCGAAGCCTTCTGGAGCTGGGGGTCATCTGTCAGGTCCCCTTGTGAGAAAGAGGCAAGGGTTTCTATTCCAACCTTTTCACCATGCCCAAAAGAGATGGGTCAGTCAGGCCCATCCTGGACCTGAAGATCCTCAACAAATTTGTCAGATGCAGGCTCTTTCGCATGGAAACTTTGCACTCTGCCATCAGTTCTCTGCGTCCAGGGGACTTCATGACGTCTGTGGACATCAGAGATGCTTACCTTCATATTCCTGTGTTTCCAGGTCATCAAAGGTTCCTCAGGTTCGCTCTGGAGGACCAGCACTACCAATTTGTGGCATTGCCCTTCGGTCTCACTTCAGCTCCCAGAGTGTTCACCAAGGTGCTGGCAGGAGTGATGTCTCTGCTCAGGTCTCAGGGCATCCGCGTTCTGCCCTATCTGGACGACATTCTCATCACTTCCCAGTCCCTCCAACAGGCAGTGTTGGATACTCAGAGATAGTAGTGTCCACTCTGGAGTCATTTGGCTGGGTGATCAACCATCCCAAGTCTTCCCCGTCTCCCTCCTTGGTGACACCCTTCCTGGGAATGAATCTGGATACAGTTCAGGTAAGGGTTTTTCTTCCTCAGCAGAAGGTGCACAGTCTGCTAGCACAGGTTCAGTTCCTGCTATCCTGCCCTCATCCCTCCATCCGGCAAGGAATGCAGCTGGTGGGCCTGATGGTGTTGTGCTTCGAGGCGGTCCCTTATGCCCAGTTTCACATGAGGCCTCTGCAACTCCACCTCTTGTCAGTATGGGACAAGGATCCTGCATCCCCGGACCAGGTCCTTGTGCTTTCCCCCCTGGTCAGGTGGTCCCTCTCCTGGTGGCTGTACTCCAGGAACCTGTTGGTGGGCAGATCCTTTTTGGCCCCCTTCTGGGAGACGGTCACCACGGATGCCAGTCTGATTGGGGTTTGGTTGGTTGGGGTTTCTGGAAGTCCCTGCAGTTCCAAGGGTGGTGGGGTCCTCAGGAGGCCCACACACCTATCAACATTCTGTACCTGAGGGTGATCAGGTTGGTTCTGACTCATTTGACTCATCACATTCGGGGCCTGCCTGTTCAGGTACACTCCGACAACCAGACGGCGGTTGCCTACATCAATTATCAGGGAGGGACTCGGAGCAAGAGGGCCCTCCAGGAAGTGTCTCTGATCCTGGCCTGGGTGGAGGACAATGTTCCCTGCATATCAGCTGTGTACATTCCGGGGGTGGAGAATCTTCAGGCAGACTCTCTGAGCAGGGGGACCTCTCGCCTGGGAGAATGGTCCCTCTGCAACAAGGCCTTTGTCTCCCTGTCCCAGGATCCTCTGGCCTTGGCCACGGATGCTCTAGCAATGTCATGGCAGGACTTTCAGCTCCTGTATGTCTTTCCTCCATCCCCCCCTGTTGGGCAGGGTTCTGCGCAAGATAGCTCAGGAGGGGGTGCCAGCAATACTGGTGACCCCCAGGTGGCCATGAAGAGTGTGGTTCGCAGACGTGGTGCAGCTGGCAGTAGATCAGTACGCTCTGCCCGGGGTACCGGACCTGCTCACTCAGGGTCACTTACGCCATCCCAATTTACAAACTCTGGCTTTGACGGCCTGGCTGCTGAAACCTCCATCTTGATGGAGAAGGGGCTGTCTGCCTCTGTTGTTGATATCATGATAAAGGCTAGGAAGAAGTCTTCTTCCACTTACTATAGGGTTTGGCGTGCCTACATTGACTGGTGTGAGTCTAAGTCTCTTCCCTGTCGTGTGTTCTCTATTCCCAGGATACTTTATGGACACTGCTATTGGATGTCCCAAGTGTAATGATTCTTATCTGGAGCAGGACATACTGTATACTAAGAATAATACAATTCTGTGATTACTCACCTGTAGAATTGGTATCATGAGTATACAGTACGTCCTGCTCCACCCCACCCTTGGTTTTGCATTATCCTGGATCCCCTGTATGGTGATTATCATTGTTATAGTTACCAGTTTGGTTCTGTTTTATTTCTCCCGGCTTCTCGTTAACTGCTTTTCAATGCTGGGGATTTGTGGAAGGTCCCGGGTATTTGAGGGGCCAGAAGGAGCCAATTTCGCTGTCTCTGCAGTCCAGCGCCATCTGGCGGAGTAATACCCAAGTTTAATGGTTCTTATCTGGAGCAGGACGTACTGTATACTCATAATATCGATTGTACAGGTGAGTAATCACAGAATTGTAGTGTTTATAGTGACCACTTGATGGCAGCAGAGATCTCTAACTACTGTATATATATTACCTGAAAGCCTTTTGGAGAAACATGTTGAATTTCGCTTAAGCGACTGGGGCTGAATTTTTTTCATTTGAACCCCCCCACAGGTATTAGCCAAGTCTTCTCTAAAGCAGTTTTGTTTTTTCTTTTTTGCAGGTGGTTACGGACTATTTCTGTTATTTTGTTTTTGAACAAACAAGACATGCTGGCTGAAAAAGTCTTAGCAGGGAAATCCAAAATAGAAGATTACTTCCCGGAATATGTGCGTTACACTGTACCCGATGACGGTAAGTGGCCATCCAGCCACTGCTGGTAACATTAGCTCACTACTTGGTGTATAAAGCCTCTTCGTTTAGAATTGAAAGTTTTGGAAAGAATAGGGGAGACTTGTACCTAATGTATCCTGCTGTTGCCCGAGTCCTATGTTAGGGGGGTTGACTTGGAACAGAAATGTCATATCTATGAGAAGGAAGGTGGTGACTAGCAACAGATGACAAAGATTTTATCCTGATAATGTAGCTTTCATTCAGGTAGAGTCTGGATAAGTGTTCATATGGTTTTAGGAGGTATTCAGAAATGTTTGGGGGAGGGGGGCAAAGTTTGGTTTATACGGAGCTGGTAAATTATGAAATAAATGTCATTCTGCTCCCAGGGGATTGTATGTATTGTCATTAGCTCTCTAGAGAACTGTTTCTCAACCTGCGGTACTGGCTTTATTTCAGGGTGCACCAACGGAGGGGGGCCGTCTGATGAGTTTGGTATATTATATTTAAACCGGACCTTAAGCATGATTTACTGGAAAGCCCAAAACCTTAAACTATTCCCCAGCATCTAAAATTAATATATTCTTGGTGTGCCACACACCCCGCTTCACTTCTAAATATTCTTCACTTAATGGGTTAACTCACCGCCAGGTGACGTAGTGCAGAGAGGAAGTCTTGTAACGAGCCCCCTTCCGGCCTATATATACCTGGTACCTCCCTTCAATCACCAGTATTTTTCTCTCTGCTTGACGACAAGACAGAAGATTGAAGTCTCCTGCTTACAGGTAGGCCGGGGTTCTTACCCCGGCACCCCCCTTTTGGTCTATTTCTGCCCGGTTTGAGTGTTTATACCTTAATGGTGGAATGGAAGCCTCCCAGCCTAGGCTGCTCGCTGGGCAAATGGTAGACGGCACTTTTAAGTGCCTAGGAGCTTATCTCCTACCGCTCGACCTCATGCGTGGGGCAATGCGGCTATCCGGCATGGTGATCCGGAAATGGGATTCCCCTGTCCCGAGGGTCCCCGTAGCCCCTTTCTCTCCCGTTACGGTCCCTTCTCCCTTCACTGGGTGGGGGGGGGGGGGGTTTGAGGGTGTGCATTAAGTTTGTGTTTTTCACTAGTATAACTTTATTACAACATGTGTGTGTGTTCATGTTATGCATTGAGCTTACTTCAGCATGTGTGCGCTCTTTGTCACTTTGGTTTAGGTCTGCTTGGATGGCAGACCGCGCTGGGTAGGTGGCTTGCCGCTTGTGCAAAGCAGACTATTGCTTAAGTGGCCCCCTCCCGCCTCCCCCCTTCCCCACTGGCACTGTATGTGGTTTATTTTTGCATAGGCTGCGCTATGCGGTCTTTGTTGTTTTCCCCCCCTCCGCTGCCTGGGCGCACGTGTAGTGGCCCATCTGGTGTAATCCCCAGCTGAATTGGCTGCACTGATCAGCGTAGGGGGAGGGTCCCGGTGACGCCGTGACGGGGGCGCGGCGTCATGCGGCGACCCCAGCTTCACTTCCCTTCAAAGGTGGAAGTCACGTGGGCGCGCGGCCGCACTTGGTTCTCCTGTGCTGCGGCTGCTGGCTGCTGTCTCGCCCTCCGGCTGCTGCTCTCGCTTGGTCCAGGTAAGCGGCCCCACCTGGGTGGGGCCGTTGAGTGGGAATTGCATATCTTCTTGTAATGGATATGGTGGGGAGTTATTTTTTATTACGGGGCATGGCTGTTGCTCATTTTTAAAGGCACTTTGGTGCCATGCATATATGATTGTTGCACACATGTGAGGATCTGATTGTGGTTTCTCTTGCCTTACAGATCCCGGGATCCCTGTTTATGGTGGCCCTCCGGCTCTATTTTGCCTGGCTAGTCCTTGTCTATTAATTGGGATATTTATAAATGCATATATACATAAATCTATATATATATATATATATATATATATATATATATATATATATATATATATTATTAAAGGGGACCTTAATTTAATTTAAAAAAAAAAATCCCCCCTTCCGGGACATTTACAAATAAGGGGGCATCCCGGGTTGGCTTATGCCTTAAGAACCCAAATATTGCAAATACCATAAATCACCATATGGAGGCTTCCGTTATTGCCGGAAACGGTTCTGCTGAACCTTTCGGGGGGTGCGTAGGTTGTGGGGCTCTACTCCCAGCTGATGATGTCTTTATTTGCATCCCTTGTGCAAAGACTATTGCGCGCCAGTCCGTTGCTTCGGCTGCGGGCCCATCGCATCCTTCATCATCTCCTACCTCTCCCTCCCTGTTCCGGACCCCGCATGACACTGTCAAAAGTGGGGATTCGCATTCCGAGGTGGCGGCACAGGCCAGCCCCCAGAAAGTAGTGCCCGTTAAAGCAGGGTTAAAGGCCGCTGCAAAACGGAGGCACCTGACTCCGGTACCTTCGGCTCCACAGGACGAGTTATGTGAGCCTGTGGAATGGTCCGATGGATCCCCGGATGAGGATGAATTCCTGTTGGAGTCAGATGAGCCTGCAGATCAGCTTGAGGCTGATGTGATTGGCGATTGGTCGGAGGGGGTTGTTGTTGACACCCCCTCCATTCTGGCTCAAATGTTTAAAATTTTGAATTTAGATCCGCCTGAGGCTGCCACCCTGCCAAAGGGTCAGTTGTTTAAGGAGCCTTAGCCGCGTTGGGTTTTTCCCAGACAACACCACTTTGAGAGGGTGGTCCTTAAGGAATGGGAACATCCCACGCGGTTATCTGGAATTCCTTCCAGTTGGGAAAAGCGTTATCCTTTCCCGCCAGAGTTGGTAAAGCTTTGGTCTGTCCCTCCTGACGTCGATACCCCTGTGCTAGGGCTCTCCAGCACGGCTATGGTACAGTCTGCGGAGACCACTGTCCCTAAAGATGGGGAAGATCGTCGGATTGACCAATACGCACGCCATGGTTCTATTTACTCCGGGTCAGCGTTGCGCCCGGTGTGTGCTTCAGCCCTTCTTCTATTGGCGATTAAGTCTTTAATTCAGGGGCTATATGAGGATCTCAATCCCGCTTGTAAACGGTTTACTGCACTTAAGCAGTGTGAATCTTTTGTGTCTTATGTCCTATCTGCTCAGGACGATGCGCTGGCTATGAGTAGCAAGGCAGCGGCTACGCTGGTGGCTATTCGCAGATCGGTATGGCTGCGTCAGTGGTCGGCGGATGCGGCTTCTAAAAAGGTGCTCACAGCTCTCCCCTTTTTGGGGTTGCGTCTGTTTGGGGAGAAAATTGATTCAGTCGCAAAGGGTGGTAAGATGCCACAACGCAAGAGGCCTCGTGGCCCCTTTAGGGGGGCAGGTTCCGGTAGGCCTTCCTTTCGAGGATTCAGAGCGGGCAGGGGTGCTTCCTTTCCCGCTACCAGAGGTGCAGGTTGGACTCGGGGGAGGGGCCGTGGCCGGCCCGCTCAGTCCTGGGGCACCAAGCCCAAACCTGCTGATAAGCCCACTCAGCAATGAGGGGCTGCCCTCACCCGTGCGGGTGGGGGGACTATTGCGACACTTCTCCCAGGTTTGGAACCAAGTGGTTCCAGGCAGATGAATCCAGGAGGTAGTGTCGGCCAGTTACGACCTGGAATTCGAGTCTCACCCTCCTTCACGGTTCGTTCGGTCTCGGGTGCCCATCGATCCTCTGGCCACGCAGGGGCTCCTGGCGTCGGTAGGGGATCTGTTAGAGATGGCGGTCATCCGGCCGGTGCCGCGCTTAGAGATGGGCCTCGGTTTCTACTCCAGTCTCTTCGCAGTCCCCGGGAGAGATGGGTCGGTTCGTCCCGGCCTGGACTCTCATCAACACAGAGTGTTTCTTCCTTTTGCCCAAATTCACACGAGAACGCTTCAGCTTTTTCTGTTAGTGTCTTGGGACCAGCAGCCTCGGTCGCTGGATCAGTCCTTCCAGTTGTCCCCCCGGGTCCGGCAGTCCCTCCTGTGGTGGTTGGTCTCGACCAATCTGGTGTAGGGCAGGTTTTTCCTGACCCTCCTTTGGGAAATTGTCATCACGGACGCCAGTCTGTCGGGATGGGGCGGATTCTGGAAGGAGCTGCAGTTTCAGGGGCAGTGGGAACCTCAAAGGGCCCACTTACCCACCAATATTCTGAAACTGAGAACTATCCGTCGGGTGCTTGCTCTTCTGACTCAGCACGTTCTGGGCCTTCCGGTCCAGGTGCGTTCAGACAATCAAACAGCGGTGGCTTACATCGGTCTTCAGGGAGGGACTTGCAGTCTGAGTGCTCTCAGAGAAGTGTCCCTGATCCTGACCTGGGCGGTGTCCCATGTTCCTTGTCTCTCGGCGGTTTACATTCCAGAGGTGAAGAACCAGGTAGCGGACCGGTTGAGCAGGGGCTCTCCCCGTCTGGAAGAATGGGCTCACTGTGTCTCCGATGGGGGACCCCGGAGGTGGACCCGTTTGCCTCTCGCAGGCTCCCGAACTTCGTGTCGCTCTCCCAGGTTCCTCTGGCTCTGGCAGTGGACGCCATGTCCCTGAGCTGGGGAGTTCTGGGATTTCTATACCTGTTTCCTCCGATGCCCATGCTGGGCAGGGTGCTTCAGAAGTTAGCTCTGGAAAAGGTGTCCGCCGTTCTCGTGGCCCCAAGGTGGCCAAGGCGAGTGAGGTTCGCAGACATCGTTCGGCTGGCAGTGGACCAGTTCGTTCTGCCTCTTCGGCCCGATCTGCTCACTCAGGGTCAATTGTGTTACCCCAATTTACCAGCGCTGGGTTTGATGGCCTGGCTGCTGAAACCTCCATCCTGAAGGAGGAGGGTCTTTCTGATTCAGTCATTAAGACTCTGATCAGTGCCCAAAAGAGGTCTTCTTCCATCACCTACTATAGGACTTGGAAAGCCTATATTGCTTGGTGTGAGATAAGATCTTTTCCTTGTAGGGTCTTTTCGGTCTCCAGGATTCTGGAGTTTTTACAATCAAGGCTGGACTCTGGTCTCCAGCTAAGTACGTTGAAAGGGCAGGTCTCTGCCTTATCTATCTTTTTTCAGAAGCGTGTTGCGCTTAAGCCTTTAGTTAAGACTTTTTTCCAGGGGGTTACGCATGTGCGGCCTCCCAGGAAACCATTACTCCCTGTTTGGGATTTGAATTTGGTTCTTTCTGCTCTTCAGGCTCCTCCTTTTGAGCCTTTGCAAGATATTGCTTTGTCTACCCTGACTCAGAAGATTGTCTTCTTGGTAGCGATCACTTCGGTCCGGCGTGTCTCAGAGTTGGCGGCCTTGTCTATCCAGGCACCTTACTTTGAGAGGCATCAGGATAAAGTGGTTTTTCGGTTCAAGCCAGACTTTCTTCCTAAGGTTGTTTCTGCTTTTCATTTGAACCAAGATATTGTTCTTCCCTCCTTGTGTCCTAATCCTAAGAATGACAAAGAGAGGGTTTTGCATTGTTTGGATGTAGTACGCTGTGTTAAGTACTACTTGATTATCACGTCTCCTTTTCGTAGGACGGATTCCTTTTTTGTTGTGCCCCATGGGCCTAAGAAGGGTTTGGCACCAGCCAAATCTGCCATTAGCAAGTGGATACGTCAGGCCGTTACTGCGGCCTATTCTGCTAAGGGAAGAGTTCCCCCTTTTCGTATCACTGCTCATTCTACTCGCGCCGTTGGGGCGTCTTGGGCTTTTCAGCACCAAGCTTCTGTTGGAACAAGTTTGTAAGGCCGCCACTTGGTCTTCTGTTCATACTTTTTACAAGGTTGATGTGCGAGCCTCAGCGGATGCTGTTTTTGGCCGCAAAGTTCTGCAGACTGTAGTCATTTAAGTTATGCTTCACCTGGCCTTGAGATGCCCATCCCTTGTGGACACTGCTTTTGGATGTCCCATTAAGTGAAGAATATTTAGAAGTGAAGCGGGGTGTGTGGCACACCAAGAATAATACCATTTTGTGAGTACTCACCTGAAAAATGGATATTGTTGGTGTGCCACACACCCCGCTTCACTCCCACCCTTTTCGGTATTTCCGAAGCATTTATATGGTGAAGCTTTTATTTATATCAAAATTGATTTTGAGGTTACCGGTGGAATACTGGTACCTTTTTTTTCTGCTTTTTTAATATACTGGTGATTGAAGGGAGGTACCAGGTATATATAGGCCGGAAGGGGGCTCGTTACAAGACTTCCTCTCTGCACTACGTCACCTGGCGGTGAGTTAACCCATTAAGTGAAGAATATTTAGAAGTGAAGCGGGGTGTGTGGCACACCAACAATATCCATTTTTCAGGTGAGTACTCACAAAATGGTATTTTTAAATTTTTAGTCTCATATTATTCTTTCCCCCACCGGGCTGCAACTGTGACTCTAGGATACGGGCGCCGCCATCTTGACTCAGAAGCATCACATACTGAGGAGAGCAGGATAAAGTACAGGGGGTGGGGTTATAGCTGTGCTTTGCACAGACAGAGCAGAGCTGGGGTCAGAAAAAGGACAGCAATCCCAGAATGCAGAGTGACAGTCATAAGACACTTCCTGTGTGCAGGCTGCCTGATGCTCCATTAGCCGCCATCTTGGATGCTGAAAGGCTCATTAAATGCATTTTTAATGTGAGCAATCTGTGAGCAATCTGTATGTACAGGGTGTGAGAAACATATAAGATAGGCTGTTATTCAGGGTTAAGGTCCGCTTTCACTGTACATTGTTGTTCCTTCTTGCTTTAAAAGTGCTACGAGGCCTATGACCTGCTTATTTTGGTAACATTTCTAATTGATCCCTCAGTTGGAACTCCCATTCACTAGGTGGTACTTGGCATGGAACCCCTACTCTAGAGGGACTTAGGCCCTTACCCAATAAGAGCGTCTGCAATTTGTGGGCATAGTTGGCTTTATCAGACATTGCAACCAGATATGAATTATGTCATCTTAAATCCTTTTTTTATCTGAATATTGATTCCAGCAACGCCAGACGCAGGAGAGGATCCCAAAGTGACGAGGGCGAAGTTTTTCATCCGAGATGAGTTTTTAGTAAGTACATTTGTCTTTGCTAGAATACGTCTTCCTACAAGTTTGCTTTTTGTACTAAGTTAAAGAGGAAGTCCAGGTATTTTGTAATAGCCCACCAACCCATCACTCCACCCGTGCTAAGTCCAATAAAACATACATATGGGGGGGGCAATCGCACAGAATTTGAAGCTGGGACATTGAGTGATAGGTTAGTTACCCAATCCATGCAGCAGTGTGACTGTACTGGTCTGTCACCCAAGTCCAACTGTCACTTAAAAAGCCACTGCAGGCAAAGGTAATTGTTACACCATTGCATTGGCCTACATTTTGTCACAGTCCTAAACTGTTTTCCATTAGTCTAAGTATACAGCACGTCCTGTTCCAGAATATTCCTTACTCTTGGGTAATACATCCACAAGATGGCGCTGGACTGCAGAAAACCGCTTGTGGCTCCTCCCGGCCCTATATAAGTCTAAGTCAGGGACCTCCCACAAATTCCCCGGTTCTATTCTAAGTGTGCCATACACTCCACTTCGATCTTCATGACATGTGGGGTAATCTCCAGTAGAGGGCGAACTTCTGCAGAGATGAATATGTAAAAAAGAAGGACCCTCCCAGTCCATATATACCTGGGACCTCCCACCAATTTCCCATTTCCTTCTCTGCAGGGAAGGCAACAAGACAGAAGATGAAGACTTCTTTTACTTGCAGGTAAGCCAGGCTCGCGCCCAGCCGTTTATTATCCCTATTACTGCCAGGACCCTTTTTAAATTGCCCCTAATTGAGCCTCCCAGCTTAGGCTGTGGGTCCTGGTGAGGGTAGGAGCACCCTATGGGTATGGAAGGAGCTTTGCTTCACCGTGAGACCTCATTATGGGGTAGGCGGTTATCCAGGTTTTTGGTGATCCTGGTGCGGGATGCCCCATCCCTACATGCCTATGGCCTTATAATGGCCGGGTTCCACTCCCCCTTCCAGGTCCCTTACTTGGGGGGGCTGGCGGGCCGTCATCCTCGGCCTCTCCCTTATTCTCAGTGTGTCACACACCCTGCTTCCCCTTTAATTCTTACGATCGGGTTACTCCACCAGCAGGTGGCGACGTTGCAGAGAGAAGTCTTGAAAACGAACCCCTTCCGGCCTACATATACCTGGGACCTCCCACTTAACACCCAGTGTTTTCTCTCTGCAAAATGCGACAAGACAGAAGAAACCCCAGCACCCCCTGTTGGTCTATTTCTGCCCAGTTCAATTGTTTACATGCCTAGATGGTTAATGGAAGCCTCCCAGCCCAGGCTGCTGGCTGGGCAACGGTAGATGGCACTAGGTGCCTAGGAGCTTATCTCCTCCGCTCGACCCCACGCGTGGGGCAATGCGGCTATCCGGCATGGTGATCCAGATTTGGGATGCCCCTGTCCCGATGTTCCCCTTTGGCCATCTTCTCCCGCTCGGTCCCTTCTCCCTTCACTTTGGGGGGGGGGGGGTTGCATGGGGTGCTTTTACTGTTATGTGTGTGTGTGGGGAGCGCTGGCAGACGCAGGGTCATGCCTGAGCTGCTGGGGCTCTGTCTCTTTACTTGTGTGTTTTTAAAAAAAAAAAAAAAAAAGCTTCCCCCCTTTTGGTCTGAGGGCGTCTGAGGCGCCCGTTTGCACGTGGCGCCGCCATTCGGCGGGGTGCGTTATTCAAGTCCTGGGGGCGGGGCCGCGTTCTCTGTCGGCCCTCGCTCTGTGACTCACTGGCGGGGGGCGTGGGCGGAGCGCGCTGAGCCCGGGCCGCCTCACTTCCTCTGTCTCATCACGGAGACAGGTGCTGGGGCTGAGCTGGGGAAGGCGCGTGTCCAGGAGTGCGGTGTCTGTCTTCAGTAGCAGAAACAGGTAGCGGTCCCCACCTCGCACGTGGGGCCGTCATTTGAACTGTGTAATGCTTGTGTTTGGAGTTTCCTGGGCACTTTAGCATAAACTCCTGGAGGCACTTATTGCTTGATACATATATAGATATATATTTTTTGTCTTCATGATGCTTATATATGGTTTACCATTGTTTTGTTTTATATTTGTGTGTGATGCATGCTGGCTAATTTTCCTGGGGGATGGACTGTGGTCTCTTTTCCCCTGCAGATCCTGGGATCCCCTCACTGCAGTGGCTCTCCCGGTTCTGATATACCTGGCTAGTCTTAGTCTCCAAATTGGGATTTTTCCTAGGCTTAAAAAATCCTCCTACTCCCGGGACTTTAATTATAGAGGGGCATTCCGGGTTGCTTAATGCGTAAAACCCTGGGTTGTTGCGAAAACCATAATTTCACCATATGGAGGCTTCCGACGTTACTGGAAATGGCTCTTCCAGGGTGTGTGGGGGTTGTGGGGCTCCGCTCCCAGGCGATGATGTCATATTATGCGTTCCATGTGCAAAGCAGAATATTGCGCGCCAGTCCGTCGCTCCGGTTTCTGGCTCCTCGCAACTCTCTCGTCATCTCCTACCCCCCCTCCCTTATTCCGAACCCCGCGTGACATTGTCAAAAGTGGGGATTCGCAATCCGAGGTGTGTGCGCGATTGGCCAACCTCGAAGATAATTTCCACCACGGTAGCTCAGAAGGCTACGGCGAAGCGGAAACACCTTTCTCCAGCAGCGCTTGCTTCGGAGGATGAGGTATTTAAAATTTTGGATTGGTCCGATTGTCCCCCTGATGAGAAGGGGGAACTGCTTGAGGAGTTGGATGAGCCTGCAGACCAGCTATTGGTTGACACTGCTGGCAATCAGGCTGTGGGGGTGTCCCTCGACACTCCTTCCATTTTGGCTCAAATGTTTGAAATTTTGGCTTTGGATCCGCCCGTGGTGGTCCCCCCGCCAAAGGGTGAGTTGTTTGGTGTGCCCCAGCCGCATCTGGTGTTTCCCAGGCAACAACACTTTGTGAGGGTTGTCCTTAAGGAATGGGAGCAACCCACGCGCCTGGCTGGAATTCCTCCTAGTTGGGATAAACGTTATCCCTTTCCGGAGGATTTGGTGAAGCTTTGGTCGGTTCCCCCTGACGTCGATACCCCTGTGTTAGGACTGTCGAACACGGCTGTGTTGCACTCCCCTGACACTACTACCATTAAAGATGGTGAGAATCGTCGGATTGATCAATTGGCTCGCCATGGTTTTATCAGTGCCGGATCGGCACTGCGGCCGGTGTGTGCTTCAGCGCTTCTTCTGTTGGCAGTTAGGTCCATTATTAGGGATCTGTACGCAGGTCTTGATCCCGCTTGTGATGAGTTTAGTTCTCTCAAGCAGTGTGAGTCGTTTATTTCCTTTGTCTTGACCGCCCAGGACGATGCACTTGCGATGAGTAGCAGGACAGCGGCACTGCTGGTTGCTATTCGTCGGTCAGTGTGGCTGCGCCAGTGGACGGCGGACCTTAACTCTAAGAAGGCGCTTACAGCGCTTCCTTTTGTAGGTTTGCGCCTGTTTGGCGATAAATTGGATTCAGTTACCAAGGGTGGTAAATTGCCTCAACGCAAGAGGCCTCGCCGCTCCTTTCGGGGTGCGACTTCCTTTAGTCCCTCCTTTCGGGGAGTCAGAGCGGGCAGAGGGGCGTCCTTTCCCGCTACCAGGGGTGCAGGTTGGACCCGGGGGAGGTGCCGTGGCCGTCCCGGTCAGTCCTGGGGCGTCAAGCCCAAGCCTGCTGGTAAACCCGCTCAGCAATGAGGGGCTGCCCTCACCCGTGCGGGTGGTGGGACGATTGCGACACTTCTCCCTGGTTTGGGACCAGGAGGTTCCGGACAGATGGATCCGGGAGGTGGTGTCGTCCGGTTACAAGCTGGAGTTCGAGTCTCGCCCTCCTTCACAGTTTTTCCGGTCTCGGGTGCCCACCGATCCTTTGGCCGCGTAGGGGCTCCTGGCGTCGGTAAGGAATCGTCTGGAAATGGCGGTCATCCGGCCGGTGCCGCGCTTAGAGGTGGGCCTCGGTTTTTACTCCAATCTTTTCTCAGTCCCCAAGAAGGATGGGTCGGTTCGCCCCGTCCTGGATCTGAAGTTCCTCAACAGGTTCATCCGTACTCGGAAGTTTCGCATGGAAACTCTGCGTTCGGCCGTCGGTTCTCTTCGGCAGGGGGACTTCATGACGTCCATAGACATCAAGGATGCTTACCTTCATGTTCCCATCTGCCAGGCTCATCAGCATTTTCTTCGGTTCTTGATGAGGGATCGGCATTTTCAATTTGTGGCACTTCCGTTTGGCCTTACCTCGGCTCCAGAGTGTTCACCAAGGTGCTGGCAGGGGTGATGGCCATTCTCAAATCTCGGGGCATTCGTGTCGTACCTTATCTGGACGACCTTCTCATCATGGCTCCTTCCCTCAATCAATTGGAGACGGACACCAGGACGGTGGTCTCCACGCTGGAAAGCTTCGGTTGGGTGATCAAATTTCCCAAGTCCTCCCTCGCTCCGGCCAGCGTGATTGGCTGATTTGTCTGATTCAGGAGTTGGCTTTGGTCCTTCTTTCCAATCCTCGGCCGTCCATCCGTCTGGGGGATGAGGCTGCTAGGGTTGATGGTTGCCTCTTGAGGGGCAGGTCTTTCCTGACTCCTCTTTGGGAAATTGTCACCACGGACGCCAGTCTTTCGGGATGGGGGGGATTCTGGAAGGATCTTCAGTTCCGGGGGCAGTGGGGGCCTCGGGAGGCCCACTTGCCCATCAATATTCTGGAACTGAGAGCCATCCGTCTGGTTCTTGTTCTTTTGACTCAACATGTTCTGGGCCTTCCGGTTCAGGTTCGCTCAGACAATCGAACAGCGGTTGCTTACATCAATCATCAGGGAGGGACTCGCAGTCTGGGTGCCCTCCTAGAGGTGTCCCTGATCCTGACCTGGGCGGAGGCCCATGTTCCTTGTCTCTCGGCAGTTTACATTCTGGGTGTGGAAAACAGGGAAGCGGATCTGTTGAGCAGGTGCTCTTCCCGTCTGGGAGAATGGGCTCTCCATCCTCAAGTCTTTCGGTCGCTGTGTCTCCGGTGGGGGACACCGGAGGTGGACCTGTTTGCCTCTCGTCACAATTGCAGGCTCCCGACCTTCGTGTCGTTCTCCCAGGATCCTCTGGCTCTGGCGGTGGACGCCATGTCCCTGAGCTGGGGGGATCTGGGGTTTCTGTACCTGTTTCCTCCGATACCCATGCTAGGCAGGGTGGTACGGAAGCTGGCTCTGGAAAGGGTGTCCGCCATTCTCGTGACTCCAAGGTGGCCAAGGCGAGTATGGTTCGCAGACATCGTTCGGCTGGCAGTGGATCAGTTTGTTCTGCCTCTTCGGCCCGATCTGCTCACTCGGGGTCGGCTGTGTTACCCCAATTTACCAACGCTGGGTTTGACGGCTTGGCTGCTGAAACCTCCATCTTGAAGGAGGAGGGTCTTTCTGACTCGGTTGTTAAGACTCTGATCAGTGCCCGGAAGAGGTCTTCTTCTATCATCTACCATAGGACTTGGAAAGCCTATTTCGCTTGGTGTGAGATTAGATCTTTGCCTTGTAGGGTCTTTTCGGTCTCCAGGATTCTGGAGTTTTTGCAATCAGGGCTGGACTCTGGTCTTCAACTGAGTACTTTGAAAGGGCAGGTTTCTGCCTTATCTATCTTTTTTGCAGAACCGTTTTGCGCTTCATCCTTTAGTTAAAACCTTTTTCCAGGGGGTTACGCATGTGCGGCCTCCCAGGAAACCATTACTCCCTGTTTGGGACTTGAACTTGGTTCTCTCTGCTCTTCAGGCTCCTCCTTTGAGCCCTTGCAGGATATTGCTTTGTCTACCTTGACTCAGAAGACTGCCTTCTTGGTGGCTATCACTTCGGTTCGGCGTGTCTCAGAGTTGGCGGCCTTGTCGATTCAGGCGCCCTACTTTGAGAGGCATCAGGACAAGGTGGTCTTTCGGTTCAAACCGGACTTTCTTCCTAAGGTTGTTTCTGCTTTTCATTTGAATTAGGATATTGTTCTTCCCTCCTTGTGTCCTAAGCCTAAGAATGACAAGGAGAGGGTTTTGCATTGTTTGGATGTAGTACACTGTGTTAAGTACTATTTGATTACTACTTCTCCTTTTCGTAAAACTGATGCCTTTTTTGTTGTGCCCTGTGGGCCTAGGAAGGGTTTGGCTCCGGCCAAATCTTCCATTAGCAAATGGATACGTCAGGCCGTTAATGGGGCCTATTCTGCTAAGGGGAAAGTTCCCCCTTTTCGTATCACTGCTAATTCTACTTGCGCCGTTGGAGCGTCTTGGGCTTTTCAGCACCAAGCTTCTGTTGAACAAGTTTGTAGGGCTGCAACCTGGTCTTCTGTTCATACTCTTTCTAAGTTTTACAAGGTTGATGTACGGGCCTCAGCGGATGCTGTTTGGCCGCAAGGTTCTGCAGGCTGCAGTCATTTTAAGTTATGCTTCATTTTGCCTTCGGATACCCATCCCTTGTGGACACTGCTTTTGGATGTCCCGATCATAAGAATTAAAGGGAAAGCGGGGTGTGTGACACACTGAGAATAATATCATTTTGTGAGTACTCACCTGTAAAATGGATCCTTTATATGGTGAAGCTTTTCTTTTATTTTGAGGTTACCATTGAATTTCCTGGTACCTTGTCTTTCTGCTTTTGAATTCACTGGGTGTTAAGTGGGAGGTCCCAGGTATATGTAGGCCGGAAGGGGCTCGTTTTCAAGACTTCTCTCTGCAACGTCGCCACCTGCTGGTGGAGTAACCCGATCATAAGAATTAAAGGGGAAGCGGGGTGTGTGACACACTGACAATATCCATTTTACAGGTGAGTACTCACAAAATGGTATTTTTCATTTGTTAATAGTTATATATGAGTGTATGTGTGTGGTGTTCACTTTACTTTGTGTTGTGTGTGTGGATCTCCTGGAAGTATCCCTGAATGAATTGGTGCCTGGTGCCTTCTAGCCTGTGGTGGTTTTCCTGTTAGCCTGGGGAGTTTCTCTCCCTCAGGCTGTGTTAAGAAAAGGGGGCGGGGCGCGCTGCCGCGGTAGCCCCGCCCCCTCGTTCGGCACGTTTTGCTGGCTAGATCCGCTCTGCTGGGAGGGGGGTGGGGCTGGAAAAGCGCGCCTTCGGCGCTTGCCCGCCCCCCTTCCCTTCTCTTCCTGCTTCTCGGCTTCTCCACAGATCATTTTTGCTGCGGTTGCTGCTGCCGTTCTTGGGGACAGGTAGGGGCCTATCGGCCACCTCTTTGTCACTTGGGGGTCCCTCTCTGGTGGGGGGGCCCCCTGTGGTGCTGGTTTTTGGCAGGTTTTGCCTTTTATCTATTTAATTATTTATTTAAAAAAAAAATATATATATATATATATATATATTTTGCTGTATAGTAATTGATATGCCTTATTGTGTGTTGCAGATTGCTTCATTATTGTGCATGTCCCTAATGTAAATTTGATCACCTCAAATCCTCCCACCGGGACTTTTAAGGGGCATCCCGGGTTGCTTAGGCGTAAATTCCCTGCGGTCTTGCGAATGACCACAAAAATCACCATATGGAGGCTTCGCAGGATTCTGGGCTCGGGCTCCCTCTGGGACAATCCTGGCCATGTGTGGGGTATGCCTTACGGAGGAGAATGTGCTGATCTGTATACCATGCGCACGAAAGGCCATAACGCGGCAGTCTGGTACCCAGCCTTCTGGGTCGGCTCATCCCGCTTCATCGCCTTCCCCTCCCTGCCTTATCCGTACCCCAAGTGACATTGGTGCCAGCGGGGAGTCGCACTCTGTTTGTGCTAGGTTGGCCAGCATCGAGAAGTTTATTATTAGCACAGTGGGCAAGAAGGCCCAGGCTAAAAAAAGACATTTGTCGTCGGCCCAGCCCTTGTGAGATGTTGACGACGATTCCGTTGATTTGTCGGATTATTCCCCGTTAGAGGAGGGGGAATTGTATGAGTATGACTATGTTCAGTCTGGTGATGTCGGGCAGGCGCTGGGGGATGCCGTAGATACGGCCACTGTTTTGTCACATCTATTGGAGGTGTTGGATATTGAACCGCCTGAGGCGCCTCCTCTCAAGAAGGGGGAATTTTTTTGGGTCCGCAAGCCCCGTCTGGAATTCCCTACCCAGGGTCACTTTGATGCGCTGATCCTTAGAGAATGGGAGAGGACCAGTCGGCTTCCTGGTGCTCCTCAGGGATGGGATAAGAAGTATCCTTTCCCGGTGGAGGCGGTTAAGCGCTGGTCTTCTCTCGAGGTCGACGCGCCTGTTTTAGGTTTGACCAACTCTTCTGTGCTGAACACCCCTGACGCCACTTCCCTTAAGGATGGCGAAGGTAAACGCCTTGATCATATGGCGTGCCACGCATTTGCCAGCGTGGGCTCGGCCCTGCGGCCTGTTTGTGCATCTGCCCTGGTGTTGCTTACTACCAGGTCTCTTATCAGGGACTGGCTGAATGACGCTCAGTTTGATCCAACTAGGGCTGAGTTCGCTACCCTTAAGAGATGTGAATTGTTCATGGATTTTGTCTTGGCTGCTATGGAGGATTCTATTGTCGTGTGTAGTAGGACTTCAGCCTTATTGGTGGCTATGCGCAGATCGCTCACAGCTCTTCCCTTCTTGGGTACGCGGCTGTTTGGAGATAAATTGGATTCTGTTGCTAAAGGAGGTAAGTTACCTCAGCGGAAGAAACAGCACCGTTCCTTTCGGGGGGCTGGCTCGTTCACTCCTTCCTTTCGAGGGGCCAGAGCGGCCAGGGTTTTGGACTTCTCGGGTGTCAGGGGCTTGTCCTGGAACAGGGGCAGAGGTCGGGCACGTCCCGCGGCTGCCTGGGCTTCCAAGCCCAAGCCTGCCGTTAAACCGGCTCAGCAATGAAGGGGCGCCCTCACTCGCAAGGGTGGGGGGACGGCTGCGGCTCTTCTTCGAGGTCTGGGCCCGGGAGGTCACAGACAATTGGATCTTGGAAGTGGTCTCCTCCGGGTACAAACTGTAGTTCGAGTACTCGCCGCCTCCAAGATTCTTAAGGTCTCGGATGCCCTCGGACCCTCAGGCTGCACAGGGGCTCCTGTTAGCAGTGAAAAACCTTCTGGACATGGGGGTTATATGCCCGGTGCCTCCGTCGGAGAGAGGCAGGGGTTACTACTCCAGCCTTTTCACGGTTCCCAAAAAGGAGGGTTCGGTGAGACCCATTCTGGATCTCAAGGTTCTTAACAGGTTTATCAGAGCCAAAAAGTTCCGCATGGAGACTCTGCGCTCGGCTATCAATTCCCTTCGCCAAGGGGATTTTATGACATCCATAGACATCAAGGATGCGTATCTGCATGTTCGGATTTTTCTAGCACATCAGAGATTCTTCCAGTTTGCGGTGGAGGATCAACATTTTCAGTTTGTAGCCCTTCCCTTCGGACTGACCTCGGCGCCGAGGGTCTTCACCAAGGTTTTGGCGGGAATAATGGCTCTCAGGGCATTCGCATTGTGCCTTATCTGGACGACCTGTTGATCTCAGCTTCTTCCCTCCATCAGGCGGAGCTGGACACCCACCTGGTGGTGTCGACCCTGGAGAGGTTCGGGTGGGTGATCAACCGCCCCAAGTCTTCTCTCTCTCCGTCTCGTGTGATTTCAATTCTGGGCATGAATCTGGATACCATTCAGGCCAGAGTGTTTCTGCCCCAGACCAAGGTGCAGGGGATTCAGGGTCTGATCCGCCTTCTTCTGGCCAATCCTTGTCCCTCTATCCGACAGGGGATGAAACTGGTGGGCTTGATGGTATCCTCCTTCGAGGCGGTACCGTTTGCACAGTTTCACATGAGATCTCTTCAACTTCACCTATTGACGCATTGGGACAGCTGTCCGCAGTCATTGGATCAACCTTTCAGGATGTCTCCCAGGGTTCGGCAGTCCCTTCGGTGGTGGCTGGAATCGAGCAAACTGTTGAAGGGCAGATCCTTTCTGGTCCCTTGTTGGGAGATGGTTACCACGGATGCCAGCCTGTCGGGCTGGGGAGGTTATTGGAAAAGTCATCAGTTCAGCGGGGTGTGGGGTCCCCAGGAGGCTCACACCCCCATCAATGTCTTGGAGCTCAGAGCCATCCGACTGGTTCTGGCACGGCTGACCTCACATTTACAGGGTCTACCGGTTCAAGTTCGTTCAGACAGCCGAACATCAGTAGCTTACATCAATCACCAAGGAGGGACTCGCAGCAGGAGTGCCCTCGGGGAAGTCTCTCTGATCCTGAACTGGGCGGAGAGCAATGTTCCTTGCATTTCGGCAGTCTACATTCCAGGAGTGGAGAACACGGAGGCGGATTCCCTGAGCAGGGGATCCTCTCGCCAAGGAGAGTGGTCTCTCAACCCCGAGGTTTTTCTGGATCTTTGCCGCAAGTGGGGGACTCCGGAGGTGGATCTCTTTGCCTCGAGGCACAATCACAAACTTCCGGCCTTTTGTGTCTCTTTCTCAGGATCCTCTATCTCTGGCAGTGGATGCCTTGTCCCTTGCTTGGAAGGATCTGGGTTTTCTGTATCTGTTTCCGCCCGTCTCCATGCTGGGCAAGGTAGTTCGCAAACTGGTTCTAGAAGGGGCACCAGCAATTCTGGTGGCTCCAAGGTGGGCAAGAAGGGTTTGGTACGCAGACTTAAGGCTGGCCGTAGATCAGTACCGGCTTCCCTTGTTGCCGGATCTGCTATCTCAGGGTCAACTACTTTACCCCAATTTACAAACGCTGGCTTTGACGGCTTGGCTGCTGAAACCTTCATTTTAGAGGAAGGTTTGTCTGCGGCTGTTGTTCAGACCTTGATTAGGGCTAGGAAGCGGTCCTCTGCTGGCATTTACTATAGGACTTGGAGGTCCTATATTGATTGGTGTGAGGCTAGGGACTTGCCTTGCATGGTGTTTTCGATTCCCAGGATTTTGGAGTTTCTTCAGCATAATCTGGATCTTGGGTTCCAGCTTAGTACTTTGAAAGGACAGGTTTCTGCTCTGTCGGTTTTCTTCCAGAGGTCTTTTGCCTTACACCTGCTGGTTAAGACCTTTTTCCAAGGGGTCACACATGTGGCTGTGGTTCCTGTTTGGGATTTGAATTTGGTTCTTTCGGCTCTCCAGGGTCCTCCTTTTGAGCCGCTACAGGATATTGCTCTTTCGGTTCTCACTCAGAAGGTTGCTTTCTTGGTGGCTATTACCTCTGTTCGCCGTGTCTCTGAGTTGGCGGCTCTGTCGATTCAGCCCCCTTACTTTGAGAGATACCAGGATAAGGTGGTTTTTCGTTTTAAGCCAGATTTCCTTCCTAAGGTGGTGTCTGCTGTCCACCTCAATCAGGATATTGTTCTCCCTTCCTTGTGTCCTAAGCCTAACAATGACAAGGAGAGGGTTCTGCACAATTTGGATGATGTTCGCTGTGTGAAGTACTATTTGGTGACTACTTCTTCCTTCCGCAAGACGGACGCTTTTTTCGTGGTGCCCTGTGGGGCCAGGAAAGGTTTAGCGCCTGCTAAGTCTACAAGTCTACACTTAGCAAATGGATTCTTCAGGCCATTGTTGGGGCCTATTCTGTTAAGGGGAGGACTCCCCCTTTTAAGGTCACTGCGCATTCTACTCGTGCTGTTGGTGCGTCCTGGGCTTTTCAGCACCAGGCTTCTGTTGAACAAGTTTGTAAGGCTGCTACTTCGTCTTCCGTTCATACTTTTACCAAGTTTTACGAGGTTGACGTGCGGGCTTCAGCGGATGCTGTTTTTGGCCGCAAGGTTCTGCAAGCTGTAGTGGTTTAAATTGGTACATTATTTTACTGTTTTTCGGTTCCCACCCATGACGGGCACTGCTATTGGATGTCCCAGATGTCATGAATAGTGGAAGCGAAGTGTATGACACACTTGGAATAATACCATTTTGTGAGTACTCACCGCTTCACCCCACCCTTTTGGTATTACGGACCCTTTATATGGTGAACCATTGGTTTTTTTTAGTTAGTATTGTTATATTTGTTCTTCCTGGTCCCCTTACTGCTATCTTACACTGGGGAATTGGTGGGAGGTCCCAGGTATTTATGGACTGGGAGGAGCTCCTTTTTTGCATTCATCTCTGCAGAAGTTCGCCCTCTACTGGAGACTACCCAGATGTCATGAATAGTGGAAGCGGAGTGTATGACACACTCATAATATCCATTTTACAGGTGAGTACTCACAAAATGGTATTTTTGTGGTCCCTTCTGGTCCTAGGAAGGGTTTGGCTCCTGCCAAGTCTTCATTGGCACACCCTCACTCATATGTATATTCTTGGATGGTGCTGAACCAATAGGTGCACAGTGTGCAGGTTCTCTTACGTGCCTCAGCCATTACGGCGGTGGCTATTAGGACCCTGCTCAGAAGTATCCTTGATAGTGCCCCTGACTATTTGCCTTGTGAGGAGTTTAATGTACTCTCTCGTTTGTGAGGTTTTTGTGACTTATGTCCTCTCCGCCTTGGATGATACCATTAGAATGTGTGGCAGAACCTCTGCCCTTGTGGTGGCTATACGCCGCTCGGTTTGGCTGCGCCAGTGGGCTGCTGCCAACGCTGCCAAGAAAGCCCTCACTGGTTTTCCCTTCAAAAGGACTACCCCTGTTTGGGGACCGCCTGGACCTGTTTGCTAAGGGAGGCAGGTTACCCCAGCGCAGGCGGCAGTCTCGGCCCTTTCGGGGTCAGGGCTCCTTCTCTTCCCCCCTACCGAAGTGCCAGACAGGGGAGGGGGATCTCCCTTGCCGGGGCCCGAGGAGATATCTGGGGTTGGGGCAGAGGACGTGGACGCCCTGGCTCCTCCTGGGGCTCCAAGCTTAAGTCTTCTCCCAAGCCCCCTCAGGCATGAAGGGGCGCCCTCACCCATCCGGGTGGGGGGGACGGCTTCAGCACTTTGCTCACGTCTGGAAGCTTCATGTCTCAGACCGGTGGATTCCGGAGGTAGTGTCCTCCGGTTACAAGATAGTTTGCTGCCTGGCCGCCCCCAAGATTTCAGATCCCGGATCTCTCAGGACCCTATGTCAGCTCAGGCTCTAGTTCTGGCGGTGCAAAGCCTTCTGGAGCTGGCGGTCATCTGTCAGGTCCCCTTACGAGAAAGGGGCAAGGGCTTCTATTCCAACCTTTTCACCGTGCCCAAAAGAGATGGGTCAGTCAGGCCCATCCTGGACTTGAAGATCCTCAACAAATTTGTTAGGTGCAGGCACTTTCACATGGAAACTCTGCGCTCTGCCATCAGTTCCCTGCGTCCAGGGGACTTCATGACGTCTGTGGACATCAAAGATGCTTACCTTCATATTCCTGTGTTTCCAGGTCATCAAAGGTTCCTCAGGTTTGCTCTGGAGGATCAGCACTACCAATTTGTGGCATTGCCCTTCGGTCTCACTTCAGCTCCCAGAGTGTTCACCAAGGTGTTGGCAGGAGTGATGTCTCTGCTCAGGGCATCCGCGTGCTGCCCTACCTGGATGACATTCTCATCACTTCCCAGTCTCTACATCAGGCAGAGTTGGATACTCAGCTGGTAGTGTCCACTCTGGACTCATTTGGCTGGGTGATCAACCATCCCAAGTCTTCCCTGTCTCCTTCCTTGGTGACTCCCTTCCTGGGAATGAATCTGGACACAGTTCAGGCAAGGATTTTTCTTCCTCAGCAGAAGGTGGACAGTTTGATTGCGCAGGTTCAGTTCCTGCTATCTTGTCCTCATCCCTCCATCAGGCAGGGAATGCAGTTGGTGGGCCTGATGGTGGCGTGCTTCGAGGCGGTCCCTTGTGCTCAGTTCCACATGAGACCTCTGCAACTCCACCTCTTGTCAGTATGGGACAAGGATCCTGCGTCCCTGGACCGGGTCCTTGTGCTTTCCCCCCTAGTCAGGCGGTCCCTCTCGTGGTGGCTGGACTCCAGGAACCTGTTGGGGGGCAGATCCTTTCCACGGATCACCACGGTCACCACGGATGCCAGTCTGACAGGTTGGGGGGGGTTTCTGGAAGTCCCTGCAGTTCCAAGGGCGGTGGGGCCCTCAGGAGGCCACACACCTATCAACATTCTGGAACTGCGGGCAATCAGGTTGGTTCTGACTCATTTGACTCATCACCTTTGGGGCCTGCCTGTTCAGGTTCGCTCGGACAACCAGACGGCAGTTGCCTATATCAATCATCAGGGAGGGACCCGGAGCAAGAGGGCCCTCCAGGAAGTGTGTCTGATCCTGGCCTGGGCGGAGGGCAATGTTCCCTGCATATCAGCTGTGTACATTCCCGGGGGTGGAGAATCTGCAAGCAGACTCTCTGAGCAGGGGGATCTCTCGCCTGGGAGAATGGTCCCTCTGCAACAGGGTGTTTCAATCTCTGTGTCACCGTTGGGGCCTACCAGATGTGGATCTGTTTGCGTCCCGTCACAATCACAAGCTTGCGGCCTTTGTTTCCCTGTCCCAGAATCCTCTGGCCTTGGCCACGGAAGCTCTAGCAATGTCATGGCAGGACTTTCAGCTCCTGTATGTCTTTCCTCCATTCCCCCTGTTGGGCAGGGTTTTGCGCAAGATAGCTCAGGATGGGGTGCCAGCAATACTGGTGGCCCCCAGGTGGCCAAGAAGAGTGTGGTTCGCAGACGTGGTGCAGCTGGCAGTAGATCAGTACGCTCTGCCCAGGGTGCCAGACCTGCTCACTCAGGGTCACTTACGCCATCCCAATTTACAAACTCTGGCTTTGACGGCCTGGCTGCTGAAACCTCCATCTTGATGGAGAAGGGGCTGTCTGCCTCTGTTGTTGATACTATGATAAAGGCTAGGAAGGCATGCCTACATTGACTGGTGTGAGTCTAAGTCTCTTCCCTGTCGTGTGCTGGGGCTCCCTCAGTACTCTAAAGGGTCAGGTTTCTGCCCTGGCTGTTTTCTTCCAGAGGTCCTTTGCCCAGCATTCTCTGATCAGGACTTTTTTCCAGGGGGTTACTCATGTGCGTCCCCCACGTAACCCCATGTTGCCTGTTTGGGATTTGAACTTGGTCTTGTCTGCTTTGCAGGGTGCTCCCTTTGAACCTGTGCAGGAGGCTGCTTTGGCCATTCTTACTCTCAAGGTTGTCTTTTTGGTGGCTAGGCGTGTGTCTGAGTTGGCGGCGCTTTCCATCCAGCCCCCTTACTTTGAGAGACACCAGGACAAAGTGGTGTTTCGCTTCAAGCCAGATTTTCTGCCTAAGGTTGTGTCTGCCTTTCATTTGAATCAGGACATTGTTCTTCCTTACTTGTGCCCTAATCCTAGTAATGCTAAGGAGAGGGTCTTGCATTCTTTGGATGTGGTTAGGTGTCTGAAGTACCATCTGGTGGCTACTGCACCTTTCAGAAAAACTGATGCTCTTTTTGTGGTCCCCTCTGGTCCTAGGAAGGGTTTGGCTCCTGCCAAGTCTACTATCAGCAAATGGATCCATCAGGCTGTGATTCAGGCCTATTCTGCTAAGGGGAAGAATCCTCCCTTCCGCCTTACTGCTCATTCCACTCGTGCTATTGGTGCCTCTTGGGCCTTCCAGCACCAGGCTTCTGTTGAACAAGTTTGCAAGGCCGCTACTTGGTCTTCTGTTCATACCTTTTCAAAGTTTTACAAGGTTGATGTTAGGGCCTCAGCTAATGCTGCTTTTGGCCGCAAGGTTCTGCAGGCAGCAGTGGACCTGTCTGCTATTACCTTTGGGGATCCCACCCTACTTTATGGACACTGCTATTGGATGTCCCAAGTGTAAGTAATCTAATCTGGAGCAGGACGTACTGTATACTAAGAATAATACAATTCTGTGATTACTCACCTGTAGAATTGGTATTATGAGTATACAGTACATCCTGTTCCACCCCACCCTTGGTTTTGCATTATGCTGGATCCCCTGTATGGTGATTATCATTGTTATAGTTACTAGTTTGGTTCTGTTTAATTCTCCCGGCTCCTCGTTAACTGCTTTTCAATGCTGGGGATTTGTGGGAGGTCCCGGGTATTTGAGGGGCCGGGAGAAGCAAATTTCGCTGTCTCTGCAGTCCAGCGCCATCTGGCGGAGTAGTTCCCAAGTGTAAGTAATCTAATCTGGAGCAGGACGTACTGTATACTCATAATACCAATTATACAGGCGAGCAATCACAGAATTGTATTTTTTTGACGTTACCGATTATACCCCCCTGGAAGAGGGGGAATTATTTTCTGATTCAGAATCATCTGAGGAACAATCTAGGGTGTACGGTGCCGATTCTGGGTCTGACCCATGGGCTTCAGATGATACTGACAGGCTTTTACCTTACATTTTTAAAGTACTCTGTATCTCTCCTCCTGCCGTGGCTCCGCGGCAGCAGGGGGAGCTGTTTCATACTGTTAAAACGCGCTTGGAGTTTCCTGAACAAACTCATTTTTATAATCTGGTGCTCAAAGAGTGGGAACGGCCTAGCCGGCTCCCTGGGGTGCCAAAGAGTTGGGATAAGCGGTATCCCTTTCCTGCTGAGATGGTTAAATGGTGGTCATGTCCTCCCGAGGTGGATGCACCAGTTCTGGGGTTGTCCAACACATCTGTCATGCATTCCCCTGACTCTACTACACTGAGGCATGGGGAGGACAGGCGCATAGATCAGCTGGCTTGCCATGCCTTTGCCTGTGTGGGGACCGCGCTGCGTCCGGTCTGTGCCTCCGCCATTACGGCTGTTGCTATTAAGAGCCTGCTCAGGGGTCTCTTAGATGGGGCCCCTGATAATGCAGGTAGTGAAGAGCATAGAGCCATGATACCATTAGAATGTGTGGCAGGGCATCTGCCATGTTGGTGGTGATACGCCGCTCGGTCTGGCTGCACCAGTG
This sequence comes from Gastrophryne carolinensis, assembly GCA_027917425.1. NCBI lineage: Eukaryota > Metazoa > Chordata > Amphibia > Anura > Microhylidae > Gastrophryne > Gastrophryne carolinensis. The sequence goes on along the minus strand of CM051239.1, from coordinate 309,610,433 downwards.
GGCAGCTGACAACACTGCTAAGGCGGCTTTCACTGGTTTTCCCTTCAAGGGGCTGCGCCTCTTTGGTGAACGTCTGGACATGTTTGCTAAGGGAGGCAAGTTACCTCAGTGTAGAAGGCAGCCCCAGTCCTCTCGGGGTTCAGGTGCCTTTCTTCCTTCCTTCCAGGGTTCCAGAATTGGACGGGGAGCTTCCTTTGCTGGAGCCCGCAGAGATTTTTGGGGCAGGGGCAGTGGACGTGGCCGCCCTGGCTCCTCCTGGGGTCCCAAGCCCCCTCAGGCACGAAGGGGCGCCCTCACCCATCCAGGTGGGGGGACGGCTTCGGCTCTTTGCTCACGTCTGGAGACTTCACGTCTCAGACCGATGGATTCAGGAGGTAGTGTCCTCCGGGTACAAGATAGAGTTTGCAGCCTGGCCGCCCCCAAGATTCATCAAATCCTGGATGGCTAAAAACCCCCTGTCAGCTCAGGGTCTGTGCCTTGCTGTCCAAAACCTTCTGGAGTTGGGGGTCATCTGCCAGGTGTCTTTGAGGGAAAGGGGCAGAGGCTACTATTCCAATCTCTTCACTGTTCCCAAAAAAGACTGGTCCATCAGACCCATCCTGGATTTAAAACGCCTCAACAAATTTGTCAGATTAAAACACTTTCGCATGGAGACTCTGTGCTCAGCTGTCAATTCACTACTCCCGGGCGACTTCATGACCTCTGCAGACATCAAGGACTCTTACCTTCATGTACCAATCTTTCTAGGTCATCAGAGATTCCTCAGGTTCGCTCTGGAGGATCAGCACTACCAATTTGTGGCCTTGCCTTTCGGTATCACCTGGGCTCCCAGGGTATTCACCAAGGTGCTGGCGGGCGTAATAGCTCTGCTGAGATCTCAGGGCATTCGCATCCTTCCTTACTTGGACGACATTCTCATCACGTCTCAGTCCTTCCAGCAGGCCGAGCTGGATACCCAGCTTGTGGTGTCCACACTGGAGTCCTTCGGCTGGGTGATCAACCACCCCAAGTCTTCCCTATCACCGTCAATGGTGAGGTCCTTTCTGGGCATGACTCTGGATACATCGCAGGTCAAGATTTTTCTCCCTCAGCAGAAGGTGGAGAGTCTTCAAGCCCAAGCCAGGCTTCTTATGTCTTGCCCTCATCCCTCCATCCGGCAGGGGATGCAGCTGGTGGGCCTGATGGTGTCTTGCTTTGAGGTGGTTCCATATGCTCAGTTTCACATGAGGCCTCTTCAACTTCACCTCTTGTCGGTATGGGATCGGGACCCTCGGTCCCTGGATCAGGTGTTTGTTCTGTCCCCTCTGGCCAGACGGTCCCTCTCGTAGTGGCTGGACTCAAGGAACCTGTTGGTGGGAAGATCCTTTCTGGCCCCGTGCTGGGAGACAGTCACCACAGATGCCAGTCTGACAGGTTGGGGGGGCTTCTGGAAATCCCTGAAATTCCAGGGTCAGTGGGGCCCTCAGGAGGCCCACACCCCTATCAACATTCTGGAACGAAGGGCGATAAGGTTGGTTCTCGCCCAATTGACTCCACACCTTCGGGGGCTGTTCAGAGCCGCTCGGACAACCAGATGGCGGTTGCCTACATCAATCATCAGGGAGGGACCCGGAGCAAGAAGTGTCCCTAATACTGTCTTGGGCGGAGGAGAATGATCCCTGCATCTCAGCTGTGTACATCCCGGGGGTGGAGAATCTGGAGGCAGACTCCCTTAGCAGGGGGACTTCTCGTCTTGGAGAATGGTCCCTCAGCAGCAGGGTGTTTCGCTCCCTGTGCCACCGCTGGGGTCAGCCAGATGTGGATCTGTTTGCGTCCCGTCACAATCACAAGCTTCCAGTCTGTCTCTGTCCCAGGACCCTCTGGCCTTGGCCATGGATGCACTAGCAATGTCTTGCAAGAGCTTTCAGCTCCTCTGTGTTCCCTCCTTTTCCTCTGCTGGGCAGGGTGCTGCGCAAGATAGCCCAGGAAGGGGTGCCAACCATTCTGGTGGCCCCCTGTTGGCCAAGAAGAGTGTGGTTCGCAGACATCGTGCAGTTGGCAGTAGATCAGTACGCCCTGCCCAAGGTTCCAGACCTGCTCACTCAGGGGCAGCTACGCCATCCCAATTTACAAACGCTGGCTTTAATGGCCTGGCTGCTGAAACCTCCATCTTGATGGAAAAGGGGCTGCCTGCCTCTGTTGTTAATACTATGATTTGGGCTAGGAAGAAGTCCTCGTCATCCATCTACTATAAGGTATGGCATGCTTACATTGACTGGTGTGAGTCTAAGTCGCTTCCCTGTCGGGTGTTTTCTATCCCTAGGATTCTGGAATTTCTGCAACATGGTTTGGGTCTCCTGCTTTGGCCATTTTCTTGCAAAGATCCTTTGCTCACCATCGTCTGGTCAAGACTTTTTTCCAGGGGGTTACTCACGTGCGTCCTCCACGTAAGCCTATGTTACCAGTCTGGGATTTGAACTTGGTCTTATCTGCCTTGCAAGGGTCTCCCTTTGAGCCTTTGCGTGAGGCCCCTTTGTCCATTTTGACGCTTAAGGTAGTCTTTTTGGTGGCTATCACTTCTGTTAGGCGTGTTTTTGAGTTGGCGGCGCTTTCCATCAAACCCCCTTACTTTGAGAGACACCAGGACAAGGTAGTGTTTCGTTATAAGCCAGATTTTCTGCCTAAGGTTGTTTCTGCTTTTCATCTCAGGACATTGTTTTGCCTTCTCTGTGCCCTAATCCTAGTAACCCTAAGGAGCGGGTTTTACACTCTCTGGATGTGGTCAGGACTCTGAAGTTCTATTTGGTGGCTGATGAATCCTTCAGGAAGACTGATGCTCTTTTTGTGCTCCCGTCTGGACCTAAGAAGGGTCTGGCTCCAGCTAAATCCACTATCAGCAAGTGGATCTGTCAGGCTGTGATACAGGCCTATTCTGCTAAGGGGAAGGAGCCTCCCTTCCGCCGTACTGCTCATTCTACTCGTGCTATTGGTGCCTCTTGGGCTTTTCAGCACCACGCTTCTGTTGAACAAGTTTGCAAGGCCGCTACTTGGTCTTCTGTTCATACTTTTACAAGGTTGATGTTAGGGCCTCAGCTGATGCTGCTTTTGGTTGCAAAGTTCTGCAGGCGGCAGTGGTTTAAACTGCCCGCTGTTACTTTTTGGAGATTCCCACCCTACCTTACGGACACTGCTATTGGATGTCCTAAGAGTAAGGAATATTCTGGAACAGGACGTTCTGTACACTTAGAATAATACAATTCTGTGATTACTCACCTATAGAATTGGTATTATATGTATACAGCACGTCCTGTTCCATCCCACCCTTGTTATCATTGTTCTCAGTTACCTCCTGTATGGTGATTGTTCATATGTTCATTTTTGAATTCCTGTTGTTATTCTCCCGGCTTCTTGTTAACTGCTTGTCAATACTGGGAAATTTGTGGGAGGTCCCTGACTTATATAGGGCCGGGAGGAGCCACAAGCTGTTTTCTGCAGTCCAGCGCCATCTTGTGGATGTATTACCCAAGAGTAAGGAATATTCTGGAACAGGACATGCTGTATACATATAATACCAATTCTACAGGTGAGTAATCACAGAATTGTATTTTTAAATTGAAGCAGAAATGGGCAAGATGTCAAGGTTTACATTTTCACCTCATGATTTCTCCTCTGAAAAAAGTGGGCGTGGCCCTTGGAGTTGTGATGTTGCATAATAATCAGCAATGTGATGGTGGCAGGACCATCAGCAAACCTGTCCCTCTCTGCTGAGCTGATTGGGGGACGGGATGAAAAAGAGAATGTCACTGGCTGAAGCCCTGTAAACCACGATATCTCGGCCATTTCTGCTTCAATTTAAAAACAAAAAAACAGGAAAGTGCCAAATGCAGCCCAACACAATGGTGGAACAATTACCTTTGCCTGCAGTATCACTTTAAGGCCATGGCTGCCATGCAGAGACCCACCCCCTGCCGGAATCAGGGGAGGATTTTTTTATTTCAATGCATTCATTTGTGGTGGAATCGCAACCTCCAGACATAGTTGGCCATTAACCCTTTCGCTGCCAGCCTATCTGGAGCTTTTGTCACCCTTGTTGCCAGACCATTTTGCACTATTTTGCGCTCCATATGTTCAACTGTGATTTTTGAAGGGATTTCCAGGGAAATTATATATTGTTTTTTTCAGTCTGGACTTTAACATGACATGTCTTGTTTGTTATTTTTTAGGTGTATTCCCAATATTTTTGGGTAAAATATGTGCAAAAAAAAAAAAACAAAACATTTTTTTACAATTTGAAATGTTTTGTTGTAATAAAAAATGTATTCTTAGTATACAGTACGTCCTGCTCCAGATAGATTACTTACACTTGGGTTATCCTCCGCCAGATGGCGCTGCACTGCAGAGACATGCAAAAACAGGCTCCTCCTGGCCCCTCAAATACCCGGGGACCTCCCACAAATCCCCAGATTTCTCTGCAGTGCTTACTGCGAAGACATGATATTTTCACTCTCTCACAGGTGAGCGGGGCTATTAGCCTGCTGCCCTGTTGGACTATTACCACCTGTCCTTGATGTGATATGCCTCCCAGCCTGGGCTGCACTGGTCGGGTGAAGGTAGGCAGCACCATGTGTGCTTAAGGTGCGCTGCTCCACCGCAGTCCCCCACCAAAGGGTAGGCGGTATAGGCTGATGGTGAGCCTGTATGGGATGCCCCTCCTGCATTATTGTCCCATGCCCCGGTAGCTTTGGGCCCTGTACAAAGGGCCGCCATCCTCCCTCATTCTCCCCGTAGCCTTCGGGAGAGAAAGAAGGGGGGGGGGGGGGTTGTGGTTGAGCGTCTACCGTGATTGGTGTATATAACCTGTTGGTATGTGTGTTGGGACTAGTATATGTGTGTCAACCGCCGTGCTGACTTGCTTTTTACTATTGCAAACGCCGCCGCCGTGAGCGCCCTTTCCTTCATTGGATGCCCCGCGCCGGGCAGCAGCGTTGCCTCAGACGCTCCTGCGTTCTCATTGGCTGCTTGTCTTTGGACTTCGCGCTCTTCGGGGGGCTCGCTCTGGCCCGCCCTTCGAGGTTCTTTTGGCGCCTTTCCCTGTACAGTCGCACGCGCGTGTGTAACGGTCCCCCCTCCCGCGGTCTGTAAGTGCCCTTGCGGGCGACTTTAATTTATTTTCTGTGTATGACTCTGACACTCCTTCTTCTCATTGTGTCTTTCAGACCGAAGAATCCAGTGGCTTCTCCCGGCCCGGTGTATTTGTAGTTGGGCCTAGTATAAGTACTCCCACTTCCCTAGCGGGTCATTGGGGCATCCAGGGTTGCTTTATAGCGTCAATCCCTACTGGCATATTGTGCCTAATAATCACCATATGGAGGCATCCCAGGATATTGGGACCGGGGTTCCTTCAGGACAAGCCCGGCTGTGTGTAGCTTGTGGGGTCTCGCCTATCAGCGGTGACAATGCGCGGGTCTGTGTCCCTTGCGCACAGCAGGCGCTAACGTTGCAACCCGCCCCTCCGGTGGCTGGGCCTGCACCTCGTCTCACTTCACCTACTCCCCCAAGCTTGAGTCTCACCCCCATTGAATTACATACAAGCGGGGATTCTCAACCTGATGTGTCTGCTAGACTGGCCAGTGTTGAAAGATTGATCGCTAATACCTTAGTGCGTAAAGCCACTTAACTCCTGATGCCACTCCGTCTCCTATGGAATCTGAGGAGTTGTTGCATCTGTATGGCTACGCCCCATCAGACGAAGGGGAGCTGTTTTATGACTTAGGGTCATCTGATGAGAGCCTAAGGGGTCATGACGATTCTGGCTCTGACCCCTGGACCCCAGATGATACTGACAGACTGCTGGTCCAAATATTTGAGGTTTTGTCTATCTCTCCCCCGGTTGCGGCTCCCAGGCAAAGGGGGGAGCTTTTCCATACTGCTAAAGCTCGTCTGGAATTTCCTGAGCAAACCCATTTCAATAACCTCGTGCTTAAGGAGTGGGAACGTCCCAGTAGACTTCCCGGCATACCTAAGAGTTGGGACAGAAAGTATCCCTTTCCTGCTGACATGGTCAAGTGCTGGTCATCGCCCCCTGAGGTCGATGCTCCTATTCTAGGGTTGTCTAACACCTCTATTATGCACTCCCCCGACACTACTACGCTGCGGGACGCTGAGGACCGGCGCATTGACCAATTAGCGTGTCATGCCTTTGCATTTGTGGGGGCGCCTGGTTTGCGCCTCGGCCTTTACATCTGTGGCGCTCAGGACCCTGATCAGAAGTGTACTTGATGGGTCTGATGAAGGGCAACCTGATACATGTAATGCACTGTCTAACTATGATATGTTTGTGAACTTTATCCTATCTGCCTTTGATGATGCCATTAGGATGTGTGCCAGAACCTCTGCCTTGGCGGTAGCTATACACCGCGCGGTCTGTCTGTGCCAGTGGGCTTTACTGGATAGATGGTCAAAACTGTGGAAACTAGAGTTTAATGTCTCTAAATGTAAAATCATGCACTTGGATAGAAGCAATCCCTGCTCGGAGTACCGTATGGGCAGCACTGTGTTAGCCAGGACCTCGGAGGAGAGAGATTTAGGGGGTACTGATTACTGATAGCTGCAAGATGAGTGGACAGTGTAGCCAGGCAGCGGGAAAAGCAAGCAGGATGCTCGGCTGCATAGCTCGAGGCATCAACAGTAGGAAGAGGGAGGTTGTGATGCCACTGTATAGAGCCCTGGTAAGGCCACAGCTAGAATACTGTGTGCAGTTCTGGAGACCTTACCTGCAAAAAGACATTATTCAAATAGAACGTGTCCAAAGGCGGGCAACAAAAATGGTGGAAGGACTTAAACTTAAAACTTATCAGGAGAGACTTAAAGAACTTAATTTGTACAGTCTGGAGGAAAGAAGGGAGAGGGGGGACATGATTGAGACCTTTAAATATGTGAAAGGATTGAATAAGGTTCAGGAGGGAAGTCTTTTTAAGAAGAAGCTTAATGATAGAACAAGGGGGCACAACCTGAAGCTAGTCGGGGGGAAGATCAGGAGCAATGTTAGAAAATATTATTTTACAGAAAGAGTAGATGCTTGGAACAAACTTCCAGCAGAGGTAGTTGAAAAATCAACAGTCACTGAATTTAAACATGCCTGGGATAAGCACACATCTATCCTAAGATAAAGAGTACATACAGTATACACATAAGGGCAGACTAGATGGACTGTATGGTCTCCTTCTGCCGTCAACCTTCTATGTTTCTGTTAAGTGCTGGCAGGGGTGATGTCTCTGGTGCGGTCAAGGGGCATACGCTTGCTACCCTACCTGGACGACATACTCATCACCTCTCGGTCTCTGCAACAGGCAGAGTTGGACACTCAGCTGGTGGTGTCCACCCTGGAGTCCTTCGGCTGGGTGATCAATCACCCCAAGTCCTCCCTGTCCCCTTCCTCGGTGACCCCATTCCTGGGAATGATTCTGGATACGGTTCAGTCAAGGGTATTCCTTCCTCAGCAGATGGTGGAAGCTCTAACTGCGCAGGTGAGGTTCCTGCTATCGTGCCCCCAGCCCTCCCTCAGGCAGGGAATGCAGTTGGTGGGCCTGATGGTGGCGTGCTTTGAGGCGGTGCCCTTTGCTCAGTTCCATTTGAGGCCTCTTCAACTTCACCTTCTCTCAGATCTGTCCTTGGACGGGATCTTTGTGCTTCCCCCCTCGGTCCGACGGTCCCTTTCCTGGTGGCTGGACCACAGGAACTTGCTGGGAGGCAGATCCTTCCTGGCCCCCTCCTGGGAGACACCACGGATGCCAGTCTGTCAGGATGGGGGGGATTCTGGAAGTCCCCGCGGTTCCAGGGGAGGTGGGGTCCTCAGGAAGCCCACTTACCCATCAAGATTCTGGAACTGCGGGCGATCAGGTTGGTACTGGAGAAATTGACCAATCACCTGAGGGGTCTGTCTGTGCATGTGTGCTCAGACAACAGGACGGCAGTTGCCTACATCAACCATCAGGGAGGGACCCGGAGCAGGAGGGCCCTCCAGGAGGTGTCGCGGATTCTGACATGGGCAGAGGCCAACGTTCAATGCATTTCGGCTGTGTACATTCCGGGGCAGAGAACCTTCTGGCGGACTCTCTGAGCAGGGGGACCTCTCGTCAGGGAGAGTGGTCCCTCTGCAACAGGGTATTCCAGTCCCTGTGTCACCGCTGGGGGCTAGCGGATGTGGATCTGTTCGTGTCCCGTGACAATCACAAGCTTCTGGCTTTTGTCTCCCTGTCTCAGGATCCTCTGGCCTTGGCCACGGATGCTCTGTCCATGTCATGGCAGGAATTTCGGCTCCCGTATGTCTTTCCTCCATTCCCCCTGCTGGACAGGGTCCTGCGCAAGATTGCTCTGGTAAGGGTGCCAGTGATTCTGGTGGCCCCCAGGTGGCCAAGAAGAGTGTGGTTCACAGACGTGGTGCAGATGGCAGTAGATCAGTACGTCCTGCCAGCAGTACTAGATCTCCTCACTCAGGGCTCCCTACGCCATCCCAATTTACAAACTCTGGCTTTGACGGCCTGGCTGCTGAAACCTCCATCTTGATGGAGAAAGGCTTGTCTGCCTCCGTGGTTGAGACCATGGTGAAGGCTAGGAAGAAGTCTTCCTCTTCCATCTATTATAGGGTTTGGCGTGCTTATATTGACTGGTGTGAGTCTAGGTCTCTTCCCTGTTGGGTGTTCTCAGTTCCCAGGGTTCTAGAGTTCTTACAGCAAGGCTTGGAGTCTGGTCTCCAACTCAGTACTTTGAAGGGTCTGCCCTGTCTGTTTTCTTTCAGAAGTCCTTTGCTCAACATTCCTTGGTCAAGACTTTCTTTCAGGGGGTTACTCATGTGCGTCCCCCACGAAAACCTATGGTCCCTGTTTGGGATTTGAATTTGGTCTTGTCTGCCTTGCACGGTGCTCCCTTTGAGCCTATTCAGGATGCTGCTCTGGCTGTACTTGCCCTCAAGGTTGTCTTTCTGGTGGCTATTACTTCGGTCAGGCGTGTGTCTGAGCTGGCGGCTCTTCTATCCAGCCTCCATACTTTGAGAGACACCAGGATAAGGTGGTGTTCTGCTTTAAGCCGGATTTCCTGCCTAAGGTGGTGTCTGCTTTTCATTTGAACCAGGATATTGTTCTTCCTTCTTTGTGCCCTAATCCTAGTAATGCTAAGGAAAGGGTTTTGCACTCCTTGGATGTGGTCAGGTGTCTGAAGTATTACCTAGTAGTCACTGCGTCCTTCAGGAAGACTGATGCTCTTTTTGTGGTCCCTTCTGGTCCTAGGAAGGGTTTGGCTCCTGCCAAGTCTACCATCAGCAAATGGATTCGTCAGGCTGTGATTCAGGCCTATTCGGCTAAGGGGAAGAATTCTCCCTTCCGCCTTACTGCTCATTCTACTCGTGCTATTGGTGTCTCTTGGGCTTTCCAGCACCAGGCTTCTGTTGAACAAGTTTGCAAGGCCGCTACTTGGTCTTCTGTTCATACCTTTTCAAAGTTTTACAAGGTTGATGTTAGGGCCTCAGCTGATGCTGTTTTTGGCCGCAAGGTTTTACAGGCGGCAGTGGTTTAAACTGCCTGCTGTTACCTTTCTTATTGGGGATCCCACCCTACTTTATGGACACTGCTATTGGATGTCCCAAGTGTAAGTAATCTATCTGGAGCAGGACGTACTGTATACTAAGAATAATACAATTCTGTGAAATACTCACCTGTAGAATTGGTATTATGAGTATACAGTACGTCCTGCTCCACCCCACCCTGGTTTTTGCATTATTCTGGATCCCTTGTATGGTGATTATCATTGTTATAAGTTACCAGTTTTTGGGTGGTTAAATTCTCCCGGCTTCTTGTTCACTGCTTTTCAATGCTGGGGATTTGTGGGAGGTCCCCGGGTATTTGAGGGGCTGGGAGGAGCCTGCTTTTGCATGTCTCTGCAGTGCAGCGCCATCTGGCGGAGGATAACCCAAGTGTAAGTAATCTATCTGGAGCAGGACGTACTGTATACTTATAATACCAATTCTACAGGTGAGTATTTCACAGAATTGTATTTTTGTCAATGTAATATTATTGCATGTAAAAGCCCCATTTCTCCCGGTTACAGCGGTACCACATATGTATTGGTAGACACCCTTTCCTGCCCAGGAGACTCCCCCAAACTGAAACAGCGCTTTAGGAGATTTTCAGATAAAATACAACTGTGCTATGCGCACATTGCAGTTTTTCACGAAAAACAACCCTTTACATTTGAAATACCCCCACAAACTATGTATTCTCTGGAAGTACACACCTGAAGCTTTCTAGGAGTACCAGGCTTGTTGACATGGGTGCAGTTTTCTGGAAGTAATCCCTCAATGAATTATTTGGTTGCACAGGGTTTCCCTAAAAAAAATGAAAAAACAGAATCAAAGGCACACAAAAAAACTATATGCAAACAAGAAAAAACAAGTTAAATCTGAAAAAGCAACACCGCAGAACAGAGCAATACCCAAAATATATAGCTACAGTCAAGGGAAGAGTTGGCAAACACCCCAAAGTAAAGCGTGTGCGTAAGAATCATTTTACTTGAAAATTTCAGCTCTGCAGGCAAAGTGCTCACCTTGAGCTTTTTCTACTAAAACAACCCTTTACATTTGGAATACCCCCCACAAAAAAATATATTCCCTGAATGTACACCTGTTAAGCTTTCTAAGTGTACACAGCTTGTTGAAGTGGGCTCATCTTTCTGGAAGTAATCCCTCAAAGAATTCTTTGGTTGCACAGGGTTTCTCTAAAAAATGTATACAAAAGCAGAATAAAATACACCTTTTCCTAAAATATCAATATACAAACAAGAAAGAACAAGTTAAATCTGAAAGCGCAAGGTCCCCCGAGCAGAACATTACCCAACATGCATAGGTACTTTCAATCCTTTTATTTCCCAGCTTACTTGAAATTTTGTCACCCTCTGTTGCCAGGTCATTTTTCCCCATGTTTAACCGGGATTTTTTCAGGAATTTCCAGGAAAATTCTATATATTTTTTTGTGGCAGAGTTTAGGCTTTAACATGAAATGTCTTGTTTGTAATTTCTTTTACTGTTTTTTAAAATATTTTTAAGTCAAAAAACTAAAAAAATATTATTTTAAATTGTCTCATTTATTTTAAATTTATTTTACTAAAGAAAACCATATTGCATGTGAAAGCCCCATTTTTTCTGATTACAACGGTACCACATATGTATCGATAGCCTCCCGTTACTGTCCAAGAGACCCCCCAAACTAAAAAGAGCACTTTATAACATTTACAAATAAAATACAACTAATATCCAGACTATAAAGGGTTAAATTAAAAAAAATGTTGTGGGGTCCCCCTTCCCGGCAGAGGGGGGACCCATTTTTTTTGGGGGGGGGGGGGATTTTAATGGTTAAAAACCTTAAAATGGCGTGAGGTCCCCCCTACCCAGCATAACCAGCCCAGGGCCAGCTATGCAGGGCTTGTGGAACAGGGCACAGGGGCCAGCTTTGGCGGCCCCTGGCCCTGCAGGCTACAAGCCCACATAGCCTCTGTGAGGCCCGGGCCCTTCTGCCCCCCCTGGCCTTTGGGGAGGCAGGTAATTTGGGGTGCCGGGGGTTAATGGCAAGTCACCCGCTAGCTGCAGGTGACTTGCCAGCCCCCAGCCTTGTGAACTGGTATAGGGATCTCATGGATCCCTTAACAGTTCACAAAGGGTTAACAGTAAAAAAAACACCACACATAATTAAAAATGACTTTATTAAAAAATAAAAACTTATTCTTAGTATACAGTATGTCCTGCTCCAAATATAATACTTACAATCGGGTAATACTCCGCCAGATGGCGCTGGACTGCAGAGACATCAAAAATAGGCTCCTCCCGGCCCCTCAAATACCCGGGGACCTCCCACAAATCCCCAGAATTTCTCTGCAGTCTGGCTGCGAAGGACGAGAAATTGGCTCTCTACTCGCAGGTGAGCGGGGTTATTAACCTGCGGCCCTGTAGGACTATTCCCACCCGTTCCGCTAGTAATATGCCTCCCAGCCTTGGCTGCGCTGGTCGGGTGAAGGTAGGCGGTTCAGGCTTATGGTGAGCCACTATGGGATGCCCCTCCCACACTATTGCCCCTGCCTATCGGTTGGCCCTATTTAAGTGGCCGCCGTCCTCCCTCATCCTCCTTGTAGTCTTCGGGGGAAAAGAGGGGGGGGGGTGTATGTGTATAGATATGTATGTTATGCAGTCTGTGCTTTCACTTTTCACATGTCTTTATTCTTTGTCAGCCGCCGCGCTGACTTGTCTTTTAAAATTACCGCGCGCCCCTCGAGGTATACCAACGCCATCTTTTCTGACTTGGTTGGCCTATGCACGACGGACTCCTGCCTACCGCGGTCCGTAAGTGCCCTTGCGGGCGGCTTTATCTGCTTCACTTTTGTTACGATGTACGTAAGGTCTTGTCTGCTTATGTCTTTCAGGCGGGACGAACCCTTCTTGGCTTCTCCCAGCCCTGTTTTAGTATATTGCTTGTAGGCCTTGTAAAAATTATACTCCCACGTCCCTAGCGGGTTATTGGGGCATCCAGGGTTGCTATATAGCATTATTCCCTATCGGCGTATAGCGCTGCTATAATCACCATATGGAGGCATCCCAGGATAATGTTACCGGGGTCCCTTTGGGACAAGACCGGCTGTGTGTAGCGTGTGGGCAGCCTCATGCTGACGCTGACAAGGCATGGGTCTGTGTACCCTGTGCTGAGCAGGTGCTTGCATAGCAATCTGGCCTGCCAGTGGCTGCACCTCGTTTCACTTCACCTACTCCCCCAAGCTTAAATCTTACTCCTGTTGAGTTGCATACTAGTGGGGGTTCTCAGCCTGATGTGTCTTCTAGACTGGCTACTGTTGAGCAGTTGATGGCGAAGTCTTTAGCGCGTAAGGCCCCTGCTAAGAAGCGGCACTTGACGCCTAATGTTACTGTTTTCCCTATGGGAACTGAGGAGTTTATGAATCTGTGTGGCTATACCCTGTCTGATGAAGGGGAGCTCTTCTCTGATTCAGGCTCATCTGATGAGAGACCAAGGGGTCATGATGATTCTGGCTCTGACCCCTGGGCCCCGGATGACACTGACAGATTATTGACCCAGATTTTTGAGGTTCTGTCTATCTCTCTCCCTGTTGAGGCTCCCAGGCAAAGAGGGGAGCTTTTCCATACAGCAAGATCACGTTTGGAATTTCCAGAGCAGGCACATTTCCATAACCCTGTGCTCAAGGAATGGGAACGCCCCAGTAAACTTCCCGGGGTTCCAAAGAGTTGGGATAGGTCATCCCCCCGAGGTGGATGCTCCGATCCTAGGGCTATCTAACACCTCTGTCATGCATTCCCCTGATTCTACTACCCTGCGGGATGCATGTGCGGGGATGGCGCTGCGCCCGGTCTGTGCCTCTGCCATTACTGCTGTGGCCACTAGAACCCTTAGCAGAAATATGCTTGATGGTGCCCCTGATGAATTGCCTTGTGAGGTGTTTAATGCACTCTCCAGTTGTGATGTTTTTGTAAACTTTGTACTATCAGCACTGGATGACACCATCAGAATGTGTGCCAGAACTTCTGCCCTCGTGGTGGCTATACGCCGTTCGGTTTGGCTGCGCCAGTGGCCTGCTGACAACGCTGCCAAGAAGGCCCTCACTGGTTTTCCCTTTAAAGGACTGCGTCTGTTTGGAGACCGCCTGGACCTTTTTGCTAAGGGAGGCAGGTTACCCCAGCGCAGGCGGCAATCTCGGCCCTTTCGGGGTCAGGGTTCCTTCTCCTCCCCTTACCGTGGTGCAAGACAGGGAAGAGGGGGTCTCTTTCCCTGGGGCCCGGGGAGATTTCTGGGGTAGAGGCAGAGGACGTGGACGTCCTGGCTCCTCCTGGGGTCCCAAAGCTAAATCCTCTCCCAAGCCCCCTCAGGCATTATGGGGCGCCCTTACCCATCCGGGTGGGGGGACGGCTGCAGCACTTTGCTCACGTCAGGAGGCTTCATGTCTCAGACCGGTGGATTCAGGAGGTAGTGTCCTCCGGTTACAAGTTGAAGTTTGCTGCCGATCCCCCTCCAAGATTCATCAGATTCCGGATTCCTCAGGACCCTGTGTCCGCTCAGGAGCTAGTGCAAGCTGTGCAAGGCCTCCTGGAGCTGGGGGTCATCTGCCAGGTCCCCTTAAGAGAAAAGGGCAAGGGCTTTTATTCCAACCTATTCACAGTACCAAAAAAGGATGGTTCTGTCAGGCCCATCCTGGACTTAAAGATTCTCAACAAGTTTGTCAGGGGCAGGCGCTTTCGCATGGAGACTGCGCTCTGCCATCAGTTCCCTGCGCCAAGGGGATTTCATGACTTCTGTGGACATCAAAGATGCTTACCTTCATATTCCTGTGTTCCCAGGTCATCAAAGGTTCCTCAGGATCCCTCTGATGGATCAACACTACCAATTTGTGGCCTTGCCCTTCGGCCTCACTTCAGCTCCCAGGGTGTTCACCAAGGTGCTGGCTGGCGTGATGTCTCAGGTATCAGGGCGTCCGCGTGCTTCCCTATCTGGACGACATCCTCATCACTTCCCAGTCTCTACATCAGGCAAAGTTGGATACTCAGCTGGTGGTGTCCACTCTGGAGTCATTTGGATGGGTGGTCAACCACCCCAAGTCCTCACTGTCCCCTTCCTTGGTAACTCCATTCCTAGGAATGAATCTGGATACAGTTCAGGCAAGGATCTTTCTTCCTCAGCAGAACGTGGACAGTCTGATTGCACAGGCTCAGTCCCTCCTAGCTTGTCCCCATCCCTCCATCAGGCAGGGGATGCAGCTGGTCGGCCTGATGGTGGCGTGCTTCGAAGCAGACCCTTATGCTCAGTTCCACTTGAGGCCTCTGCAACTTCACCTATTGTCTGTATGGGACAAGGACCCAGCATCCCTGGACAGGGTCTGTGTTCTCTCCCCCCTGGTCAGGAGGTCCCTCTTGTGGTGGATGGGCTCCAGGAACCTGTTGGGGGGGCAGATCCTTTCTTGCCCCCTCCTGGGAGACGGTCACCACGGATGCCAGTCTGTCAGGTTGGGGGGCTTTCTGGAAGTCTCAGGAGGCCCACACACCTATCAATGTCTTGGAGCTGTGAGCGATCAGGTTAGTTCTGGCTCGCTTGACTACTCGCCTTCGGGGCCTGCCTGTTCAGGTGCGCTCGGACAACCAGACGGCAGTTGCCTACATCAATCATCAGGGAGAGACCTGGAGCAAGGAGGCCTTCCAGGAAGTATCTCTGATCCTGAATTGGGCGGAGGCCAATGTCCCCTGCATATCAGCCATGTACATCCCGGGGGTGGAAAATCGCCTGGCGGACTCTCTGAGCAGGGGGACCTCTCGCCAGGGAGAATGGTCCCTATGCAGCAGGGTGTTTCAATCTCTGTGTCTCCGTTGGGGCCAACCAGATGTGGATCTGTTTGCGTCCCGCCACAATCACAAGCTTCCAGCTTTTGTCTCTCTGTCCAGGTATCCTCTGGCCCTGACCTCGGATGCGCTAGCAATGTCATGGAAGGACTTTCAGTTCCTGTATGTTTTCCCCCCAATTCCCCTGCTGGGAAGGGTTCTGCGCAAGATTGCTCTGGAAGGGATGCCAGCAATTCTGGCGGCCCCCAGGTGGCCAAGAAGAGTGTGGTTCGCAGACGTGGTACAGCTGGCAGTAGATCAGTACGCTCTGCCCTTGGTGCCAGATCTGCTCACTCAGGGCTCACTACACCATCCCAATTTACAAACTCTGGCTTTGACGGCTTGGCTGCTGAAACCTCCATCTTGATGGAGAAGGGGCTGTCTTCCTCGGTTGTGGATACTTTGATTAAAGCTAGGAAGAAGTCTTCCTCTTCCATTTATTGCAGGGTTTGGCATGCCTACATTGACTGGTGGGAGTCTAAGTCTCTTCCCTGTCGTGTGTTCTCTATTCCCAGGATTCTGGAGTTCCTGCAGCATGGGTTGGAGATGGGGCTCCAACTCAGTACTCTGAAGGGTCAGGTCTCTGCCCTGGCTATTTTCTTCCAGAAGTCCTTTGCCCAGCACCCTCTGATCAGGACTTTTTTCCAGGGGGTCACTCATGTGCGTCCCCCACGTAAGCCTATGGTGCCTGTTTGGGATTTGAACTTGGTTCTGTCAGCCTTGCAGGGTGCTCCTTTTGAACCTGTGCAGGATGCTGCCTTGGCCATTCTTACGCTCAAGGTTGTGTTTCTGGTGGCTATCACTTTTGTCAGGCGTGTGTCTGAGTTGGCGGCGCTGTCCATTCAGCCCCCCTACTATGAAAGACACCAGGACAAGGTGGTGTTTCGTTTCAAACCTGACTTTCTGCCTAAGGTAGTGTCTGCCTTTCATTTGAATCAGGATATTGTTCTTCCTTCTTTGTGCCCTAATCCTAGCAATGCTAAGGAGAGAGTTTTGCACTCTTTGGATGTGGTTAGGTGTCTGAAGTATTATCTGGTGGCTACTGCACCTTTCAGGAAAACTGATGCTCTTTTTGTGGTCCCTTCTGGTCCTAGGAAGGGTTTGGCTCCTGCCAAGTCTACTATCAGCAAGTGGATTTGTCAGGCTGTGATTCAGGCCTATTCTGCTAAGGGGAAGAATCCTCCCTTCTGCCTTACTGCTCATTCCACTCGTGCTATTGGTGCCTCTTGGGCTTTTCAGCACCAGGCTTCTGTTGGACAAGTTTGCCGCTACTTGGTCTTCTGTTCATACCTTTTCATAGTTTTACAAGGTTGATGTTAGGGCCTCAGCTGATGCTGTTTTTGGCCGAAAGGTTCTGCATGCAGCAGTGGTTTAAACTGCCTGCTGCTGTCTTTCTTCTTGGGGGTCCCACCCTACTTATGGACACTGCTATTGGATGTCCCGATTGTAAGTATTATATTTGGAGCAGGACGTACTGTATACTAAGAATAATACAATTCTGTGATTACTCACCTGTAGAATTGGTATTATGAGTATACAGTATGTCCTGCTCCAACCCACCCTTGGATTTGCATTATCTTGGATCCCCTGTATGGTGATTGTTATCATTGTTATAGTTGATAGTTGGGTTGTTTAATTCTCCCGGCTTCTCATTAACTGCTTTTCAATGCTGGGGATTTGTGGGAGGTCCCCGGGTATTTGAGGGGGTGGGAGGAGCCTATTTTCGATGTCTCTGCAGTCCAGCGCCATCTGGCGGAGTATTATCCAATTGTAAGTATTAGATTTGGAGCAGGACGTACTGTATACTCATAATACCAATTCTTTACGTGAGTAATCACAGAATTGTATTTTTTTTTTTTTTTACTTACCTCCGATCGTCAGCTCCTGTGTCCCTCGTAGCTCCGATGACAGATGCGATCATGCTGGCCAGAGGGGCAGAGAATGATCTGATCACCTGCCCCTCTGCTCCTGTGTTCAGCATGATCACATCTGAGAGAACAGCAGCCGGGAGCCAGAACACCCAGTGAGTGATGTCATAAGCCCGCCCCAAAGGGGAAGATGGCAGCACCCGTCTGGAGAGGAGGGGGAGATGCCTGTCAGGCTCTCCCCTGAAGCTGAAGAGCCGGGGGGGGGGGGAGGGTGATCGGAGGCCCCCCTAGTGAAGTGGAGACCCGGTGGGAGCGATCGGACACTGAGGTGAGTAAATGTCATTTTTATTTTATTTTTTTTACAGGTAATTCCGGTGGGGGTGGGGGGGTGGCTATTCCGGGCACTCCCCTGCAGCCGGGGGGGCCTGGGTGGGGGATCGAAGCCCCCCCCCCCCCCCGGATGAAAAGGAGACCCGGCCGGATCGAACAAGGGGTCAGGTAAGTGTTTTTTTTACTTTTTTTTTACTGTAGCAGGAGGGAGAGTCAGGCACGTAGATTCTACGCGCTTGGAACTTAAGTGGAGTAGAATCTACGTGCTTGGCACTGAAAGGGTTAATGATATTTGTTGGGGGGGGGATCATTTATTTTTGCACACAACTAATCTTTCATCCACCCTCTGATTGGCCGCATGTGCACAAAACAAAAAAAAAACAGGTTTTGCTCTGCTTTAACGAGCCATGGACAGCCAGCCATGGATCTAAACCCATTAATGCGACCAAAAATCCTGACGCGTAAACCGCCTTGATCGCCAAAACCAACTCCCCTCTTCCTGTTCCTACGGCGCATGCGTGGCTGCTCGTCTAATCAGTGCGCTCGGAGCCACTGATTTCCGATCATCTAAGGCCAGCGGCTCAGAGCACACTGGCGGTCGCATCCCCCCCCCGGGGGGTTTCACACAGCAGCCTTGGGGGAAGGGAATCAATCGGCTTGGGTTTTGGTCTACTTTAAGTTTAGAGGAGATTTTGTGCCAAATGCTCCTGCCCCAGATGCCTTGAATTAGGAGGAAGAGTAGAATACAATTCTCCCCTGTTTTGTTGAATGTGCTATAAAGAATTCAAATGCCATCTATTAGGCAAAAGAGGGGTTTAGTTTATGCACTGTAAAATCTCTTTGTAGATGCACCACTTCTAGTTCGATATATTTCGGTTAAATTACTAGGACTAGACAGGCTGCCTCATGTCTTATTGTGGCCTTTACTGGCTCCTTTAATAAGTGTAAAAAAAATGTAATTCAACTCACTCTCCTCAGCAGGAAAATCATAACTTTTTATATAAATATAGAAAGTAAAAAAGCTATGTTAAAGAGGACCAACACCCAGGGGTGATCGGCCCGGAAATCTATAAGATTCCCGGGCCGATCACCTCCCACCCCGCGGGACATCCGAGATCGGGATGTCCCACGGGGTGAAACCCCCCAGAAACCCCAAAAACACCTTACCTGATCCGCCGCCGCCGCCTCCCGCGCGCCCCTCCAGACGTGCGCGCGCCCGCGCCGGCCCTCTGTGAATGGCCGGCGGGGGCGCGCGCGCGCCGAGAGTGACGCGCGGGAGGCGGCGGCGGCGGCGGAAGCGGCTTGGACGTTCCTGATCCCCGCCTGGACGTTGGCGGGGATTGGCTGCGGCGCTCACGTGGGAGCGTTGAGAGGTGAGTTTTTTGGGGTTTCTGGGGGGTTTCACACAGCGGGGCACCCCCGATCGGGGTGCCCCGCCGAAGTGGACCAAAACCCAGGATAGTCAAAATCCTGGGTGTTGGTCCACTTTAATGAATCGATATTTGCACATACGAGTGTGGGGGATTCAATGCATTCATTCACAATCTCCAGACATAGTTGGCCATCATTAAAATCTGTGGTGGGGGGATTTATTTTTGTATATAGCTAATCTTTCATCCACCCTGTCCACATGAGAAGTGGTGTCCAACAACAGTGAACAAAGAGAAATATGGCCAGCCAGGCATTCCAATTAAAATCAATGCAAAAGGTTATTCCCTAATTCCATAAAATCGCAATGCAGGCATATCCCAGTTAAAATTTCCAAAACGTCTACGCATTTCGGATGTCCTTTCTTATGTCCTTTCTCATGTCCTAACAGTGAGGTGACGTGTACCCTGAAAAGTAAAGTGCCTCATTTCCTTGTGACTATTATGACAGCAGTTTTTCTCTTTGTCCATGCAGAGGATAAGCACGGCGAGCGGCGATGGAAGACATTACTGCTACCCACATTTCACCTGCGCCGTAGACACGGAGAACATTCGCCGAGTTTTCAATGACTGTCGAGATATCATCCAGAGAATGCACCTCCGCCAATATGAACTCTTGTAATCATTCTCACTGTGGAGCCTGTGGTTTAAAATCCTTTGCCACTTTTCTCTGTCTCTTTCCTCTGTATTGCTCCACACAGGGTGGATCATCCCTATAGCGCACTTTTTTTCTAGGCTTCTTTGCTTTTATTTTTTTATGCAAAGATTTTTTTTTTTTTTTAATTTCCTTGTTTCATTTTCCTTTTCTGAAAGAGGGCAGCTTGCATCCTTCTATTTATTTTCACACAACACCCAATTTTAACCATTCCACTGTACCAGTGCTGCTCACTCCCCTCGGGAACCAGTCGCCCCACCCCTTTTTTTATGGGCACTTTATCTAATCCTGAACCCTTAGTAAATTTGCCACTTTTTCACTAAATAACCGCCTGTGCAGACAGCGGGCCAATATTCAGCTCTGCGGCCTTCCCACGGGAGACTCCTGCATGTCTGTTTCTAGGAGGCCCAGCATGCAGAGGACAGGTAGTTTCTAGGAGGGACTAGATCAGTACATTCATGTAAGTCTGAGCTACACACTACGGGCTTCTTTGGTAGGGCAAAGAGTTTTGTGCAATGTAAAGCCAGCCATGGCAACCAATAAAATGTCTATTTTACTGAGAACCATTTTAGAAAGCTGAAATCTCTCGGGGGGGGGGGGTAACTGCAACTCAAACATCGTGATGCCTTGTACTAGTCACTCGCATAGTTAGTTCTGTGTAACAAATATTAGAGGGTCAATTTACTAGTCCCGACACACAATCTGTTTTTGATGCAAAGTAGAAAGCTTAAAGGGACATTGCAGGCAAAGGGTTAATTTAGCTGCTTCCTGCTCTCCCCGTGCTGGCTTTGAGGAGCTGCATCTTTCATTCAGCCTGCCTTTCTAATAAGCTCAAGTGAATGCTCTTCCTTGTGCTGGGCCACTCATGCTATGTGGAGTCATTAGCTCTGCTTGTATCTCTAAGGGGGACTGTGAATTCAAATTGAGTCGGCAGAAAAGTTTAGTAGAGTTTATCTGGGAATGCAAAGTGCTGGTACAATCAGTCCCCGACAGCGCAAGCTTTAAGCAGGTTAATTTAACCCTTTGCCTGGAATTTCTCTTTAAAGTGGGCCTATAAAAATGTGTTGAATATTAAAACCTCAATATACATGCTAGATAGTGATAGGAGGGGTTTATTAGACTCCCCAACTGGAAGGAATCCTGCCAAGCTTTGTGGTTTTCTTCTACTGGTAGGAGAAAAATCCAGGGGTGACCAAGGTGAGACCTTCTTCCCTGTGAGTGGTTCACTCAAATCTTGTAACATCTGTCCAAAGAATTGCATGATATGTAAAAACAAATGTCTGTAGACTTACCTTTTAGGTTCCTTTCTCTTTATCTTCACTCAGTCACACAGGGAAAAGTCCTGTTACATTTATGTAATATCTTTCTGTCACCAGGAGAGGTCAGGTATGGGCTATAGCTGTAAAAAACTGAATCCCTCTCCATGGTCCTCTCTATGGTTGGAGGCTATAATGTAATCTTCAGCTCCTCAAGAGAGCAGCATTGTTCCTCTTGGTTCAGGTTGGAGATTGCATCATATTCTCAGACCATAGAGAAGGCCCAGGAAGAGGGGATTCAGCTTTGCATATCTTCAGCTCATCAGGTAATAGCTCAGGTTTAGCTCAGATGTGAGCTAAAGATTTGCAGAACGGAATCCCTCTTCCTGGACCTCCTCTATGATCTAGTCTGAGCCAAGAGGAAAAATATGACTGTTGTCCTGACAGGAGATTCCTCCTATAGATAGAGGGAAGAACTTGTATCCTCCAACCATAGAGGAGGCCCAGGAAGAGGGATTCAGCTCAGGTCTGAACTCTCCTGGTGACAGGAGGACATTAAAGTAAGATTTTTTTTCCTGTATGACCTGACAGGAGATTCCTCCTCTATAGACTGGGAAGAACCTCATATCCTCCAACCATAGAGGAGGCCCAGGAAGAGGGACTAAGCTCAGGTCTGAACTCTCCTGGTGACAGGAGGACATTAAAGTAAGAATTTTTCCTGTATGACCTGACAGGAGATTCCTCCTCTATAGACTGGGAAGAACCTCATATCCTCCAACCATAGAGGAGGCCCAGGAAGAGGGACTAAGCTCAGGTCTGAACTCTCCTGGTGACAGGAGGACATTAAAGTAAGATTTTTTTCCTGTATGACCAATTGAAGAGAGGAGATAAACATACACAAATTAGCAATAAACTGTTTTGGCGCACAGACAGGCTCTGCCAGTTAGAATCTAGCAGTCCTCCCTTATAAGAGCAGAACAATCCAATCACAAACCTGTCACCCCTGATGATTTTTCCTCCTTCCAGTAAAATAAATACATCCTGCATCACACAAAAACAGCCACACTCCTCCTCTTGTTTGGATATTTTTAGGGATTTTAATTATTGCACCATTTTTTTCGCTATGGTGCCTCTATTTTCATTGTAATCTAAAATCAAACTCCACAGTCAACTTGCCGGCCCTGACTTTTTATCACTGCAAGAGATCCTGGAGGTGCGGTGGCAGCAGGCAGAACTAGAATGCAGTGTGTACAAGACCCTGGAAGACGAACGCACCTTTTTCTGTTGCCATTAGTCTTTGGTAGAACACACATGGTTTTATTTAAGGAAGGATGGGCCAGTGGACATGGGCAGGTTTTTTGGGGCGAGCTGAGAATGATGAGCAGTGACTGGGCTTTTGTGATGTAGAAAAGCTCCTATAGCCAGAATGTCTGTAGCTCCCTGAGGAAGATTTATATTCCACTAAGCCTAAGGCTACCTCTTCTTCTTTTTGTTTTGTTTTTTTTAGATGGCACTATGCTCAGACGTCTCCCTGTGTGGGTTTTATTATTTTAGCTAGTTTTCTTTAACGTGACACTGAAGAGTACTTGATGGAGGAGAGGAAAAAAAAAGAAATAATGCACTTTGTATCAGGTAAAAAAAAAAAGAAAAATGAGAAAAAAAAGTTGAATTATATACACACACAATGTAGCAGCACCAGAGATATTTATTAATGACACAGATTTTAGCATTGTTGAGTTGCAGGTCAACTGGAAAAGTGACCTCGGCTCTTTAACGTCTTCTGGTGGAGGACGGAGCTTGGGAGACATTGCAGAGCAGTGGACCGCAGGCCTTATGTGACACTGAGGAGTTTAAAATAAAAAAGTCTGCTTCCATGGACTTTCCCCACAGACCTCAGATCGGGGCTGCCCCCTCCTTATCTGCTGGTGGTTTCTAACGCTGCACTTCTGCCTTCCGGCCTGTAGGTGTGCAGTGTAGGCCATGCCGAGCCACTTGTTTTTTCATGGGTGCCTCCCCTGGGCTTCATACACCTCCAGCCAGCTTTGAAAGTGCAGCTTCCAGTTTCACTTTACCTGTTCAACGGCAGGTAAAGAGCATCGCCTTGTGCCCCCCCCCCTGATCTGAGGTCTTTAGGGCAGGTGCATAAAAAGGACTTTTACCCTTTTTAAAGACTGTGTTTTAAAATCCATACATAGAGTAGGTTAAAAAAAAGAGATAAAGTCAGGCAATTTTATTTTATTTTTTACATTTTTATGGTGTTTTTGTGGCTAAGTGGTTCTGCACACCTCAGGCATTCAAAACTGCAGCTGCTTTCAGCCTCTCACGTCAAGGCAGAAAAGAGAAAAAAAAAAAACCACCCTCATTTTTTTCCTTTTTTTTTTTTTTTTTTAATTTTGTTTTAACTGCTGGTTTATTATAATGTACAGATGTAAAATGTAATATTATTTTGTACAACTTTATTGAAAAAAAAATACTTGTAGAAGATCTTTGTGCCTTGATTATGGCTGTACCTGTAAAATGAGCTAAGATGTAAGTATGTTTTTGATTGCGCTGTACAGCTTGATGTCAAACTTGCCTGCAGCTGTGACTGCAGGTAGGAACTATCTGTAGAATTTAGTTTTTTTCTGGTTTATATAAAAAGAAGGAAATGCTCTTTAGTACAAAAAAGAAGAAAAAAGAAAAAAAAAAAGTATAAATTATGCAAATTAACCACTTACCTTTACAAGTAAGGTCCTACAATGACCAGTTGTTGCAGCAAACATGCCTTTTTTATTTTTGTTTTCCTTTTTGTTTTGTTTTTTTATGCACAGGCACGGGAGGAAGTGGAGAGTCTCAGCTTTAAAACAAAACTGATATTGGAATTGATTTCTTTGTTCATATTCGCAGCCTAGTGGTGTTTTAGTGGGAACCAAGGATTTTTTTAAAAACCTTTTGTTTAGAAAATCATATTTGCATGGATCCAACATTCCTAGTATGGCCGCAAGGATACTGCGAATGTCAGCTGTGGCGGCAGCAGTTTAGGCTTGCTCCCTTTTTATGGCAGCAGTCTGCTGTCACTGTGTCGAGTCTTTAGAGCACGACAAGGATGGGGGGGGAGGGGTTCAAAAAGGTCGAAATCTTTGTCAAACCTGATAAATTTACAGATGACATTTTAATTTCTCTTTTAATAAAGAGACGCATTAGAAAGTTGGTTTATTTTAAATATTATAGAATTTATATGTGTGACGATTTCTCAAACTTGAATAATTTATGCAAATGTTCTCTAAAGAAGTTGTGGTACAATACTATATATAAATATATAAAATATAAATATTATATATAATATAAATATACAAAGCAAGAACTGCTGTAGCAATAAGGCATGTCCTTTTTAGTAACAATTACACTGCTTTATCTTTTCTACTTAGGTGTTTTCTGTGTCCACAATCCATGTACACTGTCTACCATTACTGTTGCCATAACAGCAGTAAAGACCAAGCCTTTTTACAGGACATCACTGGAGATTTGTTGAGTAATGTCAGGCCTCGCTCTCCATTTGTACAGCGGGAGGTGCCACGGATTCTTTTCAAGACATGGGCCTCGATTCAACTGAAAAAAGGTTTCAGTTGAAAAAAATTCTCATGGTAGTAAAAAAAAATCAATTCATAAGATAAAAGCCTGAGAATGTCACAGTTACTGAATCACCAGATAAAAAGACAATGAAAGTCAATGGCAGCTTTTACTACAGTGTAGAAAGGAGTAAACAGTTCTCTACTTTTCTTAGGAGTAAAAAAAAGTGTCATTGACTTTCATTGTTTTCCTATCTGGTGATTCAGTAACATTCTCATGAATTGAATCTTTTACTACCATGAGAATTTTTTTCAACTTTTATTGAATCGAGTCCATGGGATGCAAACGTACATTTTTCCATGTTGCCCTCAAGACAACAGTGAGCAAGTACATAAATGTTGCTGAGACAGGGATGTTTGTAGGGCATACTGACTCCAGAAGGGGACTCTTTTAGACTCTAACCTGGTCCTGCTTTTGTTCCTCCTCAAAGGAGGTGTATCACACCTATTATATACAAAATTGGCTCCCAACTAGTGGTATAAGTAGACTGACCTAACATGATCTGCTGCCATCTATACGTTACTCTGCTGTAATTTGAGTACAAAAGGTTGTATTTATTGCACTTTAAATGGCTATTTCAAAAGTTTTTAACACGGTTTTAGGTGAGTGACAACCCACACCTGGTGGTACTCTGTGAAAAATGGTTGGGAACCCCTGATCCATGTTATAGGTTCTCCGCCCTCCTGAAGGGCCACCAGCAGTTCAGGTTTTGCAGAACTCCACCCTTATGAACAGGTGTCATTTGAGCAGAGTCTGTCTCTGGCTGAGCATTCCTTACTTCATGTGTACATCAAGGTGAGAGCTGCAAAACCTGGCCTTTTGGTGCCCATTTACGAGAAGGGTTTAACACTAGTCTGTAAAAATCTGCATTTTAAAGTGGACCAAGATCCTCTGGGCAGGAGCACACTCCATACTAAAGGGAGCCTGGGGATGCACATGGGAGGCTTGTCACATCACCTAGTAAATTTAGGGTTGGCGATTGTTGAATTTGCTGGGTGGGTGTGGCTAAAAGCCACTGCATACGTCCACTACATGCTTCTTGGGGGGGTTATGGTTGGCCATGGCACCTCTGCAGAAGCAATCTGGAGTCTCCAAACGCAATACAAGAATAACTCTTTCCTTTATAAAAGAACCACCTACTGTCACAGCATCTTAGTGAGATGGTCCATGCACTTATCTTTTGTGTGAGGATAGTTTCTCAGCACCCCCTAGTGGCATGTTGGTGCTCATGAGAGCTGCCAGCCAGCACTACATTGCTCAGGAGTCCTTGTTGTGAGCCTGCACAGCAGTTCTAGAGGAGAGGGGAAGTTCTTGTATTGTGACCAACAATTGGTCACTGCTACATGCAGACAACACAGAGTACATCTGCCGCGGCAGTGCTGGGGCATAGGTTTTATTATGGAGGCTTCCACTAGAACACCAACACCTTTATGTCTGGGAATAAGCTACCTCCTTATGAGAGGACTTTCTAGCCTCTTTAAAGGGTCAGTCCAACCACCCTCCCCTAGTGCTGAAGCAGGGCAGGAGACTACATAATGGCATCGATCATCTGGCGATTCCAGCGATGGCCGCTGCCCTCTTATCTGGCTACTTCTGCCACCGAAGTGCACACTCTCCACATTGTGGTCGATCCTACCAATCCGTTTATGCTCACGGCAGCCAGCTTATTCTTAGTATACAGTACGTCCTGCTCCAGATAAGAATCATTACACTTGGGTAATTCTCCGCCAGATGGCGCTGGACTGCAGAGACAGCGAAATTGGCTCCTCCCGGCCCCACAAATTCCCAGAATTTCTCTGCAGTCTGGACTGCGAAGGACAAGAAGATGGTTCTCTCTACTCGCAGGTGAGCGGGGCTATTAGCCTGCGGCCCTGTAGGTCTATTCCCACCCGTTCCATTGGTGCCTCCCAACCTTGGCTGCGCTGGTCCGGGTGATGGTAGGCAGCACCGCTGTTAGGTGCTTAGGAGCGCTGCTCCACCGCAATCCCCCACCAAAGGGTAGATGGTATAGGCATATGGTGAGCCTCTATGGGATGCCCCTCCCGCCCTATTGCCCCTGTCTATCGGTGGGCCCTATGTTAAGTGGTCGCAGTCCTCCCTCGCTCTCCCTTGTAGCTCTCGGGGGGGGGGGGGGGTGCGTGTATATGCCTTGGTGCTTCACTGTATTATGTTTTGTCTGGTTGGTGTCAGTCTCCGCGCTGACTTGGTTGCACTGATTATATTTTTTAAATATGCCGCCTCCGCGCGCGCTTCCACTGTGCTCCGCGCTTGGCGGCGGCGTTCTCAGATGCTGGTGCACCGTTATTGGCTGCTTGTCACGTGTGCTGCTTGGCGCTCTTCGGTTGGCGCATTCCGTGTCACCGTCTCCATGGCCCGCCCCTCGAGGTATACCCGGCGCCATTTTCTCTGGATTCGGCTGCTGCGTGACTGGCATCTACCTACTGCGGTCCGTGAGTGCCCTCACGGGCGGTTCTTTATTACCCTATGTCATTATACATGTCACATGGTTCTCTTCGCTTATGCCTTTCAGACGGGCCGACCTATATTGGTTTCTCCCGGCCCTACTCCCTCTATTTAGTTATTAAACTTGTGAGGCCTAGTGTAATTTACTGTAATTTAATTTACTCCCACTTCCCTAGCGGGCTATTGGGGCATCCTGGGTTGCTTTATAGCGTGAATCCCTATCGGCCGATTGTGCCGCTATAATCACCATATGGAGGCGTCTCAGGATAATGTGCTTGGGGTTCCTTCGGGACAAGCCCGGCTGTGTGTAGCTTGTGGGGTGTCCCCTACTAGTGCTGACAATGTGTGGGTCTGTGTACCTTGTGCCCAGCAGGTGCTTGCACTGCAGCCTGGTTTACCAGTAGCTGGGCCTGCGCCTCGTATGGGTTCACCTACTCCCCCAAGCTTAAATTTTACTCCCATTGAGTTGCTTACCAGTGGGGATTCTCAGCCTGATGTGTCTACTAGACTGGCTAGTGTTGAGAAGTTGCTTGCTAATACCATGGCGCGTAAGGCCTCTGCTAAAAAGCAGCACTTGACGCCTGATGTCACTCTTTTCCCTATGGAGGCTGATGAGTTTTTGGAACGGTCTGGCTATACCCCTTTGGAAGAAGGGGAGTTATTCTCTGACTCTGAGTCATCTGATGAGAGGCCCAGGGGTCATGATGATTCTGGCTCTGACCCCTGTGCCCCAGATGATATTGATAGGCTGTTGGCTCAGATTTTTGAGGTACTGTCTATCTCTCCCCCAGTTGCGTCCCCCAGGCAACAGGGAAATTGTTTCATACTGCTAAGCCACGTTTAGAATTTCCTGAGCAAGCCCATTTTAATAATCTCGTGCTCAGGGAATGGGAGCGCCCCAGCAGGCTTCCCGGTGTACCTAAGAGTTGGGATAAGAGGTATCCCTTTCCTGCTGATGTGGTGAAGCGTTGGTCATCCCGTCCTGAAGTGGATGCCCCAGTCCTAGGGTTATCTAACACCTTTGTCATGCATTCCCCTGACTCTACTACGCTGCGGGATGGTGAGGACCGGCGTATTGATCAGCTGGCGTCCCATGCCTTTGCTTGTGTGGGGACGGCGCTGCGCCCGGTCTGTGCCTCTGCCATTACGGCTGTGGCTATTAGGACCCTGCTTAGAATTATCCTAGATGGTGCCCCTGATGGTGTCTAGTGAGGAGTTTAATGCACGCTCTTGTTGTGAGGTTTTTGTGACTTATGTCCTCTCTGCCTTGGATGATACCATTAGGATGTGTGGCAGAACCTCTGCCCTGGTGGTGGCTATACGCCGCTCGGTTTGGCTGCGCCAGTGGGCTGCTGACAATGCTGCCAAGAAAGCTCTCACTGGTTTTCTTTTCACTGGACTGTGCCTGTTTGGGGACCACCTGGACCTGTTTGCTAAGGGAGGCAGGTTACCCCAGCGCAGGCAGCAGTCTCGGCCCTTTCGGGGACAGGGCTCCTTTTCTTCCCCCTACCGTGGTGCCAGACAGGGGAGGGGGGGTCTCCCTCTCTGGGGCCCGAGGAGATTTCTGGGGTAGGGGCAGAGGACGTGGATGCCCTGGCTCCTCCTAGGGCTCCAAGCTTAAGTCTTCTCCCAAGCCCCCTCAGGCATAAAGGGGTGCCCTCACCCCTCCGGGTGGGGGGGACGGCTTCAGCACTTTGCTCACATCTGGAGGCTTCATGTCTCAGACCGGTGGATTCAGGAGGTAGTGTCCTCCGGTTACAAGATAGTTTGCTGCCTGGCTGCCCCCAAGATTCATCAGATCCCGGATTTCTCAGGACCCTGTGTCAGCTCAGGCTCTAGTTCTGGCGGTGCGAAGCTGGGGGTCATCTCTCAGGTCCCCTTGCCAACCTTTTCACCGTGCCCAAAAGAGATGGATCCTCAACAAATTTGTCAGGTGCAGGCGCTTTTGCATGGAAACTTTGCGGTCTGCCATCAGTTCCCTGCGTCCAGGGGACTTCTTGACATCTGTGGACATCAAAGATGCTTATCTTCATCTTCCTGTATTTCCAGGTCATCAAAGGTTCCTCAGGTTCGCTCTGGGGGACCAGCACTACCAATTTGTGGCATCGCCCTTCGGTCTCACTTCAGCTCCCAGAGTGTTCACCAAGGTGCTGGCAGGAGTGATGTCTCTGCTCAGGTCTCGGGGCATTCGCGTGTTGCCCCCTATCTGGATGACATTCTCGTCACTTCCCAGTCCCTCCAACAGGCAGTGTTGGATACTCGGATAGTAGTGTCCACTCTGGAGTCATTTGGCTGGGTGATCAACCATCCCAAGTCTTCCCTGTCTCCCTTCTTGGTGACACCCTTCCTGGGAATGAATCTGGATACAGTTCAGGTAAGGATTTTTCTTCCTCAGCAGAAGGTGCACAGTCTGCTAGCGCAGGTTCAGTTCCTGCTATCCTGCCCTCATCCCTCCATCCGGCAAGGAATGCAGCTGGTGGGCCTGATGGTGTAGTGCTTCGAGGCGGTCTCTTATGCCCAGTTTCACATGAGGCCTCTGCAACTCCACCTCTTGTCAGTATGGGACAAGGATCCTGCGTCCCTGGACCAGCTCCTTGTGCTTTCCCCCCTGGTCAGGTGGTCCCTCTCGTGGTGGCTGAACTCCAGGAACCTGTTGGTGGACAGATCCTTTCTGGCCCCCTGCTGGGAGACGTTCACCACGGATGCCAGTCTGACAGGTTGGGGGGGTTTCTGGAAGTCCCTGCAGTTCCAAGGGCGGTGGGGCCCTCAGGAGGCCCACACACCTATCAACATTCTGAAACTGAGGCGATCAGGTTGGTTCTGACTCATTACCTTTGGGGCCTGCCTGTTCAGGTGCGCTCGGACAACCAGACGGCGGTTGCCTATATCTTCAGGGAGGGACTCGGAGCAAGAGGGCCCTCCAGGAAATGTCTCTGATCCTGGCCTGGGCGGAGGCCAATGTTCCCTGCATATCAGCTGTGTACATCCCGGGGGTGGAAAATCTCCTGGCAGACTCTCTGAGCAGGGGGACCTCTCGCCTGGGAGAATGGTCCCTCTGCAACAGGGTGTTTTAATCTCTGTGTCACCGTTGGGGCCAACCAGATGTGGATCTGTTTGCGTCCCGTCACAATCACAAGCTCCCGGCTTTTGTCTCCCTGTCCCAGAATCCTCTGGCCTTGGCCACGGAAGCTCTAGCAATGTCATGGCAGGACTTTCAGTTTCTGTATGTCTTTCCTCCATTCCCCCTGCTGGGCAGGGTTCTGGGCAAGATAGCTCAGGAGGGGGTGCCAGCAATACTGGTAGCCCCCAGGTGGCCAAGAACAGTGTGGTTCGCAGATGTGGTGCAGCTGGCAGTAGATCAGTACGTTCTGCCCAGGATGCCGGACCTGCTCACTCAGGGTCACTTAAGCCATCCCAATTTACAAACTCTGGCTTTGACGACCTGGCTGCTGAAACCTCCATCTTGATGGAGAAGGGGCTGTCTGCCTCTGTTGTTACCATGATAAGGGCTAGGAAGAAGTCTTCTTCCATTTACTATAGGGTTTGGCATGCCTACATTGAGTCTAAGTCTCTTCCCTGTTGTGTGTTCTCTATTCCCAGGATCCGGGAGTTCCTGCAGCATGGGTTGGAGCTGGGGCTCCAACTTAGTACTCTGAAGGGTCAGGTTTCTGCCCTGGCTGTTTTCTTCCAGAGGTCCTTTGCCCAGCACTCTCTGATCAGGACCTTTTTCCAGGGGGTCACTCACGTGGGGGACGCACATAAACCTATGTTGCCTGTTTGGGATTTGAACTTGGTCTTGTCTGCCTTGCAGGGTGCTCCCTTTGAACCTGTGCAGGAGGCTGCTTTGGCCATTCTTACACTCAAGGTTGTCTTCTTGGTGGCTATCACCTCTGTTAGGCGTGTGTCTGAGTTGGCGGTACTGTCCATTCAGCCCCCCTACTTTGAGAGACACCAGGACAAGGTGGTGTTTTGTTTTAAGCCAGATTTTCTGCCTAAGGTTGTGTCTGCCTTTCATTTGAATCAGGACATTGTTCTTCCTTCCTTGTGCCCTAATCCTTGTAATGCTAAGGAGAGGGTTTTGCTTTCCTTAGATGTGGTTAGGTGTCTGAAGTACTATCTGGTGGCTACTACACCTTTCAGGAAAACTGATGCTCTTTTTGTGGTCCCTTCTGGTCCTAGGAAGGGTTTGGCTCCTGCCAAGTCTACTATCAGCAAATGGATTCGTCAGGCTGTGATTCAGGCCTACTCTGCTAAGGGGAAGAATCCTCCCTTCCGCCTTACTGCTCATTCTACTCATGCTATTGGTGCCTCTTGGGCTTTTCAGCACCAGGCTTCTGTTGAACAAGTTTGCAAGGCCGCTACTTGGTCTTCTGTTCATACCTTTTCAAAGTTTTACAAGGTTGATGTTAGGGCCTCAGCTGATGCTGCTTTTGGCCGCAAGGTTCTGCAGGCGGCAGTGGTCTGACCTGTCTGTTGTTGCCTTTGGGGATCCCACCCTACTTTATGGGCACTGCTATTGGATGTCCCAAGTGTAATGATTCTTCTCTGGAGCAGGACGTAATACAATTCTGTGCTTACACACCTGTAGAATTGGTATGAGTATACAGTACGTCCTGCTCCACCCCACCCTTGATTTTGCATTATCCGTTGTCATTGTTACAGTTGCTAGTTGGTTCTGTTTTAATTCTCCTGGCTTCTCATTAACTGCTTTTCAATGCTGGGGATTTGTGGGAGGTCCCTGGGTATTTGAGGGGTTGGGAGGAGCCAATTTTGCTGTCTGCAGTCCAGTGCCATCTGGTGGAGTAATACCCAAGTGTAACGATTCTTATCTGGAGCAGGATGTACTGTATACTCATAATATCAATTCTACAGGTGAGTAATCACAGAATTGTATTTTTTTTTTTTTTATGTAACTCTAACCTAAAGAAAAGAGGCACTCTGGCTTTTTAATGCCTTTTTCCCCAGCCAGTATAAGAGGTATCTCAATCACCTCACTCCCTTTATATATTTTAGAAGACTGGTGAGAAACAAACGGTGCTAAAAGCTGACATTTATTGAGATATAAAAATAAAATACACAAGACTATCACCATTGTTCTTAGAAGGTATCACATAGCAAATTAGATCCCAGACTTGCATAAAATGTGAAAATCCAGGAAAAAGTTGACTCCCCCAATCTGTTTGGTCCTACAGGTGATATGGCAATCTGTATGGCAGTCACATCATTTAATATATATATATATATATATATATTTGCTTACATGTACTGGTCTATTCTAGAGAACAATCAATCAAGTGTTTTCCACAGGACATGGCCCAAGCTCCTCCTTACGCTGGCTTCATTTTGCCCACCAAAGCGCTTATTGGTACCAATTGTAACACAGCAAAGAGAAGAAGCAGCAAACCTGCCGCCCAGTAGGTGTAGAGTACAGAGTTCTCGGTTGGAAGGAAGCATTTTTCCAGAGCAAAGTCTTCTGCAGTGATCAGCCCCTAAAGCCAAACACAAATATGAATGAACGTTCGTTGTCCATAATCTAAAAACACCATTAAGAAAAGAAAATTATTATGAACTCTGGACAAAGTTTCTCCAAGGTGTGGGGTCACCTTCCTAAGGAGCACCATGTGTTACTATTGATTTATGAAACCTGTCAGCAGCATCTTTCTTATTTGTTAGGAATATATAGGCTCTAGCAAGAGCATGGACACAATTCAGAGCGGTTTTCTGCTAGGGCCTATATATATATTATATATATATATATATACACCCACCCACCCATACAATCCCTCCCCCTGTCACGGGAAGTGCCTGCAACCTCATAGCTCCCCATTTCAGTTATATTTTCGGTGAGCTGGGGCACAGTCATGTGGTAGATTAGCTGCATGTATTTTGAGCAGGCAATCCTGTGTGTGGGTGAACATATGTGCTGAGTGGTGGCCCAAGTAACTGAATTAAGTTTCAGTGTGTGAGAGGTACGTGCAGGGGTTGACCTTGCTGTTTATTTTGTACCAGAAAGGGCCCAGGCCTGGATGGACCCAAACCTACCTCTGCTTGGGTCCAAGTACAAGTTTGGGTGACTTATCTGGGCCAGGATTATCCCTGGCACTGAGTTGCAATGGAGGGTTTTGGACTACATCATTAGTCCCAGGTTCCCATGAACCTGTAACTCCTACAACAAGTGTTTGATCCTGGAGAACTAAAGAAGTCAGACCTTTACCTGTTCCCATGCAAGATTGCACCCATTCCTGCCATCCGCATTGACCATAGAGGACAAGTTCACCAGGAATAGATGCAGTCCAATTTTTGGCATCTGTCCATGCTTGCAACATTAGTGCAATTACTTAAAATAGATGTCCAGTATTAATTAATAAACTACCTCGCATAGGATCCAGTGATAATCAGCTGCAATTTCATTGCTAGGCGCAGCCATCCCGGACCTGCTACACAAAGAAACTTCCCTCGCTCGGTGGTGCCATGCACACCCATTCACAGTGGCTCTGTGCAGCCAGCACCGGTTGACAATGCTGGATCCCGGCAAGGAGGGGAGCTGGCTTATGTTAGAGAAAGTCCACTCTACTTACCTACACCCAGGTCTTCATGCTGAGTAGCAATTTCCAGTCCAAAGAGTGGAATACAAGACAAGGCAACTCCACTATAATTCCTCCTAGGACAGCGGAACCTGTGGTGGGCAGCAATATATAGGTCCAGCAAAGTGGACTTTCACTTTTAAAGGAAAACTTTAGTTTAAAACTATGCTTTCCTCAAATTATATCCCATCTCAGACAAGCCCTCCTGCCCACAAGATGGAGGGAGGGGTGGTCTATCCAGTAAAGAAATAAAGTGGATTAGTACAGGTGTGTCTGTTATTCCTGCACTTCTTAGTGTACCAGGCTATGGTTAGCACCAGGACAGCAGATGACCACAACATCCCAGGAGCAGAAGAGGGACATTTCCTAATTAAAAGTCTACCTTTCATTGTGGTAAACACACCTGCATTTTAAGTATTCCCAAACTAAAATAAAAAATGTTGCTTTAAAAGAATTAGTGAAGCTTTACCAGCATTCATTGGCTTCTGCTGTGTTGTTCTGTACAGCCAATTAACTGGTGGCCATACATGAGGCCGGGCTGTTAAGCTTGCATTGGTGCCATAGAGGGGGAGGAGCAGAAGGCGGGCTTGCATTGGTGCCATAGAGGGAGAGGAGCAGAAGGCGGGCTTGCATTGGTGCCATAGAGGGAGAGGAGCAGAAGGCGGGCTTGCATTGGTGCCATAGAGGGAGAGGAGCAGAAGGCAAGCTTGCATTGGTGCCATAGAGGGAGAGGAGCAGAAGGCAAGCTTGCATTGGTGCCATAGAGGGAGAGGAGCAGAAGACAGGCTTGCATTGGTGCCATAGAGGGAGAGGAGCAGAAGGCGGGCTTGCATTGGTGCCATAGAGGGAGAGGAGCAGAAGGCGGGCTTGCATTGGTGCCATAGAGGGAGAGGAGCAGAAGGCGGGCTTGCATTGGTGCCATAGAGGGAGAGGAGCAGAAGGCGGGCTTGCATTGGTGCCATAGAGGGGGAGGAGCAGAAGGCAGGCTTGCATTGGTGCCATAGAGGGGGAGGAGCAGAAGGCAGGCTTGCATTGGTGCCATAGAGGGGGAGGAGCAGAAGGCAGGCTTGCATTGGTGCCATAGAGGGAGAGGAGCAGAAGGCAAGCTTGCATTGGTGCCATAGAGGGAGAGGAGCAGAAGGCAAGCTTGCATTGGTGCCATAGAGGGAGAGGAGCAGAAGACAGGCTTGCATTGGTGCCATAGAGGGGGAGGAGCAGAAGGCAGGCTTGCATTGGTGCCATAGAGGGAGAGGAGCAGAAGACAGGCTTGCATTGGTGCCATAGAGGGGGAGGAGCAGAAGGCGGGCTTGCATTGGTGCCATAGAGGGAGAGGAGAAGAAGACGGGCTTGCATTGGTGCCATAGAGGGAGAGGAGAAGAAGACGGGCTTGCATTGGTGCCATAGAGGGAGAGGAGCAGAAGGCAGGCTTGCATTGGTGCCATAGAGGGGGAGGAGCAGAAGGCGGGCTTGCATTGGTGCCATAGAGGGAGAGGAGCAGAAGACGGGCTTGCATTGGTGCCATAGAGGGAGAGGAGCAGAAGGCGGGCTTGCATTGGTGCCATAGAGGGAGAGGAGCAGAAGGCAGGCTTGCATTGGTGCCATAGAGGGAGAGGAGCAGAAGGCAGGCTTGCATTGGTGCCATAGAGGGGGAGGAGCAGAAGGCAGGCTTGCATTGGTGCCATAGAGGGAGAGGAGCAGAAGGCGGGCTTGCATTGGTGCCATAGAGGGAGAGGAGCAGAAGGCGGGCTTGCATTGGTGCCATAGAGGGAGAGGAGCAGAAGGCGGGCTTGCATTGGTGCCATAGAGGGAGAGGAGCAGAAGGCGGGCTTGCATTGGTGCCATAGAGGGAGAGGAGCAGAAGGCGGGCTTGCATTGGTGCCATAGAGGGAGAGGAGCAGAAGACGGGCTTCCATTGGTGCCATAGAGGGAGAGGAGCAGAAGGCGGGCTTGCATTGGTGCCATAGAGGGAGAGGAGCAGAAGGCGGGCTTGCATTGGTGCCATAGAGGGAGAGGAGCAGAAGGCAGGCTTGCATTGGTGCCATAGAGGGAGAGGAGAAGAAGACAGGCTTGCATTGGTGCCATAGAGGGAGAGGAAAAGAAGGCAGGCTTGCATTGGTGCCATAGAGGGGGAGGAGCAGAAGGCAGGCTTGCATTGGTGCCATAGAGGGGGAGGAGCAGAAGGCAGGCTTGCATTGGTGCCATAGAGGGGGAGGAGCAGAAGGCAGGCTTGCATTGGTGCCATAGAGGGAGAGGAGAAGAAGACAGGCTTGCATTGGTGCCATAGAGGGAGAGGAGAAGAAGACAGGCTTGCATTGGTGCCATAGAGGGGGAGGAGCAGAAGGTAAGCTTGCATTGGTGCCATAGAGGGGGAGGAGCAGAAGGCGGGCTTGCATTGGTGCCATAGAGGGAGAGGAGCAGAAGGCAGGCTTGCATTGGTGCCATAGAGGGGGAGGAGCAGAAGGCAGGCTTGCATTGGTGCCATAGAGGGGGAGGAGCAGAAGGCAAGCTTGCATTGGTGCCATAGAGGGAGAGGAGCAGAAGACAGGCTTGCATTGGTGCCATAGAGGGAGAGGAGCAGAAGACAGGCTTGCATTGGTGCCATAGAGGGAGAGGAGCAGAAGACAGGCTTGCATTGGTGCCATAGAGGGGGAGGAGCAGAAGGCAGGCTTGCATTGGTGCCATAGAGGGAGAGGAGCAGAAGACAGGCTTGCATTGGTGCCATAGAGGGAGAGGAGAAGAAGACAGGCTTGCATTGGTGCCATAGAGGGGGAGGAGCAGAAGGCAGGCTTGCATTGGTGCCATAGAGGGGGAGGAGCAGAAGGCAGGCTTGCATTGGTGCCATAGAGGGGGAGGAGCAGAAGGCAGGCTTGCATTGGTGCCATAGAGGGAGAGGAGAAGAAGACAGGCTTGCATTGGTGCCATAGAGGGAGAGGAGAAGAAGACGGGCTTGCATTGGTGCCATAGAGGGAGAGGAGCAGAAGGCAGGCTTGCATTGGTGCCATAGAGGGGGAGGAGCAGAAGGCGGGCTTGCATTGGTGCCATAGAGGGGGAGGAGCAGAAGGCGGGCTTGCATTGGTGCCATAGAGGGAGAGGAGCAGAAGACGGGCTTGCATTGGTGCCATAGAGGGAGAGGAGCAGAAGGCGGGCTTGCATTGGTGCCATAGAGGCAGAGGAGCAGAAGGCGGGCTTGCATTGGTGCCATAGAGGGAGAGGAGCAGAAGGCGGGCTTGCATTGGTGCCATAGAGGGAGAGGAGCAGAAGGCGGGCTTGCATTGGTGCCACAGAGGGAGAGGAGCAGAAGGCGGGCTTGCATTGGTGCCATAGAGGGAGAGGAGAAGAAGACAGGCTTGCATTGGTGCCATAGAGGGAGAGGAGAAGAAGACAGGCTTGCATTGGTGCCATAGAGGGAGAGGAGCAGAAGGCAGGCTTGCATTGGTGCCATAGAGGGGGAGGAGCAGAAGGCAGGCTTGCATTGGTGCCATAGAGGGGGAGGAGCAGAAGGCAGGCTTGCATTGGTGCCATAGAGGGAGAGGAGAAGAAGACAGGCTTGCATTGGTGCCATAGAGGGAGAGGAGAAGAAGACAGGCTTGCATTGGTGCCATAGACGGGGAGGAGCAGAAGGTAAGCTTGCATTGGTGCCATAGAGGGGGAGGAGCAGAAGGCAGGCTTGCATTGGTGCCATAGAGGGGGAGGAGCAGAAGGCAGGCTTGCATTGGTGCCATAGAGGGGGAGGAGCAGAAGGCAGGCTTGCATTGGTGCCATAGAGGGGGAGGAGCAGAAGGCAGGCTTGCATTGGTGCCATAGAGGGGGAGGAGCAGAAGGCAGGCTTGCATTGGTGCCATAGAGGGGGAGGAGCAGAAGGCAGGCTTGCATTGGTGCCATAGAGGGGGAGGAGCAGAAGGCAGGCTTGCATTGGTGCCATAGAGGGAGAGGAGCAGAAGGCAAGCTTGCATTGGTGCCATAGAGGGAGAGGAGCAGAAGACAGGCTTGCATTGGTGCCATAGAGGGAGAGGAGCAGAAGACAGGCTTGCATTGGTGCCATAGAGGGAGAGGAGCAGAAGGCAAGCTTGCATTGGTGCCATAGAGGGGGAGGAGCAGAAGGCAGGCTTGCATTGGTGCCATAGAGGGAGAGGAGAAGAAGACAGGCTTGCATTGGTGCCATAGAGGGAGAGGAGAAGAAGACAGGCTTGCATTGGTGCCATAGAGGGGGAGGAGCAGAAGGCAGGCTTGCATTGGTGCCATAGAGGGGGAGGAGCAGAAGGCAGGCTTGCATTGGTGCCATAGAGGGGGAGGAGCAGAAGGCAGGCTTGCACTGGTGCCATAGAGGGAGAGGAGAAGAAGACGGGCTTGCATTGGTGCCATAGAGGGAGAGGAGAAGAAGACGGGCTTGCATTGGTGCCATAGAGGGAGAGGAGCAGAAGGCAGGCTTGCATTGGTGCCATAGAGGGGGAGGAGCAGAAGGCGGGCTTGCATTGGTGCCATAGAGGGAGAGGAGCAGAAGGCGGGCTTGCATTGGTGCCATAGAGGGAGAGGAGCAGAAGGCGGGCTTGCATTGGTGCCATAGAGGGAGAGGAGCAGAAGGCGGGCTTGCATTGGTGCCATAGAGGGAGAGGAGCAGAAGGCGGGCTTGCATTGGTGCCATAGAGGGAGAGGAGCAGAAGGCGGGCTTGCATTGGTGTCATAGAGGGAGAGGAGCAGAAGGCGGGCTTGCATTGGTGCCATAGAGGGGGAGGAGCAGAAGGCGGGCTTGCATTGGTGCCATAGAGGGAGAGGAGCAGAAGGCAGGCTTGCATTGGTGCCATAGAGGGAGAGGAGCAGAAGGCGGGCTTGCATTGGTGCCATAGAGGGAGAGGAGAAGAAGACAGGCTTGCATTGGTGCCATAGAGGGGGAGGAGCAGAAGGCAGGCTTGCATTGGTGCCATAGAGGGAGAGGAGAAGAAGACAGGCTTGCATTGGTGCCATAGAGGGAGAGGAGCAGAAGGCGGGCTTGCATTGGTGCCATAGAGGGAGAGGAGCAGAAGACGGGCTTGCATTGGTGCCATAGAGGGAGAGGAGCAGAAGGCGGGCTTGCATTGGTGCCATAGAGGGAGAGGAGCAGAAGGCGGGCTTGCATTGGTGCCATAGAGGGAGAGGAGAAGAAGACGGGCTTGCATTGGTGCCATAGAGGGAGAGGAGAAGAAGACAGGCTTGCATTGGTGCCATAGAGGGGGAGGAGCAGAAGGCAGGCTTGCATTGGTGCCATAGAGGGGGAGGAGCAGAAGGCAGGCTTGCATTGGTGCCATAGAGGGGGAGGAGCAGAAGGCAGGCTTGCATTGGTGCCATAGAGGGGGAGGAGCAGAAGGCAGGCTTGCATTGGTGCCATAGAGGGAGAGGAGAAGAAGACGGGCTTGCATTGGTGCCATAGAGGGGGAGGAGCAGAAGGCGGGCTTGCATTGGTGCCATAGAGGGGGAGGAGCAGAAGGCGGGCTTGCATTGGTGCCATAGAGGGGGAGGAGCAGAAGGCGGGCTTGCATTGGTGCCATAGAGGGAGAGGAGCAGAAGGCGGGCTTGCATTGGTGCCATAGAGGGAGAGGAGCAGAAGGCGGGCTTGCATTGGTGCCATAGAGGGAGAGGAGCAGAAGGCGGGCTTGCATTGGTGCCATAGAGGGAGAGGAGCAGAAGGCGGGCTTGCATTGGTGCCATAGAGGGAGAGGAGCAGAAGGCGGGCTTGCATTGGTGCCATAGAGGGAGAGGAGCAGAAGGCGGGCTTGCATTGGTGCCATAGAGGGAGAGGAGCAGAAGGCGGGCTTGCATTGGTGCCATAGAGGGAGAGGAGCAGAAGACGGGCTTGCATTGGTGCCATAGAGGGAGAGGAGCAGAAGGCGGGCTTGCATTGGTGCCATAGAGGGAGAGGAGCAGAAGGCAGGCTTGCATTGGTGCCATAGAGGGAGAGGAGCAGAAGGCAAGCTTGCATTGGTGCCATAGAGGGAGAGGAGCAGAAGGCGGGCTTGCATTGGTGCCATAGAGGGAGAGGAGCAGAAGGCAGGCTTGCATTGGTGCCATAGAGGGGGAGGAGCAGAAGGCGGGCTTGCATTGGTGCCATAGAGGGAGAGGAGCAGAAGACGGGCTTGCATTGGTGCCATAGAGGGAGAGGAGCAGAAGGCGGGCTTGCATTGGTGCCATAGAGGGAGAGGAGCAGAAGGCAGGCTTG
The DNA here is from genome assembly GCA_027917425.1 of Gastrophryne carolinensis. Taxonomy (NCBI): domain Eukaryota; kingdom Metazoa; phylum Chordata; class Amphibia; order Anura; family Microhylidae; genus Gastrophryne; species Gastrophryne carolinensis. The sequence continues at coordinate 309,570,639 of CM051239.1, read as the reverse complement.
CATTGGTGCCATAGAGGGAGAGGAGCAGAAGGCAGGCTTGCATTGGTGCCATAGAGGGGGAGGAGCAGAAGGCAGGCTTGCATTGGTGCCATAGAGGGAGAGGAGCAGAAGGCGGGCTTGCATTGGTGCCATAGAGGGAGAGGAGCAGAAGGCGGGCTTGCATTGGTGCCATAGAGGGAGAGGAGCAGAAGACGGGCTTGCATTGGTGCCATAGAGGGAGAGGAGAAGAAGACGGGCTTGCATTGGTGCCATAGAGGGAGAGGAGCAGAAGGCGGGCTTGCATTGGTGCCATAGAGGGAGAGGAGCAGAAGGCGGGCTTGCATTGGTGCCATAGAGGGAGAGGAGCAGAAGGCGGGCTTGCATTGGTGCCATAGAGGGGGAGGAGCAGAAGGCAGGCTTGCATTGGTGCCATAGAGGGAGAGGAGCAGAAGACAGGCTTGCATTGGTGCCATAGAGGGGGAGGAGCAGAAGGCAGGCTTGCATTGGTGCCATAGAGGGGGAGGAGCAGAAGACGGGCTTGCATTGGTGCCATAGAGGGAGAGGAGCAGAAGGCGGGCTTGCATTGGTGCCATAGAGGGAGAGGAGCAGAAGGCGGGCTTGCATTGGTGCCATAGAGGGAGAGGAGCAGAAGGCGGGCTTGCATTGGTGCCATAGAGGGAGAGGAGCAGAAGGCGGGCTTGCATTGGTGCCATAGAGGGAGAGGAGCAGAAGGCGGGCTTGCATTGGTGCCATAGAGGGAGAGGAGCAGAAGACGGGCTTCCATTGGTGCCATAGAGGGAGAGGAGCAGAAGGCGGGCTTGCATTGGTGCCATAGAGGGAGAGGAGCAGAAGGCGGGCTTGCATTGGTGCCATAGAGGGAGAGGAGCAGAAGGCGGGCTTGCATTGGTGCCATAGAGGGAGAGGAGCAGAAGGCAGGCTTGCATTGGTGCCATAGAGGGAGAGGAGAAGAAGACAGGCTTGCATTGGTGCCATAGAGGGAGAGGAAAAGAAGACAGGCTTGCATTGGTGCCATAGAGGGGGAGGAGCAGAAGGCAGGCTTGCATTGGTGCCATAGAGGGGGAGGAGCAGAAGGCAGGCTTGCATTGGTGCCATAGAGGGGGAGGAGCAGAAGGCAGGCTTGCATTGGTGCCATAGAGGGAGAGGAGAAGAAGACAGGCTTGCATTGGTGCCATAGAGGGAGAGGAGAAGAAGACAGGCTTGCATTGGTGCCAAAGAGGGGGAGGAGCAGAAGGTAAGCTTGCATTGGTGCCATAGAGGGGGAGGAGCAGAAGGCAGGCTTGCATTGGTGCCATAGAGGGGGAGGAGCAGAAGGCAGGCTTGCATTGGTGCCATAGAGGGGGAGGAGCAGAAGGCAGGCTTGCATTGGTGCCATAGAGGGGGAGGAGCAGAAGGCAGGCTTGCATTGGTGCCATAGAGGGGGAGGAGCAGAAGGCAGGCTTGCATTGGTGCCATAGAGGGGGAGGAGCAGAAGGCAGGCTTGCATTGGTGCCATAGAGGGGGAGGAGCAGAAGGCAGGCTTGCATTGGTGCCATAGAGGGGGAGGAGCAGAAGGCAGGCTTGCATTGGTGCCATAGAGGGAGAGGAGCAGAAGGCAAGCTTGCATTGGTGCCATAGAGGGAGAGGAGCAGAAGACAGGCTTGCATTGGTGCCATAGAGGGAGAGGAGCAGAAGACAGGCTTGCATTGGTGCCATAGAGGGGGAGGAGCAGAAGGCAGGCTTGCATTGGTGCCATAGAGGGAGAGGAGAAGAAGACAGGCTTGCATTGGTGCCATAGAGGGAGAGGAGAAGAAGACAGGCTTGCATTGGTGCCATAGAGGGGGAGGAGCAGAAGGCAGGCTTGCATTGGTGCCATAGAGGGGGAGGAGCAGAAGGCAGGCTTGCATTGGTGCCATAGAGGGGGAGGAGCAGAAGGCAGGCTTGCATTGGTGCCATAGAGGGAGAGGAGAAGAAGACAGGCTTGCATTGGTGCCATAGAGGGAGAGGAGAAGAAGACGGGCTTGCATTGGTGCCATAGAGGGAGAGGAGCAGAAGGCGGGCTTGCATTGGTGCCATAGAGGGGGAGGAGCAGAAGGCGGGCTTGCATTGGTGCCATAGAGGGAGAGGAGCAGAAGGCGGGCTTGCATTGGTGCCATAGAGGGAGAGGAGCAGAAGGCGGGCTTGCATTGGTGCCATAGACGGAGAGGAGCAGAAGGCGGGCTTGCATTGGTGCCATAGAGGGAGAGGAGCAGAAGGCGGGCTTGCATTGGTGCCATAGAGGGAGAGGAGCAGAAGGCGGGCTTGCATTGGTGCCATAGAGGGAGAGGAGCAGAAGGCGGGCTTGCATTGGTGCCATAGAGGGAGAGGAGCAGAAGACGGGCTTGCATTGGTGCCATAGAGGGAGAGGAGCAGAAGGCGGGCTTGCATTGGTGCCATAGAGGGAGAGGAGAAGAAGACAGGCTTGCATTGGTGCCATAGAGGGAGAGGAGAAGAAGATGGGCTTGCATTGGTGCCATAGAGGGGGAGGAGCAGAAGGCAGGCTTGCATTGGTGCCATAGAGGGGGAGGAGCAGAAGGCGGGCTTGCATTGGTGCCATAGAGGGGGAGGAGCAGAAGGCGGGCTTGCATTGGTGCCATAGAGGGAGAGGAGCAGAAGGCGGGCTTGCATTGGTGCCATAGAGGGAGAGGAGCAGAAGACGGGCTTGCATTGGTGCCATAGAGGGAGAGGAGCAGAAGGCGGGCTTGCATTGGTGCCATAGAGGGAGAGGAGCAGAAGGCAGGCTTGCATTGGTGCCATAGAGGGGGAGGAGCAGAAGGCAGGCTTGCATTGGTGCCATAGAGGGGGAGGAGCAGAAGGCAGGCTTGCATTGGTGCCATAGAGGGGGAGGAGCAGAAGGCAGGCTTGCATTGGTGCCATAGAGGGGGAGGAGCAGAAGGCAGGCTTGCATTGGTGCCATAGAGGGGGAGGAGCAGAAGGCAGGCTTGCATTGGTGCCATAGAGGGAGAGGAGCAGAAGGCAAGCTTGCATTGGTGCCATAGAGGGAGAGGAGCAGAAGACAGGCTTGCATTGGTGCCATAGAGGGAGAGGAGCAGAAGACAGGCTTGCATTGGTGCCATAGAGGGAGAGAAGCAGAAGACAGGCTTGCATTGGTGCCATAGAGGGGGAGGAGCAGAAGGCAGGCTTGCATTGGTGCCATAGAGGGAGAGGAGAAGAAGACAGGCTTGCATTGGTGCCATAGAGGGAGAGGAGAAGAAGACAGGCTTGCATTGGTGCCATAGAGGGGGAGGAGCAGAAGGCAGGCTTGCATTGGTGCCATAGAGGGGGAGGAGCAGAAGGCAGGCTTGCATTGGTGCCATAGAGGGGGAGGAGCAGAAGGCAGGCTTGCATTGGTGCCATAGAGGGAGAGGAGAAGAAGACAGGCTTGCATTGGTGCCATAGAGGGAGAGGAGAAGAAGACGGGCTTGCATTGGTGCCATAGAGGGGGAGGAGCAGAAGGCGGGCTTGCATTGGTGCCATAGAGGGGGAGGAGCAGAAGGCGGGCTTGCATTGGTGCCATAGAGGGAGAGGAGCAGAAGGCGGGCTTGCATTGGTGCCATAGAGGGAGAGGAGCAGAAGGCGGGCTTGCATTGGTGCCATAGAGGGAGAGGAGCAGAAGGCGGGCTTGCATTGGTGCCATAGAGGGAGAGGAGCAGAAGGCGGGCTTGCATTGGTGCCATAGAGGGAGAGGAGCAGAAGGCGGGCTTGCATTGGTGCCATAGAGGGAGAGGAGCAGAAGACGGGCTTGCATTGGTGCCATAGAGGGAGAGGAGCAGAAGGCGGGCTTGCATTGGTGCCATAGAGGGAGAGGAGCAGAAGGCGGGCTTGCATTGGTGCCATAGAGGGAGAGGAGAAGAAGACAGGCTTGCATTGGTGCCATAGAGGGGGAGGAGCAGAAGGCAGGCTTGCATTGGTGCCATAGAGGGGGAGGAGCAGAAGGCAGGCTTGCATTGGTGCCATAGAGGGGGAGGAGCAGAAGGCAGGCTTGCATTGGTGCCATAGAGGGAGAGGAGCAGAAGGCGGGCTTGCATTGATGCCATAGAGGGAGAGGAGCAGAAGGCGGGCTTGCATTGGTGCCATAGAGGGAGAGGAGCAGAAGACGGGCTTGCATTGGTGCCATAGAGGGAGAGGAGAAGAAGACGGGCTTGCATTGGTGCCATAGAGGGAGAGGAGAAGAAGACGGGCTTGCATTGGTGCCATAGAGGGAGAGGAGAAGAAGACAGGCTTGCATTGGTGCCATAGAGGGAGAGGAGAAGAAGACGGGCTTGCATTGGTGCCATAGAGGGGGAGGAGCAGAAGGCAGGCTTGCATTGGTGCCATAGAGGGGGAGGAGCAGAAGGCGGGCTTGCATTGGTGCCATAGAGGGGGAGGAGCAGAAGGCGGGCTTGCATTGGTGCCATAGAGGGAGAGGAGCAGAAGGCGGGCTTGCATTGGTGCCATAGAGGGAGAGGAGCAGAAGACGGGCTTGCATTGGTGCCATAGAGGGAGAGGAGCAGAAGGCGGGTTTGCATTGGTGCCATAGAGGGAGAGGAGCAGAAGGCGGGCTTGCATTGGTGCCATAGAGGGAGAGGAGCAGAAGGCGGGCTTGCATTGGTGCCATAGAGGGAGAGGAGCAGAAGGCGGGCTTGCATTGGTGCCATAGAGGGAGAGGAGCAGAAGGCGGGCTTGCATTGGTGCCATAGAGGGAGAGGAGCAGAAGGCGGGCTTGCATTGGTGCCATAGAGGGAGAGGAGCAGAAGGCGGGCTTGCATTGGTGCCATAGAGGGAGAGGAGCAGAAGGCAGGCTTGCATTGGTGCCATAGAGGGAGAGGAGCAGAAGGCAAGCTTGCATTGGTGCCATAGAGGGAGAGGAGCAGAAGGCGGGCTTGCATTGGTGCCATAGAGGGAGAGGAGCAGAAGGCGGGCTTGCATTGGTGCCATAGAGGGAGAGGAGAAGAAGACAGGCTTGCATTGGTGCCATAGAGGGAGAGGAGAAGAAGACAGGCTTGCATTGGTGCCATAGAGGGAGAGGAGAAGAAGACAGGCTTGCATTGGTGCCATAGAGGGAGAGGAGCAGAAGGCAGGCTTGCATTGGTGCCATAGAGGGGGAGGAGCAGAAGGCAGGCTTGCATTGGTGCCATAGAGGGGGAGGAGCAGAAGGCAGGCTTGCATTGGTGCCATAGAGGGAGAGGAGAAGAAGACAGGCTTGCATTGGTGCCATAGAGGGAGAGGAGAAGAAGACAGGCTTGCATTGGTGCCATAGAGGGGGAGGAGCAGAAGGCAGGCTTGCATTGGTGCCATAGAGGGAGAGGAGCAGAAGGCGGGCTTGCATTGGTGCCATAGAGGGAGAGGAGCAGAAGGCGGGATTGCATTGGTGCCATAGAGGGAGAGGAGCAGAAGGCGGGCTTGCATTGGTGCCATAGAGGGAGAGGAGCAGAAGGCGGGCTTGCATTGGTGCCATAGAGGGAGAGGAGCAGAAGGCGGGCTTGCATTGGTGCCATAGAGGGAGAGGAGCAGAAGGCGGGCTTGCATTGGTGCCATAGAGGGAGAGGAGCAGAAGGCGGGCTTGCATTGGTGCCATAGAGGGAGAGGAGCAGAAGGCGGGCTTGCATTGGTGCCATAGAGGGAGAGGAGAAGAAGACGGGCTTGCATTGGTGCCATAGAGGGAGAGGAGAAGAAGACGGGCTTGCATTGGTGCCATAGAGGGGGAGGAGCAGAAGGCAGGCTTGCATTGGTGCCATAGAGGGGGAGGAGCAGAAGGCGGGCTTGCATTGGTGCCATAGAGGGAGAGGAGCAGAAGGCGGGCTTGCATTGATGCCATAGAGGGAGAGGAGCAGAAGGCGGGCTTGCATTGGTGCCATAGAGGGAGAGGAGCAGAAGACGGGCTTGCATTGGTGCCATAGAGGGAGAGGAGAAGAAGACGGGCTTGCATTGGTGCCATAGAGGGAGAGGAGAAGAAGACGGGCTTGCATTGGTGCCATAGAGGGAGAGGAGAAGAAGACGGGCTTGCATTGGTGCCATAGAGGGAGAGGAGAAGAAGACGGGCTTGCATTGGTGCCATAGAGGGGGAGGAGCAGAAGGCGGGCTTGCATTGGTGCCATAGAGGGGGAGGAGCAGAAGGCGGGCTTGCATTGGTGCCATAGAGGGGGAGGAGCAGAAGGCGGGCTTGCATTGGTGCCATAGAGGGAGAGGAGCAGAAGGCGGGCTTGCATTGGTGCCATAGAGGGAGAGGAGCAGAAGACGGGCTTGCATTGGTGCCATAGAGGGAGAGGAGCAGAAGGCGGGCTTGCATTGGTGCCATAGAGGGAGAGGAGCAGAAGGCGGGCTTGCATTGGTGCCATAGAGGGAGAGGAGCAGAAGGCGGGCTTGCATTGGTGCCATAGAGGGAGAGGAGCAGAAGGCGGGCTTGCATTGGTGCCATAGAGGGAGAGGAGCAGAAGGCGGGCTTGCATTGGTACCATAGAGGGAGAGGAGCAGAAGGCGGGCTTGCATTGGTGCCATAGAGGGAGAGGAGCAGAAGGCGGGCTTGCATTGGTGCCATAGAGGGAGAGGAGCAGAAGGCGGGCTTGCATTGGTGCCATAGAGGGAGAGGAGCAGAAGGCAAGCTTGCATTGGTGCCATAGAGGGAGAGGAGCAGAAGGCGGGCTTGCATTGGTGCCATAGAGGGAGAGGAGCAGAAGGCGGGCTTGCATTGGTGCCATAGAGGGAGAGGAGAAGAAGACGGGCTTGCATTGGTGCCATAGAGGGAGAGGAGAAGAAGACAGGCTTGCATTGGTGCCATAGAGGGAGAGGAGAAGAAGACAGGCTTGCATTGGTGCCATAGAGGGGGAGGAGCAGAAGGCAGGCTTGCATTGGTGCCATAGAGGGGGAGGAGCAGAAGGCAGGCTTGCATTGGTGCCATAGAGGGAGAGGAGAAGAAGACAGGCTTGCATTGGTGCCATAGAGGGAGAGGAGAAGAAGACAGGCTTGCATTGGTGCCATAGAGGGGGAGGAGCAGAAGGCAAGCTTGCATTGGTGCCATAGAGGGGGAGGAGCAGAAGGCAGGCTTGCATTGGTGCCATAGAGGGAGAGGAGCAGAAGGCGGGCTTGCATTGGTGCCATAGAGGGAGAGGAGCAGAAGGCGGGCTTGCATTGGTGCCATAGAGGGAGAGGAGCAGAAGGCGGGCTTGCATTGGTGCCATAGAGGGAGAGGAGCAGAAGGCGGGCTTGCATTGGTGCCATAGAGGGAGAGGAGAAGAAGACAGGCTTGCATTGGTGCCATAGAGGGGGAGGAGCAGAAGGCAGGCTTGCATTGGTGCCATAGAGGGGGAGGAGCAGAAGGCAGGCTTGCATTGGTGCCATAGAGGGAGAGGAGCAGAAGGCGGGCTTGCATTGGTGCCATAGAGGGGGAGGAGCAGAAGGCAGGTTTGCATTGGTGCCATAGAGGGGGAGGAGCAGAAGGCAGGCTTGCATTGGTGCCATAGAGGGGGAGGAGCAGAAGGCAGGCTTGCATTGGTGCCATAGAGGGGGAGGAGCAGAAGGCAGGCTTGCATTGGTGCCATAGAGGGGGAGGAGCAGAAGGCAGGCTTGCATTGGTGCCATAGAGGGAGAGGAGCAGAAGACAGGCTTGCATTGGTGCCATAGAGGGGGAGGAGCAGAAGGCAGGCTTGCTTTGGTGCCATAGAGGGAGAGGAGCAGAAGACAGGCTTGCATTGGTGCCATAGAGGGGGAGGAGCAGAAGGCAGGCTTGCATTGGTGCCATAGAGGGAGAGGAGAAGAAGACAGGCTTGCATTGGTGCCATAGAGGGAGAGGAGAAGAAGACAGGCTTGCATTGGTGCCATAGAGGGGGAGGAGCAGAAGGCAAGCTTGCATTGGTGCCATAGAGGGAGAGGAGCAGAAGGCGGGCTTGCATTGGTGCCATAGAGGGAGAGGAGCAGAAGGCGGGCTTGCATTGGTGCCATAGAGGGAGAGGAGCAGAAGGCGGGCTTGCATTGGTGCCATAGAGGGAGAGGAGCAGAAGGCGGGCTTGCATTGGTGCCATAGAGGGAGAGGAGCAGAAGGCGGGCTTGCATTGGTGCCATAGAGGGAGAGGAGCAGAAGGCGGGCTTGCATTGGTGCCATAGAGGGAGAGGAGCAGAAGGCGGGCTTGCATTGGTGCCATAGAGGGAGAGGAGCAGAAGGCGGGCTTGCATTGGTGCCATAGAGGGAGAGGAGCAGAAGGCGGGCTTGCATTGGTGCCATAGAGGGAGAGGAGAAGAAGACAGGCTTGCATTGGTGCCATAGAGGGAGAGGAGAAGAAGACAGGCTTGCATTGGTGCCATAGAGGGGGAGGAGCAGAAGGCAGGCTTGCATTGGTGCCATAGAGGGGGAGGAGCAGAAGGCAGGCTTGCATTGGTGCCATAGAGGGAGAGGAGCAGAAGGCAGGTTTGCATTGGTGCCATAGAGGGAGAGGAGCAGAAGGCGGGCTTGCATTGGTGCCATAGAGGGGGAGGAGCAGAAGGCAGGTTTGCATTGGTGCCATAGAGGGGGAGGAGCAGAAGGCAGGCTTGCATTGGTGCCATAGAGGGGGAGGAGCAGAAGGCAGGCTTGCATTGGTGCCATAGAGGGGGAGGAGCAGAAGGCAGGCTTGCATTGGTGCCATAGAGGGAGAGGAGCAGAAGGCGGGCTTGCATTGGTGCCATAGAGGGGGAGGAGCAGAAGGCAGGTTTGCATTGGTGCCATAGAGGGGGAGGAGCAGAAGGCAGGCTTGCATTGGTGCCATAGAGGGGGAGGAGCAGAAGGCAGGCTTGCATTGGTGCCATAGAGGGGGAGGAGCAGAAGGCAGGCTTGCATTGGTGCCATAGAGGGGGAGGAGCAGAAGGCAGGACTGACTCCATCATCGCTTCAAAATATAGAATGAAGCATAGTGCAGTGGTCATGGCTTCTATAAATGCAAACATTTTGATAATGATCTGACTGGCTCTCAATTTGGGGAGACTTGTACAGGAATCCGGCAGAAATAGCAACTCCAATACACATCCTGTTTACTGTAAACTGTAGGGAGGTGAGGTGTCGATTGCATTAGCATGGCTTACTTGGTGTTACCACAGCATTGTAAGTCTCAGACAATAGGTGCTACAGCTGCCCCCTCCCTGTATTTACGCTTGGCTTCCTCATATACACACCTCTCTGAATTGAGAAAGTCGGGTGGAAGACTAGCGACAACCCCTCAAGAGAATAACACAGCAAGTCCAGTTGCCTCAATTTATTCCTACAGATATACTGTGACCTGGATGAATGTGAACCTTCACTGACCTCTGCTCTAATTCTCTGCAGAATGCATTGCAGACATTTAATGTGTTTTTCTAAATAAAAAGGGTATTAACCATAGGGGAGGGGGTTAAGTTTGTGTGTATACACAGCCAGTTTTATTACTAAAAAAAAGGTATTGACGAGCCAAATTTTAAAATAATTTGCCTGCCAGCTTACCTGATGCAGTGTCTGTCCCATGCTGTCTCCTTGCTCCAGTTTCATTGAAAGGAAGGGGAATCTCATTTCTTCCTCTAGCCCCCCCCCATTCAAGACCACAACTACAATCCTGAGGCTCATGTAAGGTTGTGAATCCTCTTTAAGTGATGGGCTAGAATGGTGCTCTCCACACTGTCAGTTAATCCCAGCTCAATCCAAAGCAATGCACACAGTGGGCTTGTATTTTATTTTAGAATTACTCTGGAAATATGGCTTCATTCCAAAAGGGATAAAGGTGTGTTTGGACAATCACTTTAAATATATAAGATTTTTATATTTTTCTACAACAGCCCCTGTAAAAATACAATTCTGTGATTACTCACCTGTAGAATTGGTATTATGAGTATACAGTATGTCCTGCTCCAAATCTAATACTTACACATGAGATATACTCCGCCAGATGGCGCTGGACTGCAGAGAAATAAAAAATAGGCTCCTCCCAGCCCCTCAAATACCCGGGGACCTCCCACAAATCCCCAGCATTGAAAAGCAGTTAATGAGAAGCTGGGAGAATTAAACAATCCAACTATCAACTATAACAAAGATAATCACCATACAGGGGATCCAAGAAGATGCAAAACCAAGGGTGGGTTGGAGCAGGACGTACTGTATACTCATAATACCGATTCTACAGGTGAGTAATCACAGAATTGTATTATTCTTAGTATACAGTACGTCCTGCTCCAAATCTAATACTTACAGTTGGGACATCCAATAGCAGTGTCCATAAAGTAGGGTGGGATCCCCAAAGTTAACAGCAGACAGTTTAAACCACTGCCACCTGCAGAACCTTTCAGCCAAAAACAGCATCAGCTGAGGCTCTAACATCAACCTTGTAAAACTATGTAAAGATATGAGCAGAAGACCAAGTAGCGGCCTTGCAAACTTGTTCAACAGAAGCCTGGTGCTGGAAGGCCCAAGAGGCACCAATAGCACGAGTGGAATGAGCAGTAAGGCGGAAGGGAGGATTCTTCCCCTTAGCAGAGTAGGCCTGAATCACAGCCTGACTAATCCACTTGCTGATAGTAGACTTGGCAGGAGCCAAACCCTTCCTAGGACCACATCAGTTTTCCTGAAAGGTGCAGTAGCCACCAGATAGTACTTCAGACACCTAACCACATCCAAAGAGTGCAAAACCCTCTCCTTAGCATTGCTAGGATTAGGGCACCACGAAAAAAGCGTCCGTCTTGCGGAAGGAAGAAGTAATCAACAAATAGTACTTCACACAGCGAACATCATCCAAATTGTGCAAAACCCTCTCCTTGTCATTTGTTAGGCTTAGGACACAAGGAAGGGAGAACAATGTCCTGATTGAGGTGGAAAGCAGACACCACCTTAGGAAGGAAATCCGGCTTAAAACGAAAAACCGCCTTATCCTGGTGTATCTCAAAGTAAGGGGCCTGAATCGACAGGGCCGCCAACTCAGACACGCCGGACAGAGGTAATAGCCACCAAGAAAGCAACCTTCTGAGTGAGAACCGAAAGAGCAATATCCTGTAACGGCTCAAAAGGAGGATCTTGCAGAGCCGAAAGAACCAAATTCAAATCCCAAACAGGGACAACAGCCTTTGGAGGGGGCCGCACATGCGCGACCCCTTGGAAAAAAGTCTTAACCAGCGGGTGTAAAGCAAAGGACCTCTGGAAGAAAACAGACAGAGCAGAAACCTGTCCTTTCAAAGTACTAAGCTGGAACCCAAGATCCAGATTATGCTGAAGAAACTCCAAAATCCTGGGTATAGAAAAAACCCTGCAAGGCAAGGCCCTAGCCTCACACCAATCAATATAGAACCTCCAAGTCCTATAGTAAATGCCAGAAGAGGACTGCTTCCTAGCCCTAATCAGGGTCTGAACAACAGCCTCAGACAAACCTTCCTCTTTCAAGATGAAGGTTTCAGCAGCCAAGCCGTCAAAGCCAGCGTTTGTAAATTGGGGTAAAGTAGTAGACCCTGAGATAGCAGATCCGGCAACAAGGGAAGCCGGTACTGATCTACGGCCAGCCTTACAACCTCTGCGTACCAAACCCTTCTTGGCCACCTTGGAGCCACCAGAATCGCTGGTGCCCCTTCTAGAACCAGTTTGCGAACTACCTTGCCCAGCATGGAGACAGGTGGAAACAGGTACAGAAAACCCAGGTCCTTCCAAGCCAGTGACAAGGCATCCACTGCCAAAGCCAGGGGATCCTGAGAAAGAGACACAAAGGCCGGAAGTTTGTGATTGTGCCTCGAGGCAAAGAGATCCACCTCAGGAGTCCCCAACTTGCGGCAAAGATCCAGAAAAAACCTCGGGGTTGAGAGACCACTCTCCGTGGCGAGAGGACCCCCTGCTCAGGGAATCCGCCTCCGTGTTCTCCACTCCCGGAATGTAGACTGCCGAAAGGCAGGGAACATTGCTCTCCGCCTAGTGCAGGATCAGAGAGACTTCCCTGAGGGCACTCCTGCTGCGAGTCCCTCCTTGGTGATTTATGTAAGCCACTGCCGTTCGGTTGTCCGAACGCACCTGAACCAGAAGACCCCGTAAATGTGTGGTCAGCTGGGCCAGAACCAGTCGAATGGCTCTGAGCTCCAATACATTGATGGGGGTGTGAGCCTCTTGGGGACCCCACACCCCGCTGAACTGATGACTCTTCCAATAACCTCCCCAGCCCAACAGGCTGGCATCCGTGGTAACAGTCTCCCAACAAGGGACCAGAAAGGATCTGCCCCTCACCAGATTGCTCGAGTCCAGCCACCACCGAAAGGACTGCCGAACCCTGAGAGACATCCTGAAAGGTTGATCCAATGACTGTGGGCTCCTGTCCCAATACGTCAATAGGAGAAGTTGAAGAGATCTCATGTGAAATTGTGCAAATGGCACCGCCTCGAAGGAGGACACCATGAGACCCACCAGTTTCATCCCCTGTCGGATAGAGGGACAAGGGCTGGCCAGAAGAAGACGGATCAGGTCCTGAATCCCCTGCACCTTGATCTGGGGCAGAAACACTCTGGCCCGACTGGTATCCAGATTCATGCCCAGAAATGAAATCACTTGAGACGGGGAGAGAGAGGACTTGGTGCGGTTGATCACCCACCCGAACCTCTCCAAGGTCGACACCACCAAGTGGGTGTCCAGTTCCACCTGTTGAAGGGAAAAAGCTGAAATCAACAGATCGTCCAGATAAGGCACAATGCGAATGCCCTGAGATCTAGCAGAGCCATTACGCCCACCAAAACCTTGGTGAAGACCCTTGGTGCCGAGGTCAGACCGAAGGGAAGAGCTACAAATTGAAAATGTTGATCCTCCACCGCAAACCGGAGGAATCTCTGATGTGCCTGAAAAATCGGAACATGCAGATACGTATTCTTGATGTCTATAGATGTCATAAAATCCCCTTGGCGAAGGGAATTGATAGCCGAGCACAGAGTCTCCATGCGGAACTTTTTGGCTCGATAAACCTGTTGAGAAACTTGAGATCTAGAATGGGTCTCACTGAACCCTCCTTTTTGGGAACCGTGAACAGGTTGGAGTAGTAACCCCTGCCTCTTTCCAACGGAGGCACCGGGCATATAACAGCCATGTCCAGAAGGTTTCTTACCGCTAACAGGAGCCCCTGTGCAGCCTGAGGATCCGAGGGTACCCGAGACCTTAAGAATCTTGGGGGCAGCCAGTACTCGAACTCCAGTTTGTACCCGGAGGAGACCACTTCCAAGATCCAATTGTCTGTGACCTCCCGGGCCCAGACCTGGAAGAAGAGCCGCAGCCGTCCCCCCACCCATGCAGGTGAGGGCGCCCCTTCATTGCTGAGCCAGTTTAACGGTAGGCTTGGGCTTGGGAACCCCAGGCAGCCGCGGGACGTGCCCGACCTCTGCCTCTGTTCCAGGACGAGCCCCTGACACCTGAGAAGGCCAGACCCCTAGACGCTCTGGCCCCTCAAAAGGAAGGAGTGAACAAGCCCACCCCCCGAAAGGGACAGCGCTGTTTCTTCTGCTGAGGTAACTTACCTCCTTTAACAACAGCATCCAATTTATCTCCAAACAGCCGCGTACCCAAGAAGGGGAGAGCTGTGAGCGACTTCTTGGCTCCAACGTCCGCTGTCCACTGACGGAGCCAGACCAGTCTGCGCATGGCCACCAGTAAGGCTGACGTCCTACTACACACGACAATGGAGTCTTCCATCGCAGCCATGACAAAATCCATGAACAATTCGCACTTCTTAAGTATTGCGAACTCAGCGCCATCTGGATCAAGCTGAGCGTTATTCAACCACAGGCCGCAGGGCCGAGCCCACGTTGGCAAATGCATGGCACGCCATCTGATCAAGGCGCTTATCCTCGCCATCCTTAAGGGAGGTGGCGTCAGGGGTGTTCAGCACAGAAGAGTTGGTCAAACCTAAAACAGGCGCGTCGACCTCGGGAGGAGAAGACCAGCGCTTGACCGCCTCCACCGGAAAAGGATGTTTCTTATCCCATCCCTGAGGCACACCAGGAAGCCTCTCCCATTCTCTAAGTATCAGCGCATCAAAATGACCCTGGGTAGGGAATTCCAGACGGGGCCTGTGGGCCCCAAAAAATTCCCCCTTCTTAAGAGGGGGCGCCTCAGGTGGATCAATATCCAACACCTCCAATAAATATGACAAAACAGTGGCCGTATCAACGGCATCTCCCAGCGCCCGCCCGACATTGGGATTCCCAGGCTGACCATAGTCAGCCTCTGAATCCTGATACAATTCCCCCTCCTCTAACGGGGAATAATCGGACAATTCAGCGGACTCGTTGTCAATATCCCACAAAGGCTGGGACGACGACAACTGTCTCTTTTTAGCCTGGGCCTTCTTGCCCGCCGTGCTAGCAATCATTTTCTCTATGCTGGCCAGGCGAGCCCAAACATGAGAAAGCGACTCCCCACTGGTACCAATGTCACTTGGGGTACGGATGAGGTGTGGAGGGGAAGGCGATGAAGCGGGAGGAGCCGACCCAGAAGGCTGGGTACCAGACTGCCGCGTTATGGCCTTTTGTGCACATGGTATACAAATCAGCACATTCTCCCCCGTAAGGGATACCCCACACATGGCCGGATTGTCCCGAAGGGATCCCAGGCCCGGTATCCTGCAGAGCCTCCATATGGTGAATTTTTGTGGTCAGTCGCAAGACCGCAGGGAATTACGCATAAGCAACCCTTAAAAGTCCCGGTGGGAGGATTTTTGGGTGGACAATTTTTATAACTAGGGACCCCAGGACCAGGAGGGACGTACAGCTACTGCCAGCTGCACCACATCTGCACACTCTTCTTGGCCACCTGGGGGCCACCAGAATTGCACACAGACCCTGTCCAGGGACACTGGATCCTTGTCCCATACTGACAATAGGTGAAGTTACAGAGGCCTCAAGTGGAACTGAGCATAAGGGACCGCTTCGAAGCATGCCACCATCAGGCCCACCAGCTGCATCCCCTGCCTGATGGAGGGATGAGGAAAAGCTAGGAGGGACTGAGCCTGTGCAATCAGACTGTCCACCTTCTGTTGAGGAAGGAAGATCCTTTCCTGAACTGTATTCAGATTCATTCCTAGGTATGGAGTTACCAAGGAAGGGGACAGTGAGGACTTGGGGTGGTTGATCACCCATCCAAATGACTCCAGAGTGGACACCACCAGCTGAGTATCCAACTCTGCCTGATGTAGAGACTGGGAAGTGATGAGAATGTCGTCCAGATAGGGAAGCACGCAGACGCCCTGACATCTGAACAGAGACATCACGCCAGCCAGCACCTTGGTGAACACCCTGGGAGCTGAAGTGAGGCCAAAGGGCAAGGCCACAAACTGGTAGTGTTGATCCATCAGAGCAAACCTGAGGAACCTTTGATGACCTGGGAACACAGGAATATGAAGGTAAGCTTTCCACAGAAGTCATGAAATCCCCTTGGCGCAGGGAACTGATGGTAGAGCCTGCCCCTGACAAATTTGTTGAGGATCTTCAAGTCCAGGATGGGCCTGACTGACCCATCTTTTTTGGGTACTGTGAATAGATTGGAATAAAAGCCCTTGCCCTTTTCTCTTAAGGGGACCTGGCAGATGACCCCCAGCTCCAGGAGGCCTTGCACAGCTTGCACTAGCTCCTGAGATGACACTTTTGCTTTGGGACCCCAGGAGGGGCCAGTACGTCCACGTCCTCTGCCCCAGAAATCTCCCCGGGTCCCAGGAAAGGAAACCCCCCTCCCCTGTCTGGCACCACGGTAAGGGGAGAAGAAGGAACCCTGACCCCGAAATGGCCTAGATTGACGCCTGCGCTGGGGTAGCCTGCCTCCCTTAGCAAAAAGGTCCAGGCGGTCCCCAAACAGGTGCAGTCCTTTGAAGGGAAAACCAGTGAGGGCCTTCTTGGTAGTGTTGTCAGCAGCCCACTGGCGCAGCCAAACCGAGCGGCGTATAGCCACCACGAGGGCAGAAGTTCTGGCACACATTCTGATGGTGTCATCCAATGCTGATAGGACAAAATTTACAAGAACATCACAACTGGAGAGTGCATTAAACACCTCACAAGGCAAATCATCAGGGGCACCATCAAGCATATTTCTGATAAGGGTTCTAGTGGCCACAGCAGTAATGGCAGAGGCACAGACCGGGCGCAGCGCGTCCACGCACATGCAAAGGCGTGGGATGCCAGCTGGTCAATGTGTCGGTCCTCAGCATCCCGCAGGGTAGTGGAGTCAGGGGAATGCATGACAGAGGTATTGGACAGTCCTAGGATCGGGGCATCCACCTCGGGGGGGGGGGGATGACCAACACTTTACCACCTCAGCAGGGAAGGGGTACTTCCTATCCCAACTTTTTGGAACCCCGGGAAGTTTACTGGGGCACTCCCATTCCTTGAGCACAAGGTTATGGAAATGTTCCTGCTTGGGAAATTCCAAACGTGATTTTGCTGTATGGAAAAGCTCCCCTCTCTGTCTGGGGGGCGCAACATGGAGAGAGATGGACAGAACCTCAAAAATCTGGGTCAATAATCTGTCAGTGTCATCTGGGGCCCAGAGGTCAGAGCCAGAATTGTCGTGACCCCTTGGTCTCTCATCAGATGAGCCTGAGTCAGAAAACAGCTCCCCTTCATCAGACGGGGTATAGCCACAAAGATTCAAAAACTCCTCAGTTTCCATAGGGAAAATTGTGACATTAGGCGTTAAGTGCCGCTTTTTAGCAGGGGCCTTATGCGCTAAGGACTTCAATCAACTGCTCAACAGTAGCCAGTTTAGAAGACACATCAGGCTGAGAATCCCCACTTGTATGCTACTCAGCAGGAGTGAGATTTAAGCTTGGGGGAGTAGGTGAAGTGAAACGAGGTGCAGCCACTGGCAGGCCAGATTGCAATGCAAGCACCTGCTCAGCACAGGGTACACAGACCTGCGCCTTGTCAGCATCAGCATGAGGCTGCCCACACGCTACACACAGCCGGTCTTGCCCCGAAGGAACCCCGGTCACATTATCCTGGGATGCCTCCATATGGCGATTATAGCGGCGCTATATGCCGATAGGGAATAACGCTATATAGCAACCCTGGATGCCCCAATAACCCGCTAGGGAAGTGGGAGTATTATTTTTTACAAGGCCTACAAGTCATACACTAATACAGGCCCGGGAGAAGCCAAAAGGGTTTGCCCCGCCTGAAAGACATAAGCAGACAAGACCTGTAAGCACACAATAACAGAAGTGAAAGACATAAAGACGCCCGCGAGGGCACTTACGGACCGCGGTAGGTAGGGGTCCGTCTCGCATGGGCCAACCAAGCAGGTTAAAGATGGCGTTGGTATACCTCAAGGGGCGGGCTGGTAACAGTGATGACGCGGAGCGCGCCATAGACGGGCCCCGCCCCCCCGAAGAGCGCGAAGCCAGAACGTGCAAGCAGCCTATCACGGCGCGGAACCAAGTCAGCGCGCAGCGGCGGCAATTTTAAAAAGACAGTAAAGACAACTCAGCGCGGCGGCTGACACAAGACTAACAGAATAAAAAGAGAGTGCAAAACACAGAGTGCATAGCATACACATTTACACCCCCCCCTTTTCCCCCAAAGGCTACAAGAAGAATGAGGGAGGACAGCGGCCACTTAAACAGGGCCCACCGATGGGCAGGGGCACTAGTGCGGGAGGGGCATCCCGTAGAGGCTCACCATAAGCCTGAACCGCCGACCAGCGCAGCCAAGGCTGGGAGGCATATTACTAGTGGAACGGGTGGGAATAGTCCTACAGGGCCGCAGGCTAATAGCCCCGCTCACCTGCGAGTAGAGAGCCATTTCTCGTCCTTCGCAGCCAGACTGCAGAGAAAATCTGGGGATTTGTGGGAGATCCCTGGGTATTTGAGGGGCCGGGAGGAGCCTATTTTCGATGTCTCTGCAGTCCAGCGCCATCTGGCGGCGTATAGCCCACGTGTAAGTATTAGATTTGGAAGCAGGACATACTGTATACTAAGAATAATGTGCAGCTGGACACTGCAGAGGATCTTGGTTGAGCCTTTTGTCATAAAGAAAGTTAACCCTCTGCACACTCATACTATTGAAAAACCTAGCTAACACTTGTTAAGAACATGGACTGTTAGTTAACATAGATTGCAATGAATGTAGAAGCGAGGTAGCCAACGTCAAGGCCGTCCAATTAGTACCCCGTCCCTAACATTACTAAGTTTAAAAGTTTGTGCAGACATTGCTACTTCTTTACTTGTGTGTGCACAAGCAATGCAATACATGAATCAGCCTGTCTAAAGACATTGCAATAACTTAACTTGCTTGCACACACACAATGAAAAATGCTTTACTTGCCTGCACAGTGTTATAGTTGAAAAAGGGGGTTTTTAGGTAGAGGTCAATTGGACTCCTTGTTACATTGGGAGAGCTACAATCCAGCAGATCTGGCCACTGACCTGCAAATGCAACAGCAAAAAGAAAAATAGGATGTGCTCATCCAGTCAATATATAGCAGTCAAGAGGTGCTAGAGGGGTGTGACCACACACCAAGCAACAAAGAAAGTTAACCCTCTGCACACTCGTACTATTGACAAGTAAAGTAGCAGCAATGTCTGCACAAACTTTTAAACTTAGTAATGTTAGGGACGGGGTACTAACTGGACGGCCTTGACGTGGCTACCTCGCTTCTACATTCATTGCAATCTATGTTAACTAACAGTTCATGTTCTTAACAAGTGTTAGCTAGGTTTTTCAATAGTATGAGTGTGCAGAGGGTTAACTTTCTTTGTTGCTTGGTGTGTGTGGTCACACCCCTCTAGCACCTCTTGACTGCTATAAATTGACTGGATGAGCACATCCTATTTTTCTTTTTGCTGAGCCTTTTGTCATCCCATGGCGTTGGCAGCTCCATGCCTGCTGCAGCAGAAACAAAAGAAGTCACCCATGAGCAACTGTACTGTGGCACGAAGGTGGAGCCAGGCTTGGCTTCCAGCAAGAAACTGCAACCATCTTGTGAGACATGTTTTTTTAAATATAAAGCCCTGTTGGTCCGATTATGGAGATTTAACGCGAATCAGACATTTGGCTGCTGTATAAAATGCCCTGTTGGAGGGAAGGTTAAAAACTTAAGAATTTTCTATGATGCAACCCTCATCAGTTCTGTAGAGACACAAACCAAACCAACTGGAGGAACTCATTTTGGGAACATAACCTCATCAGGTCAAGCAAAAAACGTTTTGTGGTTCGAAACTAAGTCCCTCTAAGAGAAGTACCCTTAAACGCTTGCGTGTCCTGGACAAAAAAAACATTTCTTAGTATACCTGAAAGGAGTCAGGGCAAGTCTACTCCTAGTTTAGGAGGGGGTTGCTGAATGGTCAGAATGCCAACATTTGCAGCTGCAATTTATTCCTTCCCCCACCCCCCAGTAGGGGTAACTATGTAAACAGCGGGCAGAATTTCATTTAAAACCCCCAAAGGCACCATACCATGATGAAGCTTGGATTATTCCTGTTCCTCCAGCTGAACGATGGGACGCTGATTTCTGGGGTATCTCCATGGTGCACCATACAGGCACTGTGTGTATGGCCACTTAGGATTAGCCTTGGCTGAAGTAGGTGCAGTAGCTGCATTAGATGAGAAAGACCCAAGAGCGTGTAAAAATTACAATAGGACATACAGAAACAGCTTCTCTGTATCACCTAAATTAACACACAAATGAAAGCATTATTCCTGCAAAAGCTGTTCAAACCAGTATTGATGATACAACCTTGGAAAAGATCCAACATCATGTGACATCCTTCATGAAAGAACACAGCAATGTATACACATGGCGTTTCCTGATTCATACTGCCTTACCATAGCTGCTCAGTTGGAAAATGAAGACAACACCGCCTCTGGAAATAAAAGGCCTAAATTCTAACACCAGGGGGTTACTAGGTGGTTTCCTTCTGAGGTAGTTCCCACTCGGTCAGATTCACGTTTCTTGTTCTGGATTTCCTTCTACATTCTCGATCAAAGCTGCAAGTTTAGAATCTGGCCACATAAAGCAATGACCACAGGAGAAGCCACCTACAACAACAATAAGGGCCTCCGCTTCAACAATTCAAAGGAGGTCAGCCTACAGAACATATGTGCAGAGAGCAGTTGCACAGGAAGGGGTGAGTGACACGTGACAGTGATAACCTTTGAATACAGAGGTTATATGGACCCATAAACATGCAAATGGCAGAATGAGACCATTCTCCTCTACGATGTCAGCAATGGTAAGTTGGGATGCAGTCTGCCATGTCTGAGCACCAAGACCTGCTCACCGGCTTTCCAGGAACCTTCCTACCGGCTTTGGATGAGGCCCCCCTAAAAGCTAAACCTAGTCTTTGAAACTCAGGCCTAACTTTCCTTGGCCAAGGTCCTTTTCTGAGGCAAAATAGTGACCGGTTTCTTCTATTTCTTGGCAAAAAGGCATCAGACAATTTAAGAGGGACATTGTCTTTGCTGGGCAACCTTGGAGGCTAAAAAACCTCCAGGGGCAGCCGATTCCCTCTTCCAGGAGCATTTCCGATTTGGAACGCCAAATAGCTGAGAGTGCGTAACAGCTCCAGGCATTTCTGAATAGATAGCGTAGGTACGGCCAGCAGCACTATTGCTCACTGCTTTGTTGTCAGAAGCTGAATGGAGCCGAACATGCCGATTGGCTGCCTGTCCATCATGTATTGCCATTCGACCCCGGATGTGGCGCAGGCCAGGACCTCGCCGCCGGAAACGCCACACTGGCCGGCCAGGGGGGAGAAGGTACATGTATTTAAGCGGTTCACAGACAACATATATCTATCGCAGCCTTGAGAAAGGAGCCAGAGGTTCCGAAACGTAGGCTCTATGTTTTTTGCGATCACTGTCTCCATACTCTTTGGTAATTATCATGCCATAATACTATGATGCTCATGATTAATGCTATGTACTGATATTTATATACATGCTTTTGATCACTAGTCTCGCACTTCTTGGAATGATGATGGGCAGACTGACCAGGAATTTGATATCATAATCATCACTGTATATCTGTATATCCAATTGTTTTCAACAAACTTTTCTCTAAGGTGTGCTTTAACCTATATTATATTAATGATGTCACAATTGACCGACCAACTGAGTATGAAACCTAATCTCGGCCTTTCTGTACCATCACACACTGCGAGCATGCCCAAATCAGTCAGTGTGCCTGTAAACAGTTTGTTTAGGATTTTTGTGAACACAATATAAGCAGCTTTATTAAGCCAGCAGTCCCAGGCTTTTCTGTATGCATAGCTACAGCAGATAACACTTCCTTACTGCTGGAGATCACCCCATTCTACAATGGAAACAGGAGAGCATCACAAGTCTTGTCCATTCATAGCAGTGGCCAAGGTGCTGTGGACAAGGATGTCTCTGGTTATGAAAGGATGGAGTTATAGAGGCGCCAAACAAAATGTTTCTCATAAATAGAATAGGGATACAGATAATCTACCAATATTCATAACAAAACTACAATTAGTATCTACTAGAAAACACCTTGATTTAGTGGTTGTCAGTGAGTGAATTTGGTTTCCATGGCATTTTAGCTACAGTTAATCAACAATGTAACGTTTTGCAATGAACGTCCTCCATTTGTAGCAGTTGGGCCTGGTGTATACAAGCGTCGATAATTTTAGGGAGCTAGGAGATTTAATGCAATAAAGTATCTTTTTCTAATCTTTAAAGAGTATAGTTAATAGTTTTTACCACTTGGTTACTGTTACAGCCAGTCTTCTGAAGATAATGGGCTACAAACAATACTTGATTTATCTATTTGTATATGGCCATTTTTATCAAACAATGTTACGCTGGCTTCCTCACCTTTCTGGAGGCTTCTTGTGAAAGGACATCATATTTCTCTACAAACAAAACATTCTTTTCTTCTAGAGAGGCCGAATCCTCTCCAGTACATTTAGAGTCACTTTTCCGATATAATGGATAATGCTAAACAGGGAACAAAATGGTCATGGTCAATGTTAGTATTCAAAATTCTCCCATCCCACAAAAGTATATGAATCACTCAAGCCATTTTCCAGCTCTCCCCCAAAGCTGGCGCTACATACAGTACAGAGGGCCTTTGCTGCCATGACATGCCCATCTAATGCCAAGATGTACAGAAGGGGCTCATTCTCTCTTTCTTTCTGATGTAAACACGCTACCTCTTCAAATGAAATTTGCGTCACATAAAAGTAAAGCTCCAAATGGCAAGATAAAATAGGCAGCGCCTATTATAAGAACTTTCTAGAGTGTACATGTATGCTACTTGATGATTGTCAGTGTTCCAATACAGCAATTGCCCATGTGTTTCAAAGAGGTGTATGAGAAAGAAAAAACTATTCTGTGATTACTCACCTGTAGAATTGGTATTATGATTATACAGTACGTCCTGCTCCAGAAAGAATACTTACACTCGGGTATTACTCCACCAGATGGTGCTGGACTGCAGAGACATCGAAAATAGGCTCCTCCCGGCCCCTCAAATACCCAGGGACCTCCCACAAATCCCCAGCATTGAAAAGCAGTTAACGAGAAGCCGGGAGAATTAAAACAACCCAAACTAGTAACTATAACAATGATAATCACCATACAGGGGATCCAAGATCATGCAAAACCAAGGGTGGGGTGGAGCAGGACGTACTGTATACTCATAATACCAATTCTACAGGTGAGTAATCACAGAATTGTATTATTCTTAGTATACAGTACATCCTGCTCCAAAAAGAATACTTACACTCGGGACATCCAATAGCAGTGTCCATAAAGTAGGGTTGGATCCCCAAGTTAACAGCAGACAGTTTAAACCACTGCCGCCTGCAGAGCCTTTCGGCCAAAAGCAGCGTCAGCTGAGACCCTAACATCAACCTTGTAAAACTTTGAAAAGGTATGAACAGAAGACCAAGTAGCGGCCTTGCAAACTTGTTCAACAGAAGCTTGGTGCTAAAAAGCCCAAGAGGCACCAATAGCACGAGTAGAATGAGCAGTAAGGCGGAAGGGAGGATTCCTCCCCTTAGAAGAATAGGCCTGAATCACAGCCTGACGGATCCATTTGCTTATAGTAGACTTGGCAGGAGCCAAACCCTTCCTAGGACCAGAAGGGACCACAAAAAGAGCATCAGTTTTTCTGAAAGGTGCAGTAGCCACCAGATAGTACTTCAGACACCTAACCACATCCATAACCACATCCAAAGAGTGCAAAACCCTCTCCTTAGCAGTACTAGGATTAGGGCACAATGAAGGGAGAACAATGTCCTGATTCAAATGAAAGGCAGACACTACCTTAGGCAGAAAATCTGGCTTGAAGCGAAACACCACCTTGTCCTGGTGTCTCTCATAGTAGGGGGGCTGAATGGAAAGCGCCGCCAACTCAGACACACGCCTAACAGAGGTGATAGCAACCAAAAAGACAACTTTGAGAGTAAGAATGGCCAGGGCAGCATCCTGCACAGGTTCAAAGGGAGCACCCTGCAAGGCTCACAAAACCAAGTTCAAATGCCAAACAAGCACCATAGGCTTATGTGGGGGGACGCACATGAGTCACCCCCTAGAAAAAAGTCCTAATCAGAGAATGCTGAGCAAATGACTTCTGGAAGAAAACAGCCAGCGCAGAAACCTGACCTTTTAGAGTACTAAGTTGGAGCCCCATCTCCAACCCATGCCGTAGAAACTCCAGAATCCTGGGAACAGAGAACACACGACAGGGAAGAGACTTAGACTCACACCAGTCAATGTAGGCACGCCAAACCCTGTAATAAATGGAAGAAGAAGACTTCTTCCTAGCCTTTATCATGGTATCAACAACAGAAGTAGACAGCCCTTTCTCCATCAAGATGGAGGTTTCAGCAGCCAGGCCGTCAAAGCCAGAGTTTGTAAATTGGGATGGCGTAGAGAGCCCTGAGTGAGCAGATCTGGCACCAGGGGCAGAGCATACTGATCTACTGCCAGCTGCACCACGTCTGCGAACCAAACTCTTCTTGGCCACCTGGGGGCCACCAGAATTGCTGGCACCCCTTCCAGAGCGCAGAACCCTGCCCAGCAGGGGGAATGGAGGGAAGACATACAGAAGCTGAAAGTCCTGCCATGACATTGCTAGTGCATCCGTGGTCAAGGCCAGAGGATCCTGTGACAGGGAGACAAAGGCCGGTAGCTTGTGATTGTGACGGGACGCAAACAGATCCACATCCGGTTGGCCCCAATGCTGACACAGAGACTGGAACACCCTGCTGCATAGGGACCATTCTCCCTGGCGAGAGGTCCCCTTGCTCAGAGAGTCTGCCAGGAGGTTTTCCACCCCCGGGATGTACACAGCTGATATACAGGGAACATTGGCCTCCGCCCAGGTCAGGATCAGAGACACTTCCCGGAGGGCCCCCTTGCTCCGGGTCCCTCCCTGATGATTGATGTAGGCAACTGCCGTCTGGTTGTCCGAGCGCACCTGAACAGGCAGGCCCCGAAGGCGAGTAGTCAACTGAGCCAGAACTAACCTGATCGCCCGCAGTTCCAAGACATTGATAGGTGTGTGAGCCTCCTGAGGCCCCCACCTCCCCTGGAACCGCAGGGACTTCCAGAAACCCCCCCAACCTGACAGACTGGCATCCGTTGTGACCGTCTCCCAGGAAGGGGTAAGAAAGGATCTGCCCCCCAACAGGTTCCTTGAGTCCATCCACCACAAGAGGGACCTCCTGACCAGGGGGGAGAGCACACAGACCCTGTCCAGGGACGCTGGATCCTGGTCCCATACTGACAAGAGGTGGAGTTGCAGAGGCCTCAAGTGGAACTTAGCATAAGGGACCGCCTCGAAGCATGCCACCATCAGGCCCACCAGCTGCATCCCCTGCCTGATGGAGGGATGATGGCAAGATAGCAGGAACTGAACTTGTGCAATCAGACTGTCCACCTTCTGTTGAGGAAGGAAAATCCTTGCCTGAACCTTATCCAGATTCATTCCTAGGAATGGAGTCACCAAGGAAGGGGACAGTGAGGACTTGGGGTAATTGATCACCCAACCAAATGACTCCAGGGTGGACACCACCAGCTGAGTATCCAATTCTGCCTGATGTAGAGATTGGGAGGTGATGAGAATGTCGTCCAGATAAGGAAGCACGTGGACGCCCTGATACCCGAGCAGAGACATCACGCCCGCCAGCACCTTGGTGAACACCCTGGGAGCCGAGGTGAGACCAAAGGGCAATGCCACAAACTGGTAGTGTTGATCCTCCAGAGCGAACCTGAGGAACCTTTGATGACCTGGAAATACAGGAATATGAAGGTAAGCATCATTGATGTTCACAGAAGTCATGAAATCCCTGGGCGCAGGGAACTGATGGCAGAGCGCAGAGTGTCCATGCGAAAGCGCCTGCCCCTGACAAATTTGTTGAGGATCTTTAAGTCTAGGATGGGCCTGACTGAACCATCTTTTTGGGGGACTGTGAATAGGTTGGAATAGAAACCCTTGCCCATTTCTCTTAAAGGGACCTTGCAGATGACCCCCAGCTCCAGGAGGCCTTGCACTGCCTGCATCAGCTCCTGAGCTAACACAGGGTCCTGAGGAATCCAGGATCTGATGAATCTTGGGGGCGGCCAGGCAGCAAACTCTATCTTGTAACCGGAGGACACTACCTCCTGAATCCACCGGTCTGAGACATATAGCCTCCAGACGTGAGCGAAGTGCTGAAGCCGCCCCCCCACCCGGATTGGTGAGGGCGCCCTATCATGCCTGAGGGGGCTTGGGAGAGGATTTTGCCTTGGGGCCCCAGGAGCCAGGATGCCCACGTCCTCTGCCCCTGCCCCAGAAATCTCCCCGGGCCCCAGTAAAGGAAACTCCCCTCCCTTGTCTAGCACCACGGTAGGCGGAGGAGAATGAGCCCTAACCCCGAAAGGGCCGAGACTGCCGACCTTCGCTGGGGTAACCTGCCTCCCTTAGCAAAAAGGTCCAGGCGGTCCCCAAACAGGCGCAGTCCTTTGAAGGGAAACCCAGTGAGGGCCTTCTTGGCAGCATTGTCAGCAGCCCACTGGCGTAGCCAAACCAAGCGGCGTATAGCCACCACAAGGGCAGAGGTTCTGCCACACATTCTAATGGTGTCATCCAAGGCAGAGAGGACAAAATTTACAAAAACATCACAACTGGAGAGTGCATTGAACACCTCACAAGGCAAATCATCAGGGACACTATCAAGTATATTTCTGATAAGGGTTCTAGTGGCCACAGCGGTAATAGCAGATGCACAGACCGGGCGCAGCACTGTCCCCGCACATGGAAAAAGCATGGGATGCCAGCTGGTCAATGCGCCGGTCCTCAGCATCCCGCAGGGTAGTAGAGTCAGGGGAATGCATGACAGAGGTGTTAGATAACCCTAGGACCGGGGCATCCACCTCAGGAGGGGATGACCAACATTTTACAACATCAGCAAGAAAAGAAATACTTCCTATCCCAACTTTTAGGTACCCCGGGAAGTCTACTGGGGCGCTCCCATTCCTTGAGCACAAGGTTATTGAAATGTGCTTGCTCGGGAAATTCCAAACGTGATTTAGCTGTATGGAAGAGTTCCCCCCTTTGCCTGGGAGCCGCAACAGGGGGAGAAATGGACAGAGCCTCAAAAATCTGGGTCAACAATCTATCAGTGTCATCCAGGGTCCAGGGGTCAGAGCCAGAATTGTCATGACCCCTGGGCCTCTCATCAGATGACCCTGTGTCAGAGAAAAGCTCCCCTTCATCCGAAGGGGTATAGCCACAAAGATCCCAAAACTCCTCAGCTTCCATAGGAAAAAGAGTGACATTGGGCGTTAAGTGCAGCTTTTTTGCAGGGGCCTTACGCGCCAAGGTATTAGCAATCAACTTCTCAACAGTAGCCAGTGTAGAAGACACATCAGGCTGAGAATCCCCACTTGTATGCAACTCAGTAGGAGTGAGATTTAAGCTTGGGGGAGTAGGTGAAGTGATACGAAGTGCAGACCCAGCCACGGGAAGGCCAGATTGTAGTGCAAGCACCTGCTCAGCACAGGGTACACAGACCCGCGCCTTGTCAGCGTCAGCATGAGGCTGCCCACACGCTACACACAGCCGGGCTTGTCCCGAAGGAACCCCGGTCACATTCCTGAGATGCCTCCATATGGTGATTACAGCGGCGCTACAGGCCGATAGGGATTAACGCTATAAAGCAACCCTGGATGCCCCAATAGCCCGCTAGGGAGTGGGAGTAAATACACTACCCCCCCCGAAGAGCGCAAAGCCATCACATGACAAGCAGCCAATGACGGCGCACTGGCGCCTGAGGTATCGCCACCACCAAGCGCGGAACATAGTGACAGAAAAGGCGCGCGGCGGTAATTTAAAAAAAAGTAAACCTAACGCAAGACAGCGCGGCGGCTGACACAAGTCAAATGAATAAAATATATCTCTAAAACACTTAAATGTACAGCATCCATACCGGCACCCCCCCCCCCCCTTCCTTTTTTCCCCCGAAGGCTACCAGGAGAAAGAGGGGGGAGAGCGGCCACTTAAATAGGGCCCACCGATAGGCAGGGGCAAGGAGCAATAGTGTGGGAGAGGCATCCCATAGAGGCTCACCATAAGCCTGAACCGCCTACCCTTTGGTGGGGGATTGCGGTGGAGCAGCGCTCCTAAGCACCTGCTAGCGGTGCTGCCTACCATCACCCGACCAGCACAGCCAATGCTGGGAGGCATATAACTAATGGAACGGGTGGGAATAGTCCTACAGGGCCGCAGGCAAATAGCCCCGCTCACCTGCGAGTAGAGAGAGCCATTTCTCGTCCTTAGCAGTCCAGACTGCAGAGAAAATCAGGGGATTTGTGGGAGGTCCCTGGGTATTTGAGGGGCCGGGAGGAGCCTATTTTCGATGTCTCTGCAGTCCAGCGCAACAGAGGCAACTTCAGAGCAGAGAGCACAAAAATTAGATCACAGGGCTCCAGGGGAGACCTATGTTTCAGGGCCAAGCATAAAGTCTTGGCCAAAATTTTAAGAGCTAGAGGCTGTTATAAAACAGTGGACAGGACCGAGTCCAGTAGCTTCATGGGATACAGTTCAAGCCTGGCAGAGAAAACCATTTGTAGATTGTTACTCCATCCTCTCTGAACCTCTGGTAAGGACATACCTCTTTAGGTTCCAAATGAGCTGGATGTTGCTAAAGTCATTCTTGTATGTCGAAAAACTAACTGTCACAGAGACCCATTTTTCTTCTTACTAATCCATATATAACATGTGACATCACCAGCCTAATGCAAAGCTAAATTGTAAGTCATTTCTCAAACCTGTAAAAGAATAGGAGCAGATGGGGGCAGCAGATGGACTCTTCCACATTTCTTCACAAAGTCTGGATGATTTTTCTGTCAATGAAAGATTTTTTTGAAAATTGTATATTAAAGAAACTACATTTCTCAGGGATGCTTGCTATAAACCATTATTTCATGGTGTCAACAGTATGAAAAAAAAAAAAAGGATAATGCGCAACACGCAATTTTATGAGACTCCTCTGTAGAATTGGTTTTGATTCCTATCCATTCCAGGCCATCCCTTCTTCTTTACATATGGGACTTCTCCTCCCGGCCCCCTATAAAAGCAGCTGCCTCTTAACCACGCCCAGTAATTAAAAAGCAGTAACTCAATAGCAAGAGGCAGGCCGGGAGGCCTCGAACATAGGAGACCATGTTACTTCACATAGCCTCCGCTTGTATTCTCTCAAAACCTATAATCCTAAATTTGTATAACAAGTGTCCTATGATCACCATAAAAAAGGCATCCAGGACAATAATAAACCTCAAGAGGGCGGGTTGGACGGCCTGGAATGGATAGGAATCAAAACCAACTCTACAGGTGAGTCTCACAGAACTGGGTTTTTCCTTCCAATCCATTCCAGGCCTTCTTTACATATGGGACATCCAAAAGCAGGGTCCAATATGGGCAGGATCCCCAATGTGGCACAGCAGGTAATTCATATCTCCCCAGCACCTGAAGCACCTTTCGGCCAAAGCTGAGGCCCTTACATCCACTTGTAAAACTTGGTAAAATGGGGAATCAAGCATAGAAGAACCAACCGGATCGCTCTCAGCTCCAGGAGATTTATGGGTAAACGGTTCTCCTGCGGACCCCACTGACCCTGGATCTTCTGGGTCTGCCAAACGCCTCCCTAGCCTGTCAGACTGGCATCCGTGGTAACTATCTCCCAATGGGGAGTCAGAAAGGATCACCCACCAGCAGGTTCCGGGAGTCCAACCACCACAAGAGGGACTGCCTGGCCAGGGGGGGGGGGGGGGGCAGCGAAAAGCCCTGTTCCAGAGATTCCTGCGACCGATTCCCGCCGGTCAGCATGTACCGGTCTCATGTGTAGAGGTCTAATGTGAAATTGGGCGAAGGGTACTGCCTCGAAGCATGACACCATTGGGCCCACCAATCTCATCCCCAGACGTACCGACGGCTGTTGACAAGTCAGCAAGGCCTGCACTTGCGTCTGGAGCCCCAAAACCTTCTGCTGTGGTAGAGAAACTTTGACCTGAGCGGTGTATATCGTCATTCCCAGGAAGGATCTTACTGTTGAAGGAATGATAAACGACTTGGGGTAATTGATTACCCAACCAAAGGCTTCAAGGGTTGACAGCACCGTCCGAGTATCGCTCTCAGCCTGCTGAAGGGACCGGGCTGAAATCAGCAAATCGTCCAGATAGGGTAACACACGAATACCCTGACTCCTCAGAATAGCCATGATGCCCGCCAGCACCTTGGTGAACACACAGGGGGCTGAGGATATCCCGAATGGAAGTGCTACAAACTGGCAATGTTGATCCTCCAGCGCAAACCTCAGGAACTTCTGATGTCCCTGGAAAATCGGAATGTGCAGATAAGCGTCCCTGATGTCATGAAGTCGCCGGGCCGAAGCGATCTCACCGCCGACCGCAACGTTTCCATGCGGAAATGTCTGACTCTTACAAACCTGTTGCGACCCTTCAGGTCCAGGATCGGCCTTAGCGTTCTGTCCTTCTTGGGAACCATGAACAGATTGGAAGAGGGGTTCCGAAAGGACCGAGCAGGCTTCCTTCTCTGAGGGAGTCTACCATCCTTGACCAGAAGGTCCAGGCGCTCCCCAAACAGCCGGCTTCCCACAAAAGACAGACTTGTGAGGGACTTCTTGGCAGCCGCATCAGCCGACCACTGCTTCAGCCAGAGCG
This sequence comes from Gastrophryne carolinensis, assembly GCA_027917425.1. Classification (NCBI taxonomy): domain Eukaryota; kingdom Metazoa; phylum Chordata; class Amphibia; order Anura; family Microhylidae; genus Gastrophryne; species Gastrophryne carolinensis. Next base: position 309,540,522 of record CM051239.1, on the reverse strand, counting down.
AGCGGTGCAGAGCAACAAGCAAGGCTGAAATCCTGGCACCAAGCCTGACCACATCATCCATGGCAGTAACAACAAAGCCAATGAAATCCAAGCAAGCCTTGAGTTCCTTATACTCCTCAGCCCACTTGCGAGCCTTAGCTTTAGCCACAAGGTGTCTCACCTTTCTCCTGTTGGTTAGGGAGACGATTGCCGAGGCACACGCCGGCCGAAAGAGGGCACCAGCAAAGATGAACACATGGCAGACCAGCTCATCCAGGCGCTTGTCTGCGGGGTCCCGTAAGGAAGCATTGTCAGGCGACGGCATAACCATGGTATTGGACAAGCCTGACACGGGAGGATCCACCTCGGGAGGGTGACACCATAACCGAACCAATTCAACAGAAAAGGGGTACCGCCTATCCAGGCCCTTAGGGACCGACGGTAATTTGTTGGGCCTTTCCCAACCCCTAAGGATCATGTTAGAAAAGTGAGGCTGCTCCAGGAAGACCCGTCTTCAGGCCGAAATAAATCACCCTGCTTCCTCCTAGCCACTCTGGGAGGAACAATGTGTAGGGTATCAAACACGGAAGAGAGCAAATTCTCTGCATCATCCGGGAGACAAGAATCCTTGTCCAAGGAGGAACCAGAGATACTGTCATCGCCAGCTGAATATTTCACCGTAGAGCGTGAATCATCTAGCAACTCAACTTCCTCAGCAGAACACAAGCAATCAAAAAGATTGTCATCCGAGTAAATCAGCTCCAGATGCCGCTTCTTACTTGAGGCTTTCCTAGGGGCTATCAACGAGATCTGCCTCTTGAGACTAACCAGCCTATGCGCAAAGTCAGTATGAGACCCCTTGCTGGCTCCCCCTTCGCTAGGGGCTGAATGCAGCAGCGGAGGGTCCGGAGAGGCCGATGGTAATACAGGGCTAGGGTCAGGAACGACCGCCCGCTCATGATCCAAAATAATGCCTCTGGCGCAAGTGGGACAAACAGTGCTGAATCCGCCCAGAGGATTCCTTCTGCACAAGGGGCAGAGCCTTTCCTGCCCAAATGGGGCCCCCAGCTCACTATCCCCTGATGCCTCCATTATGGTGATTAGAAATAGCAAAAATCAATAAGGCTACTAGACGCTAATGGCATAAGCCTACAATCGATCCCTCTTATTAAAAAGGGGGACCGGGAGGAACCACAACCCTCAACCTTAGCCCACGATCTAAAAGAAAAAGCAAGAGAGCCCCATGTCAGCCTTAACATAAAATACATATGGCAAGTGCAACAATATCAAAAGAGGGACTCACGACACCGCAAACCAACAGAAGGGATCACCGTAGCGTCCGCAGCAAGGAAGCAGCGCAGTAGCAATAGCAGCAGCAGTAGTACACAGTGCGTTTGGCCCCTACGCGCCTTCTGGAAGGATCCTCGGGGGGCAGCACCAGCGTGACATCAGCTGCGGGCTGACGCCGGGCCCCGCGGCGCGTCAAGAACGCCGCCCTCCTGCATCACTGTCATGGCGGCGCCCCCTGTCAGCAACGGCCGCTGCGTGCGCTCCCCCCCGTCTTTCACATAGACAGCGCCGCACACCGATAGGTAGTCAAGCGAGCCAGAACTAACCTGATCGCCCGTAGCTCCAAGACATTGATAGGTGTGTGGGCCTCCTGAGGGCCCCACCTCCCCTGGAACCGCAGGGACTTCCAGAAACCCCCCCAACCTGACAGACTGGCATCCGTGGTGACCATCTCCCAGGAAGGGGCAAGAAAGGATCTGCCCCCCAACAGGTTCCTGGAGTCCATCCACCACAAGAGGGACCTCCTGACCAGGGGGGAGAGCACACAGACCCTGTCCAGGGACGCTGGGTCCTTGTCCCATACAGACTATAGGTGAAGTTGCAGAGGCACTGAGCATAAGGGACCGCTTCGAAGCACGCCACCATCAGGCCCACCAGCTGCATCCCCTGCCTTATGGAGGGATGGGGACAAGCTAGGAGGGACTGAGCCTGTGCAATCAGACTGTCCACCTTCTGCTGAGGAAGGAAGATCCTTGCCTGAACTGTATCCAGATTCATTCCAAGGAATGGAGTTACCAAGGAAGGGGACAAGGACTTGGGGTGGTTGATCACCCATCCAAATTACTCTAGTGTGGACACCACCAGCTGAGTATCCAACTCTGCCTGATGTAGAGACTGGGAAGTGATGAGGATGTCGTCCAGATAGGGAAGCACGCGGACGCCCTGACATCTGAGCAGAGACATCACGCCAGCCAGCACCTTGGTGAACACCCTGGGAGCTGAAGTGAGGCCGAAGGGCAAGGCCACAAATTGGTAGTGTTGATCCATAAGAGCGAACCTGAGGAACCTTTGATGACCTGGGAACACAGGAATATGAAGGTAAGCATGTGATGTCCACAGAAGTCATGAAATCCCCTTGGCGCAGGGAACTGATGGCAGAGCGCAGAGTCTCCATGCGAAAGCGCCTGCCCCTGACAAACTTGTTGAGGATCTTCAGGTCCAGGATGGGCCTGACAGAACCATCCTTTTTGGGTACTGAATAGGTTGGAATAAAAGCCCTTGCCTTTTTCTCTTAAAGGGACCTGGCAGATGACCCCCAGCTCCAGGAGTCCTTGCACTGCTTGCACTAGCTCCTGAGCTGACACAGGGTCCTGAGGAATCCGGGATCTGCTGAATCTTGAAGGGGGATCGGCAGCAAACTCCAACTTGTAACCGGAGAACACTACCTCCTGAATCCACCGGTCTGAGACATGAAGCCTCCAGACGTGAGCGAAGTACTGCAGCCGTCCCCCCCACCCAGATGGGTGAGGGCGCCCCATAATGCCTGAGGGGGCTTGGAAGAGGATTTAGCTTTGGGACCCCAGGAGGAGCCAGGACATCCACGTCCTCTGCCTCTACCCCAGAAATCTCCCCGGGCCCCAGGGAAAGAAACCCCCCTTCCCTGTCTGGCACCACGGTAAGGGGAGGAGAAGGAACCCTGACCCCGAAAGGGCCGAGATTGCCGCCTGCGCTGGGGTAGCCTGCCTCCCTTAGCAAAAAAGTCCTGGCGGTCTCCAAACAGACGCAGTCCTTTAAAGGGAAAACCAGTGAGGGCCTTCTTGGCAGCGTTGTCAGCAGCCCACTGGCGCAGCCAAACCGAGCGGCGTATAGCCACCACAAGTTCTGGCACACATTCTGATGGTGTCATCCAATGCTGAGAGGACAAAATTTACAAAAACATCACAACTGGAGAGTGCATTAAACACCTCACAAGGCAAATCATCAGGGGCACTATCAAGCATATTTCTGATAAGGGTTCTAGTGGCCACAGTAGTAATGGCACAGACCGGGCGCAGCGCCGTCCCCGCACATGCAAAGGCGTGGGATGCCAGCTGATCAATAAGTCGGTCTTCGGCATCCCGCAGGGTAGTAGAATCAGGGGAATACATGACAGAGGTTTTAGATAGCCCTAGGATCGGGGCATCCACCAACATTTAACCACCTCAGCAGGAAAGAGATACTTCCTATCCCAACTCTCTGGAACCCCGGGAAGTTTACTGGGGCGCTCCCATTCCTTGAGCACAAGGTTATGGAAATGTGCCTGCTTGGGAAATTCCAAACGTGATTTTGCTGTATGGAAAAGCTCCCCTCTTTGCCTGGGAGCCTCAACAGGGAGAGAGATAGACAGAACCTCAAAAATCTGGGTCAATAATCTGTCAGTGTCATCCGGGGCCCAGCGGTCAGAGCCAGAATCATCATGACCCCTTGGTCTCTCATCAGATGAGCATTAGTCAGAAAACAGCTCCCCTTCGTCAGACGGGGTATAGCCACACAGATTCCAAAACTCCTCAGTTCCCTTAGGCGCCAAGTGCCGCTTCTTAGCAGGGGCCTTACGCGCTAAAGACTTCGCAATAATCTGTTCAACAGTAGCCAGTCTAGAAGACACATCAGGCTGAGAATCCCCACTAGTATGCAACTCAGCAGGAGTGAGATTTAAGTTTGGGGGAGTAGGTGAAGTAAAACGAGGTGCAGCCACTGGCAGGCAAGATTGCAATGCAAGCACCTGCTCAGCACAGGGTACACAGACCCACGCCTTGTCAGCGTCAGCATGAGGCTGCCCACAAGCTACACACAGCCGGTCTTGTCCCGAAGGGACCCCGGTCACAATATCCTGGGATGCCTCCATATGGTGATTATAGCGGCGCTATACGCCGATAGGGAATAACGCTATATAGCAACCCTGGATGCCCCAATAACCCGCTAGGGAAGTGGGAGTATAAATTTTACAAGGTCTACAAGTAATATACTAAAAACAGGGCCGGGAGAAGCCAAGAAGGGTTCGTCCCGCCTGAAAGACATAAGCAGACAAGACCTTAAGTACATCGTAAAACAAAAGTGAAGGAGACAAAGTCGCCCGCGAGGGCACTTACGGACCGCGGTAGGTAGGAGTCCATCGCACATAGGCCAACCAAGTCAGAAAAGATGCCGTCGGTATACCTCGAGGGGCAGGCCAGTAACAGCGATGATGCCAAAGACGGGCCCGCCCCACCCCAAAAAAGAGCGTGAAGCCGGAAAGGCCAACAGCCAATGATGGCGCAACAGCGCCTGAGGTAATGCCGCCGCCAAGCGCGGAACCAAGTCAGCGCGCGGCGGCGGCGGCAAATTTAAAAAGCAGTAAAGACAAGTCAGCGCGGCGGCTGACACAAGAATAAAGGCATGTGAAAAGAGAAAGCACAGACTGCATAACATACATATCTATACACATACACACACCCCCCCCCTCTTTTCCCCCGCAGACTACAAGGAGAATGAGGGCCCACCGATAGAAAGGGGCAAGGGGCAATAGTGCGGGAGGGGCATCCCATAGAGGCTCACCATAAGCCTGAACAACCTACCCTTTGGTGGGGGATTGCAGTGGAGCAGCGCTCCTAAGCACCAACGGCGGTGCTGCCTACCTTTACCCGACCAGCGCAGCCAAGGCTGGGAGGCATATTACTAGTGGAACGGGTGGGAATAGTCCTACAGGGCCGCAGGTTAATAACCCCGCTCACCTGCGAGTAGAGAGCCAATTTCTCGTCCTTTGCAGCCAGACTGCAGAGAAATTCTGGGGATTTGTGGGAGGTCCCCGGGTATTTGAGGGGCCAGGAGGAGCCTATTTTCGATGTCTCTGCAGTCCAGCGCCATCTCGCGGAGTATATCCCAACTGTAAGTAAACATAGAAACATAGAAGGTTGACGGCAGAAGGAGACCATATGGTCCATCTAGTCTGCCCTTATGTGTATACTGTATGTACTCTTTATCTTAGGATAGATGTGTGCTTATCCCAGGCATGTTTAAATTCAGTGACTGTTGATGTTTCAACTACCTCTGCTGGAAGTTTGTTCCAAGCACCTACTACTCTTTCTGTAAAATAATATTTTCTAACATTGCTCCTGATCTTCCCCCCGACTAGCTTCAGGTTGTGCCCCCTTGTTCTATCGTTAAGTTTCTTCTTAAAAACACTTCCCTCCTGAACCTTATTCACTCCTTTCACATATTTAAAGGTCTCAATCATGTCCCCCCTCTCCCTTCTTTCCTCCAGACTGTACAAATTAAGTTCTTTAAGTCTCTCCTGATAAGTTTTAAGTTTAAGTCCTTCCACCATTTTCGTTGCCCGCCTTTGGATACGTTCTATTTGAATAATGTCTTTTTGCAGGTAAGGTCTCCAGAACTGCACACAGTATTCTAGCTGTGGTCTTACCAGGGCTCTATACAACGGCACCACAACCTCCCTCTTCCTACTGGTGATGCCTCGAGCTATGCAGCCGAGCATCCTGCTTGCTTTTCCCACTGCCTGGCTACACTGTCCACTCATCTTGCAGCTATCAGTAATCAGTACCCCTAAATCTCTCTCCTCCGAGGTCCTGGCTAACACAGTACTGCCCATACGGTACTCAGAGCAGGGATTCCTTCTACCCAAGTGCATGATTTTACATTTAGAGACATTAAACTCTAGTTTCCACAGTTTTGACCATCTATCCAGTAACGCTAAATCATTTTCCATGTTGCAGACACCTCCAGGAATATCCACCCTATTACTAACCTTTGTATCATCAGCAAACAGACAAACTTTTCCTACCAAGCCTTCTCCTATGTCACTTACAAATATATTAAAAAGAATGGGGCCCAGGACAGAGCCTTGCGGCACACCACTTGTAACTCGCCTTTGTTCAGATTGCACGCCATTTACAACAACGCTCTGATACTGATCCCTCAGCCAACTGGAAATCCACTGAACTATCCAGGGATTGAGTCCTACCTTCAATAACTTATCTATGAGCTCCTTATGTGGTACAGTGTCAAAGGCTTTGCTAAAATCCAGATAGGCGATATCCACAGCACCACCTTCATCTAACACTTTAGTGACATTGTCAAAGAAATCAATAAGATTGGTCTGACATGATCTGCCCTCAGTAAAGCCGTGCTGTTTTGGGTCCAATAGGTCATTAATTTTTAGATGGGAAATTATCTGTTTTTTTAAGAGTGTTTCCATTAATTTGACCACTATAGATGTTAAACTAACTGGCCTGTAATTACTGGCTTCTTCTCTACTCCCCTTTTTATGGATTGGTACGACATTGGCCATTCTCCAATCATCTGGAACCTCACCAGTTGAAACGGAATGGTTAAGTAAATCAGTTAGAGGGGCTGCAATCACAAACCTAAGTTCCCTTAGAACTCTGGGGTGGATTCCATCTGGACCCATCGCCTTACTTACCTTTAGATGTGCCAGCTCGGCTAAGACATCAGCCTCCAGAAACTCCGGAGCTGTACTCTCCCAGCTGGATGTTGTGCTATGACCATGCCTGCTACTATCTGAAAATACCGAACAAAAGTAGCTATTCAGATGGTCAGCCACAGCCTTATCTCCGTCAATATATTTATTTTCCCTATTTCTAATTTTTGAGACTACATTGTTTTTCTTCTTTCTGTCACCGATATATCGGAAAAAGGTTTTATCTCCCCTCTTCATAGATTTGTCCATTTCTTCCTCTTTTTGCCCTTTAGCAGTCCTTATAATTAGTTTTGCTTCCCTCTGTTTAATTTTATACGCCTCTCTGTCAGCTACACTTCCACTTACTTTATACTTCTTATAGGCAGACTTCTTATCTTTTATGATAGTGCTGACTTCCCTAGTAAACCATAATGGTTTCTTCTTCCTTTTATTCTTGCTAGTTTGTTTCACATATTGCTTTGTTGCCTTTAAGATGGCCATTTTTAATAGTGACCACTGGGCACTCACTTCTGCTACTCTGTTCCACTCACCTAATTTTCTTTCTACATACTCCGCCATTTCCTTGAAGTTTGTCTTCCTAAAGTCTAGCACTTTGGTTCTGGTGTGTGATTGCACAATGTCTGTTTTTATTCTGAACCATAAGCATTGATGGTGACTGGAACCCAGATTTTCTTCAACCCTGACCTCGGACACCAGATCCCCATTAGTCAGAACTAAGTCCAGAATGTTATCTCCTCTAGTTGGCAATGTCACAAGTTGTTTTAGAGACACTCCATTAAGTGCCTCTAATATAGTCCTGCTCTTGCATGTCGATGCACTTGGGATATTCCAGTCCACATCAGGCATGTTGAAGTCACCTGTAATTACAATGTCCCCCTTCTCTGCCATTCCACTGATTTCATCTATTAACAGGTTATCTAGATCCTCAGATTGTCCAGGGGGCCTATATATCACACCAATTCTGACCACAGCTCCCTCCTTAGTCTGCATGGTAACCCAGAGAGTTTCTAGTTCATTATGTGTATGCTGAATTATTGTTGATTGAAGGGTAGTCTTGACATAAATGGCTACTCCACCGCCCTTTCTATCCAATCTGTCTTTTCTGTACAATGTGTAACCGGGTATGGCTATCTCCCAGTCATTGTGATCCTTGAACCAAGTCTCTGTTATTGCAACAAGATCCAATTCATCTCTGGATATGATAGCCATTAATTCACAGAGCTTGTTGCCCAAGCTGCGAGCATTGGTACACATCATGTGGATGTTGTTGGTATTGTATTTTAGTGTGTCCTTGATCTTTTCCACCTCTAGCCTACCACTAACCGGGTTTCCTGCTTCAATGTCCTGCTTCATCCTAAATGGTAAGGGACAGAAATCACCCTCGCAAGTTACATCTCTGTCCCCTTCCTCTAGTTTAAATCAAAAAATGCTCTGAGTATTAGATTTGGAGCAGGACATACTGTATACTAAGAGGCCGATTCATCAATAGCGCCAGGTAGCGACAGATGAGCGACTGTAGCGTGATTTTTTCAGCGCCAGCCAGTATTCGCTGTGCTTGGCCGGCGTTTGCTTGATGACAGCGACTCAGTCGGTGTGCGGTAATGTTGAATACGGGCTGGGGGGTCGCTGTTTCACAGGTCCAGCGTTGTATGTGAGCGCCTGACAACGAATGGCCAGAGCGAACGGCTAGCTTCATATTCATCAAAAAATCACGCTCCGAATGTGCTGTCGCTGTCCATTCCTTGTTTAAACCCCAGAGCGCTGGCGCCGATCTGTATTAACTAGTTTTTAACCCCTAAACAACCATATTTTTTGAATGTAACATTATACATGTTTTTAGAAACATTTTGTTATATGAATACATTAATCTCAGACCTGTTAGATCAATTCTGCACATATTTTTTTTTTTTTTTTTTTTTTGACTTAAAAATAAATCCTAACATTGCAGAAGTGTTCTCCGTTTGTTTGACATTTAAAACATTTAAAAAAAAAATAATACCAATTAATCATGAATTATTATAGATTGCTCCATTGAAATGCATTGGACATCGCCAGGGAGCGACAGCTCATACCTGGCGCTGTGAGGGAATTTGCAGCGGCGCTGTTCGGTCCAGCCGGCTTCATGATGAATGCCGCGCTAGCCGTCGCTCTCGCCGGCGCTAGCCTCATTTTGCTTGATAAATGCGTCATTGTGACCGCCGCGGGCGTACTTGAGTCGGTAGTCGCCGTTAGCTGCCGCTACCTGGCGCTCGTCAGACACTACCTGGCGCTATCGCTTGATGAATAAGGGCATAAGAATATCAGTTTTCCCAGCAGGTTCATCAGATAAGACCTGCGGCTGTGTTGCTTGTTCTAGAGAAGCCTACAGCCCAGAGCAGGAATGCCCTGACAAAATGCCCCAGACCCCGGCATTTCACCCTACCGTCAAGGATCCCAGGAAAACAGCCAAAGCTGGGGAGGCATCAGATTGTTCAGAGGAATCCGTAGAAATAGGGTCATGCAGCAAGCCGACAGGTTAGAGGCCCCGCTGTGCTGCTGAAATCCCTGAGAGAGAGCAAGCGATCTTCGCATTACCACTGCAAGAAGCAGACTGGGCGTGGTTAAGAGGCAGCTGCTTTTATAGGGGGCCGGGAGGAGCTACATCTTTGATCTTGCAGTCCACGCCCCTTCGGGGCGGAGAAGTCCCATATGTAAAGAAGAAGGGACGGCCTGGAAAGGATTGGAAGGAAAAGCATACTAAGGCAGGAGTCCTCAAACTTTTTTTTTACCATGGGAGCCACATTCCATGTGAAAATTAACAAGCAGGGTCCATGCAGATCCCCTCTAGTCTCTCAAAAAAAAAAACTTGGTGGGGGCTTGGGGCACCTGATTGCAAAGCACTGCATACCTTCCACAGAAGCCAGTTTCCAGCGCTCTTACCTAATTCTTGGATCCCCGACTGCATAGGGACCAGAGGTTAGCAGAGCGAGTAATCCCAACTTAATGCCAGTGGTCATGTGAGGACTTAATCCAGTGGCTGCCGTGAGCAATCTCGAAAAAGGCAAGTATTGGAGTTTGCAGATGCCCGTTCCCTATAAAGTATCTGCTCCACACAAGCTGATCCACCAGTGCTAAAAGGTTACATGGCAGAACTGGGTAGGTGAGAAACCAGGAGGAATGCTGGATTAATGGTTACTGCAGCTTCCAGCACCTGGAATATCAGTGTCACAAATTACTATGTGGGAAGCCTGGAAACAGAGTGTGGCACTGGAAGCTGCACAAAGGGAGCCAACAAGCTTTTAATTCAGAGTTGAGCAGATAGAACTCAAGACAACACCCGGCCCCGGGGACAGTGTATTCCCCCCACCCCCGCCAGCCTTAACAGTGTGCTACACCTCCACAAGGATTCTAGTTCAGCAGACAGCTCCCAAGCTACATGTTGGGGACCTGTACTAATAAAAAGGGCTCTGACACAGATAGTTACATGAGTGGGAATGTGCAAAGCAGCATGTTATGCTCCCCATGTTTTATTATCCACATTCATATCAGTAACATAACATCCAAACTGGTGACTTGGAGCTAAGCTCCCTAGTCTGTCTCAGCATGTCATGACAATTGTATTCACACGTGTAGTCACTGAACTTTAAGAAGCATATACAGTCATGACACAAGTGTTGACTCCCCTGTGGCAAGTAACAGGTGTGGGCAAAATAAAAAGCACACCTGAAACCAGATAAAAAGGGGAGACGTTAGATACATAGAAGGTTGACAGCATGAGACCATCTAGTCTGCCATTAAACCGGACCTTCAGCATGATTTAATGAAAATCCCAAACCCTTAAAAAATTATTCCCCAGCATCTAAAAATACCATTTTGTGAATACTCACCTGTAAAATGGGTATTATAAGTATGTCACACACCCCGCTTCAGGTTACTAAATCATTAGAACATGGGTTATACCTACCGCTAGGTGGCAGTCTTGCAGAGAAGTCCAGAAAAAGACAAGCCCCTCCTGGTCTACACATACCTGGTACCTCCCAACAAATCCCCAGTAATTCAAACAGCAATAAGACAAGGTACCAGGAAAAAAAACAATGGTAACCCTCAACTATAACAAAAAAGCTTCACCATATAAAGAACCAGGATACCAAAAAGGGCGGGTGAAGCGGGGTGTGTGACATACTTATAATACCCATTTTACAGGTGAGTATTCACAAAATGGTATTATTCTAAGTATGTCACACACCCCGCTTCAGGTTACTAAATCATTAGAACATGGGACATCCAACAGCAGTGTCCAAAAAGGGCGGGTATCCAACCAGGCAATAATGCAGAAACTCAAACCACTGCAGCCTGCAGAACCTTGCGGCCAAAAACAGCATCCGCTGAGGCCCGCACATCAACCTTATAAAACTTGGAAAAAGTGTGAACCGAAGACCAAGTAGCAGCCTTACAAACTTGTTCAACAGAAGCCTGGTGCTGAAAAGCCCAGAACGCACCAACCGCACGAGTAGAATGAGCAGTAACCCGAAAAGGGGGATCCTTCCCCTTGGCAGAGTAGGCCCCAACAATCGCCTGACGAATCCATTTACTAATGGAAGACTTAGCCGGAGCCAAACCCTTCCTAGCCCCACAGGGCACCACAAAAAAGGCATCGGTCTTACGAAACGAAGACGTAATACGCAAATAGTACTTGACACAACGTACCACATCCAAACAACGCAACGCTCTCTCCTTGTCATTCCCAGGTCTAGGACACAAGGAGGGAAGAACAATGTCCTGATTCAGATGAAAAGCAGAAACCACTTTAGGGAGAAAGTCTGGCTTGAAACGAAAAACCACTTTGTCCTGATGTTTCTCAAAATAAGGAGCCTGAATGGACAAGGCTGCCAACTCCGAAACACGCCGAACCGAAGTGATGGCCACCAAAAAGACAACCTTCTGAGTCAACATGGATAGAGCAATATCCTGCAAAGGCTCAAAAGGAGGAGCCTGAAGAGCAGAAAGGACCAAATTCAAATCCCAAACAGGGAGCAAAGGCTTCCTAGGAGGCCGCAGATGCGAAACCCCCTGGAAAAAAGTCTTGACCAAAGAATGAAGAGCAAAAGACCTCTGAAAAAAAATAGACAAGGCTGAAACCTGCCCCTTCAAGGTACTAAGCTGCAGACCAGAGTCCAGCCCAGATTGAAGAAATTCCAAAATCCTAGAGATAGAAAAGACCCGGCAGGGCAAAGATCTCGCCTCACACTAATCAATATAAGATCTCCAAGTCCTATAATAGATGGAAGAAGAAGAAGATCTCTGCCTGGCACTGATAAGAGTCCGAATGACCGAATCCGAAAGGCCTTCCTCCTTCAAGATGGAGGTTTCAGCAGCCAAGCCGTCAAAGCCAGCGTTGGTAAACTGGGGTAACACAGTAGACCCTGAGTGAGAAGATCCGGCCGAAGAGGCAGCTCGAACTGATCCACCGCCAGACGAACGATGTCTGCGAACCACACCCGCCTTGGCCACCTTGGCGCCACGAGAATGGCGGGAACTCCTTCCAGAACCAGCTTTCGCAGAACCCTGCCTAGCATGGGAATCGGAGGAAACAGATAAAGAAACCCCAGGTCCCTCCAGCTCAGAGCCATGGCATCCGCCGCCAGAGCCAGAGGATCCTGAGACAGCGACACGAATGTCGGAAGCTTGTGATTGTGACGAGAGGCAAACAGATCCACCTCCGGCGTCCCCCACCGGAGACAAAGCGACCGAAACACCTGGGGATGGAGAGACCATTCCCCCCGGCGGGACGAGCACCTGCTCAGGAAGTCCGCCTCCGTGTTCTCCACTCCTGGAATGTACACTGCCGAGATGCAAGGAACATGAGTCTCCGCCCAAACCAGAATCAGAGACACCTCTCTGTGGGCACCCAGACTGCGAGTCCCTCCTTGGTGATTGATGTAAGCAACCGCCGTCCGATTGTCCGACCGAACCTGCACCGGCAGGCCCTGTAGATGCTGCGTCAAGTGAGACAGAACCAACCTGATGGCTCTCAACTCCAGAACATTGATGGGCAAGTGGGCTTCCTGAGGGCCCCACCGCCCCCGGAACCGAAGATCCTTCCAGAAACCTCCCCATCCTGACAAACTGGCGTCCGTGGTGACAGTTTCCCAAAGCGGTGTCAAAAATGACCTGCCCTTCAGAAGATTGTCCGAGACCATCCACCACAGAAGAGACCGCCGAACTCGAGGGGACATCCGGAAGGACCGATCCAACGACCGCGGTCGCCGGCTTCAAGACGCCAAAAGATGAAGCTGAAGCGTTCTCGTGTGAAACTGCGCGAAAGGAACTGCCTCGAAAGAGGCTACCATCAACCCCACCAGTCTCATCCCCAGCCGGATGGACGGGCGAGGATTGGAAAGAAGAAGCTGAACCAAATCCTGAATCAACAGAACCTTGGCCTGAGGGAGAAAAACTCTGTGCTGGCAAGAGTCCAGGGACATCCCCAGAAAAGTCACCACCCTGGTCGGAACCAGAGAAGACTTGGGGTAGTTGATCACCCAGCCGAACCTCTCCAGCATAGACACCACAATGCCGGTGTCCCCTTCCGCTTGACTGAAGGAAGACGCCATGATGAGAAGATCATCCAGGTAAGGCACAATGCGAATCCCTTGAGCCCTGAGCAGGGCCATCACTCCTGCCAACACCTTGGTGAACACTCTCGGAGCCGAGGTGAGGCCGAAAGGAAGAGCTACAAATTGAAAATGCTGATCCTCCACCACAAAGCGAAGAAACCGCTGATGAGCCGGAAAAATTGGAATGTGAAGGTATGCATCCTTGATGTCTATGGACGTCATAAAGTCCCCCTGCCTGAGCGAACCGATCGCCGACCGCAGGGTTTCCATGCGAAACTTCCGGGGACGAACAAACCGGTTGAGAAACTTCAAATCCAGAACAGGACGGAACGACCCATCCTTTTTGGGTACAGTGAAGAGATTGGAATAATACCCGCGCCCCACCTCCAAAAGCGGGACCGGGCAGATGACTGCCAATTCCAGAAGATTCCTTACCGCCGCCAGGAGCCCCTGCGCGGCCAAAGGATCTGAAGGTACCCGAGACCTGAAAAACCTTGGCGGAGGGCGGGACTCGAACTCCAGCTTGTAACCGACCGACACCACCTCCCGGATCCACCTGTCCGAGACCTTCTGGTCCCATACCCGGGAGAAGAGTCGCAACCGTCCCCCCACCCGTACGGGTGAGGGCGCCCCCTCATTGCTGAACGGGCTTGGCGGCTGGCTTGGGCTTGGCGCCCCAGGCGTGAACGGGACGTCCACGGCCTCTACCCCTATTCCAACTGACGCCCCTGGAAGCCGAGAAGCCCGCACCCCTGCCGGCTCTGGCTCCCCGAAAGGACGGATTGAAGGGGGCCGCCCCCCGAAAGGAAAGGCGAAATTTCTTGCGCTGAGGTAACTTACCTCCCTTGGCAACAGAATCCAGCTTTTCACTGAAAAGCCTCAAACCCAGAAAGGGAAGAGCCACTGCCTCAACCACACAGAGTGGCGAATAGCCACCAACAGAGCAGTAGCCCTGCCACACATCAACATAGCATCATCCTGAGCGGCCAGAATAAACGACAAAAAGGATTCACAACGCTTAAGAGCAAGAAACTCATCACCGGTAGGCTCAAGATCCACACATAAGTCCCTGACAATAGACCTAACCGCCAACGTCAAAAGTGCCGAAGCACAAACAGGCCTCAACACTGAACCCGCACAGACAAAACCATGGCGGGCCAACTGATCAATCCGGCGATCCTCGCCGTCCTTGAGAGAAGTCGTGTCAGGAGAATGTACAACCGCCGTATTAGACAGTCCCAAGACCGGAGCATCCACTTCGGGAGGGACAGCCCAACGCTTAATCAAGTCCGCCGGAAAAGGATATTTTCTATCCCAGCTGGGCGGTACCCCTACGAGACGCGTAGGTTGCTCCCATTGCTTAAGGACAACGTCCTCGAAATGCTGTTGATTGGGAAACTCCAAGTGCTGCTTGGACACCCCAAAAAGCTGACCCTTAGGCCGAGGAGCAACTTCAGGAGGATCCAAATCCAAAACCTCAAACATTTGGGTCAAAATGGAAGGTGTATCAGGAACGGGACCTTCAGCCTGGTCCCCCTCAGCGCCCAGCAACTGCTGGCCCTCCAGATCCTCTAATTCCTCAATGAGCTCACCCTCTTCAAGGGGACGATCTGGCCAATCCAGATCCTCAACGACCTCCCCATCGGAGTCCGGCGGAGGCGGAGACAGGTGTTTTCGCTTAGCCGTAACCTTCTGAGCGGCCATGGCGGAAAACATTTTCTCGAGGCTGGCCAGGCGGGCGCACACCTCAGATTGCGAATCCCCACCCATGACAACGTCACACGGGGTCCGGAACAGGTAGGGAGGGGAGGGAGATGGCGCGGCCGATGAAGTACCAGGCACCGGGGTGCCGGACTGGCGCTCAATGTTCCGCTGTGCACATGGAATACAAATAATGACATCATCTCCCGGTAGCAGAGTCCCACATCCCCGACACAGCCTGGATTGTCCCGAAGGACCGTTTCCGGTATCTTTGGCAGCCTCCATATGGTGAAGTTTATGGTATTCGCAGAACCCAGGGATTTACGCAGTAAGCGACCCGGGATGCCCCTTTAATTTCTATATAACTGTAATGCTATAAAAAAAAACCCTGACCATGGGAATTTAGCAGAAAAACATCCCAATTAAATGGAGTAATGGCCACAAAACCCCAACTAGGCAGGTATATAAGACCGGGAGAGCCCTGTAGGATGGGGTCCCAGGATCTGAACAACAAAAACAAGGACAGCAATCATTCCAGGCACAACAGCACACATGGAAAATACAGTGCTTATAAACCATAAAGGCCGTCTCCCCCCCATTTACCACAAGCCCTAGAATGCTGTTAAATAGCCCCCAAACAGTGGGAGCGAGATGGGGGGGGAGGGGGAAAGTAGGGGGGGTGGGGGGAAGAGAATAGCAATAATACAATTAAATACACCGCGGGGCTAACGCAGCCCCGAGCATCAGAACAAAAACGCGAGCCTACCTGAGGAAAAAAGGCAACCTCAGCTGCTTCTACCAAAACGCGGATCACCGCAGGGCTACCTCAGTCTGAAATGGCGGCCCCAGCAGTACACTCCGCACCGCCCAGGAGAGGGGAGAAGGAAGGCGGGCCCAAGGAAGCGCGGGAGCTGCAATAGCCCTGCCCCTCCCCCAAACGGCCAACCACGGCGCGGACCGCGCAAGACGCGGTCCCGCCCATCTCCTGTGCTGCCGAGCACGGGTGCCCGCATCCCCCATAAACAGACCGGCAGCGCAACCGCCCGGTCCCCCCCTCGAGCGCCCGTAACAGCAAACACGCTGACAGTCATCCCCTGGTAGACACACGCAGCGAGAGCGCCGACCTCGGCGCTCCACATCCAGGCGGGCCCGCGGCGCAGAGCGCTGCCCGGCCCCGCCCACCAAAATCCCTGACAGGAATCCCGCGCAAACGGGCGCCACCATGACACCCCCAAATAAATCACAAGCAGCGGGCCGGCGACACACACCCGACCCGCCCATTAGTAAGGCAAAGGAGGGCAAATAAAGTATAGCAGTCCAGCACAGACCACCCGTCCCAGCACGCACACACACACCACACACAGCCACGCATTAAGGGGCCATATTAAGCTGGGAAGGAAAAAACATCACCTCATGTGCAGAACTGACAGGCTCGCTAGATGAGCCGGTACCTAAATGCTATGGAAATAGGGGCATCCCACGTCCGGATCACCACTCCGGAATACCGCTATGCCCCAATATATGGGGTCGAGCGGAGGAGCTAATCTCCTAGGCACCAAAGGTGCCATCTACCCTCGCCCGGCCTACAGCCTAAGCTGGGAGGCTACCAGTTACACAAAGGGATAAAACCAAACGGAGCCGGGCAGAAATAGACCATAGGGGGGGGGGCCGGGGTGATACCCCGGCTACCTGCAAGCAGGAGACTTCTTTCTTCTGTCTTGTCGCCACCTTGCAGAGAAGAACACTGGGGATTTGTTGGGAGGTACCAGGTATATGTAGACCGGGAGGGGCTTGTCTTTTTCTGGACTTCTCTGCAAGACTGCCACCTAGCGGTAGGTATAACCCATGTTCTGATGATTTAGTAACCTGAAGCGGGGTGTGTGACATACTTAAAATATTAATATATTTTAAGTTCTTAGTCACTTACTTATTATTCTTTCCCCCACTGACCTGCAGCTCTGTTCAGGACTTTAGGATACAAGCGCCGCCATCTTGACTCAGAAGCATCACATACTGAGAAGAGGAGAGCAGGATAAAGTACAGGAGGTGGGGCTATAGCTGTTCTTTGCACAGACAGAGCAGAGCTGGGGTCAGTGAAAGGACAACAATCTCAGAATGCAGAGCAACAAAGTCAGAAGACACTTCCTGCTTGCAGGCTGCCTGATGCTCCATGAGCCGCCATCTTGGATGTTTAATAGCTCATAACATACAGTAGATGCAGGTAAGATGATTTTTAATGTGAGCAATCTGTATGTACAGGGTGTGGGAAACATATAAGGTATGGTCTTATTCAGAGTGAGGGTCCGCTTTAAGTGTGTATGTTCTCTTTATGTTAGTATAGATGTATGCTTATTCCAGGAATGTTTATATTCACTTACTGTTGCTTTTTCAAACTCCCTCTGCTGGAAGCATCTCCTACTCATTCTGAGAAAATAATATTTTTGAAATGTTGCTTCAGATCTTACCAACAACTAGTTTCAGGTTGCACCCCCCCTTGTAAGAACATTTAGTTTCTTCTTAAAAACAACTCCCTTCTTAACCTTATTCAATCCTTTCACATATTTAAAGGTCTCAATCATGTCTCTTCTAAATGGTTCACGAGGGAGGTTGTATGCCTGTGTGTGCCACACTAAGCATGGAGAACAGAAGGAGAAGAAAACTGAGGACTTAAAGAGGACCAAAACTCACATTAACTAGCATCCCCCGAATTACTCCCCCATGAGATGTACTTTTTGCCAATTTTTTACTGCTCCTACTTCACTCTAATCCCAGATAATCTTGCCTGTTTTAGCTATAAAGCTCTGCCCTCTCCATTGATTGTTGTGTATGGCAATGATGATATGGCCACACCTATGCAATGACTGATCACCTGCCATCTTACAGGGTGGGGCAGACAAAAAAAGAACTGTGTTTCAGGATGATTCCAAAAGTACAAATATCCAACTCTAGCTCTACACCCAAAGAAGATAGCAGTCTCTTTGATGTCTCTTAAATGTGTGGAAGGCATCATTAAATCTGACATTTACCAAAGTTTTTTGAGGCACAATGTAATGTAAGGCCAGTGTCAGAAAGCTGGGTTTGCGTCTTAGGTCATTGGTTTTCCAGCAGGACAATGAACCCAAATACAGATCAAGAAACACCCAAAACAGATGGGAACAAAGCTCTGGAGAGTTCTGAAGGGGCCAGCAAGGAGTCTGGATATAACCCCATTGAACAACTGTGGAGAGAACATGAAATTGCTGTTGGGAGAGGGCGCCCTTTAAATAGAAGGGACCTGGTGCTGTTTGCAAAAATACCATTTTGTGAATACTCACCTTGTAAAATGGGTATTATAAGTATGTCACACACCCCGCTTCAAGATATTCATAACCTGTGGGTATACTGACCTGAAGAGGGCGATCTGCAGAGATGATTGGAGGAAAGTAAGCCCCTCCCGGTCCATAAATACCTGGGACCTCCCACTCACTCCCCAGTATAAAGAAAGCAGTAAGGTAAGGGACCAGGAAGAGCCAAACATAAGTCATAACAACGCAAAGTTCACAAAATGAAGGATCCAGAATAAAAAAGGGGCGGGTTGAAGCGGGGTGTGTGACATACTTATAATACCCATTTTACAAGGTGAGTATTCACAAAATGGTATTATTCTAAGTATGTCACACACCCCGCTTCAAGATATTCATAACCTGTGGGACATCCAAAAGCAGTGTCCATAAGGGGTGGGGATCCAAAACAAGGTATAAAGCACAACTTAAACTATTGCAGCCTGCAGAACTTTGTTTGCGGCCAAAAACAGCATCCGCTGATGCCCGAACATCAACCTTGTAAAACTTTGAAAAAGTGTGAACAGAAGACCAGGTAGCGGCCTTGCAAACTTGCTCAACAGAGGCTTGGTGCTGAAAAGCCCAAGAAGCCCCAACCGCACGAGTAGAATGAGCTGTAACACGAAAGGGAGGATCTCTCCCCTTAGCAGAATAGGCCCCGACAATGGCCTGACGAATCCACCTGCTGATGGTAGACTTTGTGGGTGCTAGACCCTTCCTGGGCCCAAATGGCACCACGAAAAATGCATCAGTCTTGTGAAAGGCAGACGTTACCACCAAATAATACTTCACAACCCGAACCACATCCAAAGAATGCAGGGCCCTCTCCTTGTCATTGCTGGGATTGGGACACAGAGAGGGCAGAACAATATCCTGATTCAAATGAAAGGACGAAACCACCTTAGGAAGGAAGTCCGTCTTAAAACGGAAAACCACTTTGTCCTGATGTCTTTCAAAATATGGGGCTTGAATAGACAGAGCCGCCAACTCAGAAACACGTCTAACGGAAGTGATAGCTACCAAAAAGGCTACCTTCTGCGTAAGGGAAGACAAAGGAATATCATGCAAAGGCTCAAAGGGGGGACCCTGAAGTGCAGAAAGAACCAAGTTCAAATCCCAAACTGGAATCAGAGGCTTCCTAGGAGGCCGCACATGTGTAACCCCCTGGAAAAAGGTCTTTACCAAAGGATGAAGAGCAAAAGGCTTTTGGAAAAACACCGCCAGGGCAGACACCTGCCCCTTCAGAGTACTGAGTTGGAGCCCTAGGTCCAGACCATGTTGCAAAAACTCCAAAATTCTAGAAATAGAGAATTCCCTACAAGGGAAGGCCCTGGTTTCACACCAATCAATATAAGACCTCCAAGTCCTATAGTACACAGATGATGAGGACCTTTTCCTAGCACTAATAAGAGTCCGAATCACAGCATCCGAAAGACCTTCCTCCTTCAAGATGGAGGTTTCAGCAGCCACGCCGTCAAAGCCAGCGTTGGTAAATTCGGGTAACGAAGATGACCCTGTGTGAGTAGATCTGGCAGCAGGGACAGAACGAACTGATCTTCTGCCAACCTTACCACGTCTGCGAACCAAACCTGTCTTGGCCACCTTGGAGTCACCAGGATTGCTGGTGCTCTTTTCAGAGCAAGCTTGCGCACTACTCTGGCCACCATGGGAAACGGAGGGAACAGGTACAGAAACCCCAGATCCCTCCAGTTCAGAGACATGGCATCCGTCGCAAGGGCCAGAGGATCCTTCGCCAGAGACACAAATGACGGAAGTTTGTGATTGTGACGGGAGGCAAAGAGGTCCACCGCCGGTGACCCCCACCTGCGACAAATTGAGTGAAAAACCTTGGGATTGAGAGACCACTCCCCTTTGCGGGCTGACAGCCTGCTCAGAGTCCGCCTCCGCATTCTCCACTCCCGGGATGTAAACTGCCGAGATACACGGGACATGGCTCTCCGCCCAGTCCAGAATCAGAGACACTTCCTTGAGGGCATTCCTGCTGCGGGTGCCTCCCTGGTGATTGATGTAGGCCACCGCCGTCCGATTGTCCGACCGGACCTGGACCGGCAAACCTCGCAGTTGATGAGTTAAGTGACAAAGAACCATCCTGATGGCCCTCAATTCCAGAACATTGATAGGCTCGTGGGCTTCCAGGGGACCCCACAAACCCTGAAATTGCAGATCCTTCCAGAAGCCCCCCCATCCCGAGAGGCTGGCATCCGTGGTGATTATCTCCCACTGGGGAGTCCGAAAGGATCTGCCCTTCAGCAGGTTGGTTGAGTTCAGCCACCACTGAAGCGAGCGGCGAACCCGGGGGGACATCTGAAAGAATTGATCCAGCGACTGAGGAGACCTGTTCCAGACCAACAACAGATGGAGCTGTAGTGTCCTTGTGTGAAACTGAGCAAAGGGAACTGCCTCGAAGGAGGCCACCATCAGACCCACCAGTCTCATCCCTAGCCGGATGGACGGTCGAGGAATGGACATAAGCGACCGAACCAACTCCTGAATCAGAAGAACCTTGGACTGAGGAAGGAACACTCTGGCCTGATCTGTATCCAGAGACATCCCCAGAAAGGATATTAACCTGGACGGGTGAAGGGAGGACTTGGGGTAGTTGATCACCCAGCCGAATCTCTCCAGAGTGGATAGAACCGTCCTGGTGTCCAATTCCGCTTGGCTGAATGACGATGCCAATATGAGGAGATCGTCCAGATATGGCACTATGCGAATTCCTTGAGCTCTGAGAAGAGCCATTACCCCAGCAAATACCTTGGTGAAAACCCTTGGAGCTGTGGTGAGACCGAAGGGAAGAGCTACAAATTGGAAGTGCCGATCCTCCAGAGCGAACCTTAGGAACCTCTGGTGCGCGGGAAAAATGGGAACATGGAGGTAAGCGTCCTGGATATCTATGGACGTCCCCCTGACGAAGAGAGTGGATAGCGGAACGCAACGTTTCCATGCAAAATTTTCGCAGCCTGATGAATTTGTTGAGAATCTTTAGGTCCAGGATGGGCCGCACGGAGCCATCCTTTTTGGGAACCGTTAACAGATTTGAGTAAAAACCCCGACCCCTTTCTAATGGGGGTACTGGACAAATGACCGCCTTTTCTAGAAGACTCGATACCGCCGCCCGGAGCTGCAATGCAGCCTGTACGTCCGGGGACACCCGAGACGTTAGGAAACGCGGGGGGGGGGGGCAGGACTCGAACTCCAGCATGTAACCGGAAGACACCACTTCCCTGATCCATCTGTCCGAGACCTCCCGAATCCAGACTTGGGAGAAGTGTCGCAGCCGTCCCCCCACCCACGCGGGTGAGGGCGCCCCCTCATTGTTGAGCGGGCTTGGCCGCGGGCTTGGGTTTTGAACCCCAACTGTATCCTGAATGGGCACGACCTCTGCCCTTGTTCCAGGAGTCTCCTCTTGTAGAAGGGAAGGCAAAACCTCTTCCCGCTCTAGCTCCCCGAAAGGAAGGGGTGAAGGAAGCCGCACCTCGAAAGGGGCGACGTTGCTTCCTACGTTGAGGTAATTTTCCACCTTTAGCTACTGAGTCAAATTTTTCTCCAAAAAGCCTTAGACAAACAAAGGGAAGAGACGTCAGAGACTTTTTAGACCCAAAATCGGCCGCCCACTGGCGCAACCAAATTGAACGCCTAATGGTAACCATAAGAGCAGAGGCCCTGCTGTTCATCATCAATGAATCATCCAGAGCAGTTAAAATGAAGGAAAGAAAAGACTCACAACGTTTCAGTCCAAGAAATTCATTGCTGTCCGGTTCCAAGCCGGACGAGGACAGTAAATCCCCGATTACCTTTCTAGCGGCCACCACCAACAGTGATGAGGCACAAACTGGCCGTATAGCTGCCCCAATACTGGCAAAACCATGACAAGCCATCTGGTCAATGCGTTTATCCTCACCATCCTTGAGGGAGGAACAATCAGGGTTATTCAAAACGGCAGAGTTGGATAACCCCAAAATTGGGGCGTCCACTTCGGGGGGGGAAGCCCAGCGCTTAACCGTGTCCGCGGGGAAAGGATACCTTCTATCCCAACTCTGAGGAATGCCTGGGAGCCGAGCTGGTCTCTCCCATTCCTTGGAAATAATATTATCAAAATGCTTTTGATTAGGAAATTCTAAGCGCGGTCTGGATTCCTCATAAAACTCCCCTTGTTGTTGGGGGGAGTCCGCCGGAGGCGAGATTGCCAAAACCTCAAACATCTGAGTCAAAACGTTAGGGGTGTCCAAGGAACCTCCTGACCCCTATCAGAATCAGCGCCAACAATTTGTTGATCCTCGGAATTATCCGAATCCTCAAACACCTCCCCTTCCTCTGGAGGAGAATAATCTGACCAATCCAGACCATCCGTATCATCATATTCATAATGAGAAACCGTGGACAAATGTTTTCTCTTAGCCGGCGCCTTCTTAGCTACCGTAGAGGAAATAAACTTTTCAATACTGGCCAATCTGGCACATACATCAGATTGCGACTGCCCCCCCATGGTAACATCGCATGGAGCACGGGTTAAAATGGGAGGGGGAGAGGATGAAGCCGGCGGTGCTGACCCAGAGGCCTGGGGTCCTGACTGCCGCGTAATAGTGTGTTGTGCACAGGATATACATAAAAAGAAATCATCCCCAGTTAGGGATACCCCACACCCCAAACACTTCCGAGACTGTCCCGAGGGGAGCCCGGATTCCTGGGATGCCTCCATAAGGTGAACTTAATGAGTCGCAATGACAGAGGGAATTACGCTATGAAGCAACCCGGGATGCCTTTATAGTGTCCTTTTTAAATGGGAGGAATTTTGTAGGAAAGAACCCAGTGAAAGTACCCAGGGACTTAGGACCAGGAGAAACCCCCTTATGACTATTTACCTAAAACACAGATAAAAAATAATTAGAAACCAAAAGCTATATTGGATACTAATAAAATGACAAAAGGCCCACAGGGCCACTCACAGAACCTCCGGACCAGACCAGGGCCCAGCAGCATGCAGCCCAGATGCGTGAGGTAACTGTTATTCAGCGCAGCAGTGAGGGACAGAGAAGAGGGGCGTGGCCTGCGCGGATCGCGCGCCTTACCGGCCCTCAGCGGTGCCCGGGCAAGATAGGGGGCGGGCCGCGGCGACGCGCCGCAAGTCCGGCTCCGCCCCCAATGACACAGCGCGTGAGGGGAGAAAGCTCCCCTCCGCTGACCTATAATCCGCGTCTCCTCACAGAGCACCTGAGACCGGCTAGATAGAGACAGGGCGTGGGCCGCGGCCTCTGCGAGAGGCCCGGTCCCGCCCCTGACAGAAGAGCGTGAGGGGAGAGCCCCTCCCCTCCGCCTTCTGAGGTAGAACATAGCACCGCGGCGGCAATAGCCGCGGTGTCTTATGAACAATGTAGTAAAAGTTACATTAAAACAGACACACATACAACAAATAGCAGTGTAACCAAATCAATGAGGGATTACTCCTATACGTTCCTCAGAATCAAAGAAAGGAGGGCCCCCAGCCTAACTATGAGGGAGGAGGTAAATGAGGGAAATTTTTGAGGTAAAATTTTTAAGGACAGGGCATCCCAAACCGGGGTCACCAACCCGGCATAACCGCCTACCCTCTAAATAGGGTCTCGCGGCGGAGCCTAGCTCCTAAGCACGTGTGTGCTAAAATACCATCACCCGGACCGCAGTCAAAACTGAGGAGGCATGTGAATATTAAATATATTAAATAGGGATAATAAGTCCGAGTGGGAATAAAATAATATAGGCCGGGGGTAGACCCAGCTACCTTGGAAAACCCCCTTGCAAGGAGGAGAGATCATCTTCTGCTTGCTCGCCGTCCTGCAGAGATGAAGACTGGGGAGTGAGTGGGAGGTCCCAGGTATTTATGGACCGGGAGGGGCTTACTTTCCTCCAGTCATCTCTGCAGATCGCCCTCTTCAGGTCAGTATACCCACAGGTTATGAATATCTTGAAGCGGGGTGTGTGACATACTTAGAATAGAAGAGTGGCGTTAGAAGCTTGTTGATGGCTATAGTAAGAGATGGATTTCAATTATTCATTCCCAAGGATGACCGTCTAGAGTGGGATAACCCACCACCCCCTCATTTAGTCGGGCTCAACCACCTTCTACCACTTCAATCTTGAAAACATAGAAACTATAGGGTTTTAAAAAAATGAATATATACCCTAATATATTATATATATCTTCACACACAATAAATACAGTGATTTTTTTTCAGAGAAATACTTAATTTTCTTAAAAATAAAATAGGGGGGGGGGGGGGGGCTAACACTTGCCATCATGACTGCATGTACAATAAGTAAGAATGCTGAGCAGGGCTGCAGAATTTAAGTAATCTTGTTCCAGACTTCAGCACTACTCTATAGATCAATTTATATTCAAATCCAATGCATCATTTAAACAAAGAAGTTTAGAATAAAAATATTGACTAGAACTTACATTTCTGGAGCAATTCAACCGATGAGAAATATAAAAAATTTGACCCTCTTCTGCACTGCAAATTTCACAGTCATCACCTTCCAGAGCAACGCTGTTGACCAGGACAAAGCTGCAAGAAGAGAGATCGTGTGTTTTTTTGTCATTTCTGAACACCATTGAAAGACTCCTGCCAAGTTGGTCTTTTTACTATACAGGGAACGATGAGGGCAATAGGTTTTTGAACATTCTATTCCACTTTTACAGAGGAGAAGGGCTTCAACACTGAACTACAACAGCAAAAAAAATTGTCAACAGACGTTCTCTCCTGTAGAGTCAGAATGGTACAAACATGTGACCTCTTGCCTCCAGTACAAGTAAAAATAGTTTTGGTTTTGGCTTTTATGTAGAGTATACAAGTCACACCTCATTATATTATTTATCACAACGGAGCATCTTTAAAACCCCCGGCCAAGCACACCAACTTCCTCCTAATCCCCCTTGGACACAGTGTAAAAATACCATTTTGTGAAATACTCACCTGTAAAATGGGTATTATAAGTATGTCACACACCCCGCTTCAGATATCCATAACATATGGGTAATACCGACCTGAAGGGGCGTTCCTGCAGAGATGATGCAAAAAGAAAGCCCCTCCCTGATCCATAAATACCTGGGACCTCCCACTCATTACCCAGTATACAGAAGCAGTAAGCAAGGGACCAGGAAGAGGCAACAGTAAAACCAAGAACCACGCAAAATGCCCAATATAGAGTATCCAGAGTACAAAAACAAGGGCGGGTGAAGCGGGGTGTGTGACATACTTATAATACCCATTTTACAGGTGAGTATTTCACAAAATGGTATTATTCTAAGTATGTCACACACCCCGCTTCAGATATCCATAACATATGGGACATCCAAAAGCAGTGTCCATAAAAGGGCGGGAATCCAAAACAAGGTAACAAGGCACAACCTATGCCACAACAGTTTGTAAAACCAGGCGGCCAAAACCAGCATCCGCTGAGGCCCGAACATCAACCTTGTAAAACTTGGAAAAAGTGTGAACAGAAGACCAAGTAGCGGCCTTACAAACCTGCTCAACAGAGGCCTGGTGCTGGAAAGCCCAGGACGCTCCAACAGCACGAGTAGAATGAGCAGTAACACGAAAAGGGGGACTCCTCCCCTTGGCAGAATAGGCCCCAAAGATGGCCTGACGAATCCATTTACTGATAGAAGATTTGGCAGGAGCCAAACCCTTCCTAGGCCCGGAGGGCACCACAAAAAAGGCGTCCGTCTTACGAAAGGAAGACGTAGCCACCAGGTAATATTTTACAGCGCGGACTACATCCAAGGAATGCAACGCCCTTTCCTTCTCGTTGCTAGGATTGGGACAAAGAGAGGGCAGAACAATGTCCTGATTTAGATGAAAGGCCGAAACCACCTTAGGAAGGAAATCTGGTTTGAAACGAAAAACAACCTTATCCTGATGCCATTCAAAATACGGAGCTTTAATGGATAAAGCTGCCAACTCAGAAACACGCCTAACATAAGTGATAGCCACCAAAAAAGCCACCTTCTGAGTAAGGGACGACAAGGCAGCCTCATGCATGGGCTCAAACGGAGGCCCCTGAAGAGCAGAAAGAACCAAGTTCAAATCCCAAACCGGAACAAAAGGCTTCCTAGGAGGCCGTACATGCATAACTCCCTGGAAAAAGGTCTTGACTAAGGGATGAAGTGCAAAGGACCTTTGAAAGAAAACCGCCAGGGCAGAAACCTGCCCCTCTAAGGTACTAATTTGGAGCCCCAGTTCCAAACCATGTTGAAGAAACTCCAAAAGCCTGGGGATAGAAAACTCCCGGCAAGAGAGGGACCTACCCTCACACCAGTCAATATAGGACTTCCAAGACCTATAATAAATAGTAGAGGAAGACCGTTTCCTGGCACTGATAAGCGTCTGAATAACTGCATCAGAAAGGCCTTCTTCTTTCAAGATTGTGGATTCAGCAGCCACGTCGTCAAAGCCAGCGATTGTAAATTGGGATGACGTAGCCGACCCTGAGTGAGCAGACCCGGACTCAGAGGCAGCACGAACTGGTCTTTTGCCAGCCTTACCAGATCTGCGAACCAAACGCGCCTTGGCCACCTCGGAGCCACCAGGATCGCTGATGCGCCTTCCAGCGCCAGCTTGCGCACCACTCTGGCCAGCAACGGGAACGGAGGGAACAGGTAAAGCAAGCCCAGATCCCTCCAGTTCAGAGACATGGCATCCACTGCCAGAGCCAGAGGATCCTGCGAGAGCGACACAAAGACTGGAAGCTTGTGATTGTGTCGAGAGGCAAAGAGGTCCACCGCAGGGAACCCCCACCTGAGACAAATCAAACGAAACACCTTGGGACTAAGAGACCACTCCCCCTGACGAGAGGAAGCCCTGCTCAGCGAGTCCGCCTCCGTGTTTTCCACTCCCGGAATGTAGACTGCTGAGATGCACGGAACGTGAGTCTCCGCCCAGTCCAGAATCAAAGACACCTCCCTGAGGGCACTCCTGCTGCGAGTCCCCCCCTGGTGATTGATGTAAGCAATCGCCGTCCTGTTGTCCGACCGGACCTGAACTGGCCGGCCCCTCAACTGATGAGTCAAGCGAAACAGACCCAACCTGATGGCTCTCAATTCCAGAATATTGATGGGCTCGTGAGCCTCCTGCGAACTCCATAGACCCTGAAACTGGCAATCCTTCCAAACACCCCCCCAGCCTGATAGACTGGCATCCGTGGTGACCGTTTCCCAGCGCGGAGCCAGGAAGGATCTGCCCTTCAACAGATTGACAGACCCCAGCCACCATTGTAGGGATCGACGAACTCGGGGGGTCAACCGGAAGGACTGGTCCAACGACAGCGGCGACCTGTCCCAAACCTTCAGCAGATGAAGCTGAAGCGTCCTCGTATGGAATTGTGCAAAGGGAACTGCCTCGAATGAGGCCACCATTAGCCCCACCAGCCTCATCCCTAACCGGATGGTCGGGTGAGGATCCGACAAAAGAAGCCGCACTAACCCCTGAATCAAAAGAATCTTGTCCTGGGGCAGAAAAACCCTGGCCTGCAAGGTGTCCAGAGACATCCCCAGAAACGTCGCAATCCTGGACGGACAAAGGGAAGACTTGGGGTGGTTGATCACCCAACCGAACCTCTCCAGAGTGGACACCACCACACCGGTGTCCAACTCCGCTTGGTTGAAGGAATCCGCCATGATCAGCAGATCGTCCAGATAGGGCACAATGCGGATGCCCTGAACTCTGAGCAGTGCCATCACCCCCGCCAGCACCTTGGTGAACACCCGAGGTGCCGAGGTGAGACCGAAAGGAAGCGCCACAAACTGAATGTGACGATCCTCTACTACAAACCTGAGAAACCTCTGGTGTGCTGGAAAAACCGGAATGTGTAGATAAGCATCCTTGATGTCTATGGACGTCAGAAAATCTCCCTGGCGAAGAGACTGAATGGCCGAGCGCAAGGTCTCCATGCGGAATTTGCGCGGCCTGACAAACCTGTTGAGAAGCTTGAGGTCCAAGATAGGACGGATCGACCCGTCCTTCTTGGGAACTGTGAACAGATTGGAATAGAAGCCCTTGCCCTGCTCTGAGGAAGGCACGGGGCAAATGACATCCATGTCCAGAAGACTCTTTACTGCCACCAGGAGCCCCTGTGCCGCCAGGGGCTCCGAAGGCATCCGAGACCTGAGAAACCTGGATGGGGGGCGGAGCTCGAACTCTAGCTTGTAACCGGAAGACACCACTTCCCGGATCCACCTGTCCGAGACTTCTTGATCCCAAATCTGGGAGAAGTGCTTCAGCCGTCCCCCCACCCGCAAGGGTGAGGGCGCCCCCTCATTGCTGAGCTGGCTTGATAGCCGGCTTGGGCTTGGAACCCCAATTGTATCCAGAGCGGGCACGTCCTCTGCCCCTGCTCCCCGAGACACCTCTGGAAGAATGAAATGTAGATCCTCTTCCAGGTATGGCCCCACGAAAGGAAGGGGCAACAGTGGTCGCCCCCCGAAAGGAACGACGCTGCTTCTTACGCTGTGGTAGCCTACCGCCCTGAGTAACTGAGTCCAAAGTTTCCCCAAAGAGCCTCAACCCCACAAAGGGTAGGGCCGTCAGAGACTTTTTGGACATAAAGTCTGCTGCCCACTGGCGCAGCCATACCGACCGACGAATGGTCACCAGCAAGGCCGACGTCCTGCCACACATCATTAAAGTGTCATCCAGGGCTGTCAAGACAAAGGATAAAAACAGCTCACAGCGTTTGAGACTAATGAACTCATTACTCCCAGGACGAAGCCCGGAAGAGGTCAGCAGGTCCCTAACCAAGGATCTGGCTGCCAACACCATAAGCTCAGAGGCACAGACCGGCCGTATGGCCGACCCGACGCTGGTAAAACCATGACAAGCCATCTGATCAATACGTTTATCCTCCCCATCCTTGAGGGTGGAGCAATCCGGCCTATTTAGAACCGAGGAATTTGACAACCCCAAAACCGGGGCGTCTACCTCGGGGGGGAATCCCCAGCGCTTGACCGCCTCAGCAGGAAAGGGATATTTCCTATCCCACCCCTGAGGGATACCCGGTAGCCGAGCCGGCCTGTCCCATTCTTTATCAATGATTTTGTCAAAATGCCGCTGCTTAGGAAATTCCAAGCGCGGCCTGGATTCCTCAAACAGCTCACCATCCTGCTGTGATGCCGCCTCAGGAGGAGAGATATTCAGAACCTCCAACATCAAGGCCAAGGCTTGAGGGGAGTCCGCTGATCTTCCCAGCTCACTAAACTCGGCATCAGCGCCCGCAGAATGCTCATAGTCAGTATCTCTGAACCGTCGGACACCTCTCCGTCCTCCAGAACAGAATAATCGGACCAGTCAAGATTATTAAATTCATCCCAGTCATCCACCGGCAGAGCCGGGGACACATGTTTCCTCTTAGCCGGAGCCTTACGGGCGGCCGAGCTGGAAACGATCTTTTCAAGGGTGGCCAATCTGGCACACATTTCAGCTTGTAGATCCCTGCCCATGACCACGTCACACGGAGCACGCGTCAGGGTGGGAGGTGGAGATGAATCGGCCGGCGGTGCTGATCCCGTAGCCTGGGATCCGGACTGCCGCGCAATAGTTTGCTGTGCACAGGGAATACATAGCAGTACATCGTCCCCAGTAATAGAAACACCGCACAACATGCACTTTTTGGGATGCCCCGAAGGGGTGCCCGCCCCAGTATCAGGGGATGCCTCCATAAAGGTGAATTTTTTGTGGTCGCTATGACCCAGGGAATTACGCCAGTAAGCAACCCGGGATGCCCCTTTAATGTCCCGAGTGGGAGGATTTGTATAATGGAACCCAGGGATCTAGGACCGGGAAAGACCCTCTAATCACAGTTGATGAAGCTTCCCAAACGACCTCCGCCTGAAAGACAGAAGGGACCCAGGTAGAACGTCACACAATAAAAAAGAGACGCCATAATAGAGAAATATATAAGTAAATATGGCCCAAGGGCCACTCACAGTTTTGGTGACAGGAAACTGCTGGAAAGAGCGGGAAACGGATCCTCTGAGGAGAAGGCAGAGAGGAGGAAAACCAGGCGTGGCCAGAGAAAGAGCGCGAGAAGCGCCACCACGCCCCCCCCCCACGTCACAGCAGCCCAGAAGCGCACACTGCGCTGAATGGTAAAGGATGGGAGGGGCGGAACCGCGGTGACGCGCCGCCCCCTCCAATGAAGCAGAACTCAGCGGGGCGAGTGTGAACCGGCGCCGCCGCTGCCACGGCGCCGGTCAATGAAGCGCCAGGCGGGTGCATCCGCCTCGCGGAGCACCCGCCGGCGAAACTGGCCAGTAAAGGACAGGAGTCCGGCCGCGGCAACGCGCCGCGGGCCGGCCCCGCCCCCCAACACAGGCGTGAGGTAATTACCTCACGCCTGAGAAGAAACCCCGGGAACTAGCGCAAGATAGCCAGCTGGCAAGAACACATAAGTAAAACAGCACATAACACAATAAAGGTCAAAACACACAGGGGATAGGGAAAACAGAAGGGAACTGACAGGGAAACCCCCAACCCCACTAGAATAGGAAGGGCTAAGGTGGGACCCCCCCCTTCCCCCCCAGGGACAATACTCAGGGACGGGGCATCCCAAACCGGGATCACCAACCCGGAACCGCCGCCTACCCTCTCTATTAGGGTCTCACGGGGGGGGGGGAGCGCAGCTCCTCGGCACCCTAGGTGCCAGTATACCCTCGCTCGAGCCCGCAGCCAAAGCTGAGGAGGCATGTAAATTCTAAAAGACTGGAACCCTTAGGTAAAAGAATGGCCGAGCGGAAATATATCACCAAATAGGCCGGGGGTTACCCCGGCTACCTGAACTCCCCCTGAGCAAGGAGGAGGCATCATCTTCTGACTTGCTCGCCGTCTGCAGAGATGGAAAACTGGGTAATGAGTGGGAGGTCCCAGGTATTTATGGATCAGGGAGGGGCTTTCTTTTTGCATCATCTCTGCAGGAACGCCCCTTCAGGTCGGTATTACCCATATGTTATGGATATCTGAAGCGGGGTGTGTGACATACTTAGAATAGAAGCGATTTCAAAGCATCTCAGATTATGTAACCAAAAAAAAAATGTTTTTCACTTCAATTGATGGGTTGCGGTTGAGCTGGGAAGAGTATATCATGGGGCAGCTTTATAAATAATGAGCATGCTTTGCTGTGGTGAGAGACAGCTGTGGGACAATTGTAGCTTGCCATGCTCACTCATGAGAGCTCCAAGGAACAGAGTGGCCGTTAGACGGCTTTTTTATGTGGTCCTGAAGGAATGAAATTGAAAGGAAGACAAATCTTAAAGCCCTGCTATGGCTTCTACCAGGTGCTGCGGAACTGGAGGAGAGAAACATGGGATAGGCATCAGTGGCTTGCTGCCTTATTGTCAGTGGGTAAAAAGATCTTTATACTCACCAAAAAAATCACTGCAAGTTGAGAGCTGGGTGCCCTACC
Source organism: Gastrophryne carolinensis (assembly GCA_027917425.1). Lineage (NCBI taxonomy): Eukaryota > Metazoa > Chordata > Amphibia > Anura > Microhylidae > Gastrophryne > Gastrophryne carolinensis. The sequence goes on along the minus strand of CM051239.1, from coordinate 309,508,711 downwards.
TTATCAGCAGATCTATGTCACGCACTCCCTGTTTCAATCGCCAGGACCATCCACATTCTCAAAGGGGGTGACTTTAATGTGAATGTGCTCAAAAGAGCTCAGGGTGAAATACAGCCACCTGTGCATACACCATCTGCAAAACCTTACGTCCAAAAGTAGCATCTGCCGATGCCCTTACCTCCGATCAATCTGGGAAAAACGTGCCATAATCCGAAAGGGAGCCTCCCTTCCCTTGCAATTGTAAGCACTCATCACTGATTGCCTGATCCAGCTACTGACAGGCTTGGCTTATGATAGACCCTTCTGGAATTAAGGACAAGGCAACAGCCTGGTGGATTTCCTTTTTTTGAACTTGCCTGTAAAATTATTTTATCTTGGTTTTCCATCCAGGGACATTGATCACTGACAATTGTGTTACTGCTTGTTGCAAAATGACTAGAGCTAAAGCTGTAATTCCCCCCCGCAGGCAGGACTAGGGCCGGTTGTATTTGTCAGATTTGTCAAAGGCAATGGAAACAAGTGCATCTGAAACCATCTTGGGTGGGTGTAGTGTCTCCAGATGGATAACTAAGTAAAAAACATTCCCTGTTAAGTTGTCCATCCAGGGACACTGATCATTGAAGATTGGGATTTCCAAAGCAGTCAACAATGTGAAACAACATAACAATGAATCCTATAAACCACAGAAGCCAAACCGATCAGGGGTGCCCCGCTATGTGAAACCCCCCAGATCAAATCACCTCACCTCGGTCCTACGACGCATGCGCGGTCGCTCCTCCAATCAGCCGCTGAGCTATGCACCTCTTAGTGGTGTCTTAGCTCAGCGGCTCCAAGTGTGCTGGCGGCCAAATCTTGCGCTTCCCTCTAACAGGTAAGTGTAGCAGGCGTCCTGGGGGGGTTTCACAAAGCGGGGCATCCCAATTTTCTATAAGATTCCCGGGCCGATCCAGCTGGGTTTTGGTCCACTTTAAAGCACACCTGTGCATGGTACTTTATGTCACCCATGTCCCATCGCCTGTAAGCCCCAGAGTGAAAAATACAATTCTGTGAAATATTCACCTGTAGAATTGATATTATTTGTATACAGTACGTCCTGCTCCAGATATAATACTTACACTTGGGTTATCCTCCGCCAGATGGCGCTGCACTGCAGAGACATGGAAAAACAGGCTCCTCCCGGCCCTTCAAATACCCAGGGACCTCCCACAAATCCCCAGCATTGAAAAGCAGTGAACAAGAAGCCGGGAGAATTAAACCACCCAGAACAACTGGTAATGATAACAATGATAACAATCACCATACAGGGGATCCAGAAAAATGCAAAAACCAAGGTGGGGTGGAGCAGGACGTACTGTATACAAATAATATCAATTCTACAGGTGAGTATTTCACAGAATTGTATTATTCTTCGTATACAGTACGTCCTGCTCCAGATATAATACTTACACTTGGGACATCCAAAAAGCAGTGTCCATAAAGTAGGGTGGGATCCCCAACAAAAAACGACAACAGCAGACAGTTTAAACCACTGTCACCTGCAGAACCATACGGCCAAGACAGCATGAGCTGAGGCCCTAACATCAACATTGTAAAAACCTTGCAAAAGGTATGAGCAGAAGGCCAATGGTAGTGGCCTAGCCAACCAGTTCAACGGTAACCCGGTGCTGAAAGGCCCAATAGGCATCAAGCACGCGTAGAAAAGGAATCAAGGCAACAAGGGAGATTCTTCCCCTTGCCGGAATAGGCCTGAGTAACAGCCTGACTAATCCGATCGCTACAATAAATTTGGCAGAAGCCAAAGGCCGAACAAGGTACCAGGAGTAACATCCATTAAGGTAACAACCAGGACCAAACCGCCCAACTCCTGAGAGCAGACGAGATCGGGCACATTCAGGATGTAATGACCACAAGCCCCAAGGAACCTCGGTTCCCTTAAGGACACAGTGACTCCCAAGGAAAACTGCCAACACCTGTTTAAGGAATGCAGAACCACTTCCTCAGCGTTGCTAGGAAAAAGGGGATAGCCGTGGATAACAATATCTCGAATAAATTAACATAAGAAACCTCCAGATGTAGAGAGTCCGGCTTCAGGCGGAACTCCACCTTATCCTGGTGTATTTCAAGGAAGGAGGACTAGGTAGACAGAGCCGCCCACTAACACACGCCTCACGAGGAAGAACAACCTTGAGGATAAGGACAGCCAGACAGCATCCTGAATAGGACCAAGGGACAAATCCTGCAAGCAGACAGAAAGAATTCAATTTTAATCCCAACAGGGACCATAGGAGTACATGGAGGACGCACATGAGCACCCCCTGAAGGAAGTCTTAAGCAAGGAAGACTGAACCAGAGACTGCTAAGGCAAGGTGGACAGGGCAGAGCCTGACCCATCAGAGAACTGAGCTGGGGAACCAACTCCAATTCATGCTGAAAACCACACTGGAACCCTGGCAACCGAGAACGCCCAACAGGTAAGAGAACTAGACTCGCCCCAAACAATGTGGGTATGCCATACCCTACAACAATAGAAGAAGACTAGGAAGAGGCTTACTCCTAGCCTTTCCATAGTCACAAAACACCGAGACAGCTAAACTTGTCTCCATCAAAATGCATGTTTCAGCAGTCAGGCCGACTAGGCCAGGGACCGTGGATTGGAGTGACGTAAAGGGGGCCCTGAGTGATCAACTGGCACTCCTGGCAAGGTGCAGAACTACTGACCACAGTACCATGTCTGCAACCACACTCTACTAGGTCAGCTGGGGGCCACCAGAATCACTGGTCCCCTTACCAGAGCAATCTTACGCAGAACCCTGCCTAGCAAAGGGAATGGAGAAGGACATACAGAACCGAACGTCCTGGCAAGACGTTACTAAAGGCATCCGGACCACTGACATAGGATCCTGGGACAGGGAAACAAGGCCGATAGCCTGTGAAGGTCACGGAACCCAACAGATCCATGACTGGTTGACTGGTTGGACTCCATAGCGACACGGGGATTAACACAATATCACTAACATGGGAACGGAGCATAAGGGACCTCTTCCGAGCAAGTCAACAACGGCCCACCAGTTGCATCCCTGCCTGGTGTTAAGAGACCGGGACAGCAATGAGGGACTGAGCCCATGAGACCAGGTTGCCCACCAAATTGCTGAGAGGGGGAGAATCTGGTTTGAACCTAATCCAGAATCATTCCTATTAATGGAGTTACCACTTTAGGGAACAACGAGGACTCGGGGTGATTGAACACCCATCCAAATGACTCCCAATGGACCCACCAGCCGGGTATCCAACTATCCTGACGCAGAGACAGAGAAGTGAGGAAGGGCGTCCGGGTAGACATCGCGCGGATGCCCCTTGGTCTCATCAGAGACATCACCATTGACAGCACCTGAGTGAACACTCTGGGAGTTGAAGAGAGGCCAGATAACAAGGCCACAATTAACCGTGTTGGACTTCCAACGCGAACCTGGAGAACCTCAGAGGCCTGAGGGCACAGGAATGCAAACATAACCATTGTAGAGTTCCCCAGATGGCAAGAAGCCCACTGGGCGCAAGGTGCTGATGGCCCAACTCAAGAGTTTCCATGCGGGAAACTGCCTGTAATTAGAGAATTGCTGTGAATCCAGAATGGACCAACCCGACCCATCCTTTGGGGGACTGTGGAGGGTGGTATAGCGGCCCTTGCCTCTGCCTATTACGGGCAATCTGCAAGAGACCCTCAGACCTTACAGGCCTAGCATGGCCTGTGCCAGCAACTGAACAGCGGCAGGGACCAGGAGTACCTGGGACCTGATAAAAACTGGGGAAGGCCGTGCAGCAAAAGCCATCCTGTATCTGGAGGACACAACCTCCTGAATCCACCAGAATGAGGCGAGATGCCTCCTGATAAGAGCAAGGTGCTGCAGCCATCCCCTCACCCAGACGGGCGAGGGCGCCCCATCATGCTTTAGGGGGTTTGGTGGAAGATTTGGGCTTAGCCCCGCCGGAGGGGCCAGAGCATTGTCTGCTGCTCGTGGGGCAGGAGTCTGCAAGAAAAATCCGGAAAGACACCCTTGGTTCCTGTTTAACACTAAGGTAGGGGGGGAGGAGGGGTGCCCCTGCCTCGAGGGGGCCGAGACGGCCGTCTGCGAAGGGGTGATTTGCCCTTTTTACCGAACAGGTCTAGACGGGCCCCAAATAGGCGTTGCCCTCTAAAGGGGAGCCCAGTAAGAGTCTTTTTAGTAGCATCATCAGCACCCCACTGTCGCAGCCAGACCAAGCGACGAATAGCCACCGCAAGGGCGGAAGTTCTTGCACACATTCTAATCACATCATCCAGCGCTAATAGAATAAACTTCACAAATACATCACAATTGGAGAGTGCATTAAACACCTCCCAGGGGAGATCCTCGGGGTGATGATCGAGCAATTTTTTGATGAGGGTTCTAGCGGCCACTGCAGTAATGGCCGTGGCACAGACCGGGCGCATTGGAAGTTTACTGGGGCATTCCCATTCCTTGAGCACAAGGGCATGGAAATGAGCCTGCTCAAAAAATTCCAAACGTGCAGTCGCAGTATGGAAACGCTCCCCTCTAGGCTTGGGGACCTGACCGGGGGGAGAGATAGACAGTGCCTTAAAGACCTTAAGCAACAAGTCGTCGGTGTCACACTGGCCCCAGTATTCAGGGCCAGAATCGTCATGACTCCTCTGCCTCTCATCAGAAGAGCTTGAGTCAGAGAACAACTCCCCTTCATCAGAAGGGGTATAGTCACACGGAGTAGCAAACCCCTCAGTTCTCATAGAACAGAAACATGAAACATGAGGCGACAGGTGTCGCTTTCTACCAGGGCCCATTCGCCCCGACAACCTAGCATTAATCTGTTCAGCCGTAGGCAGCCTGAAAGGCCCAGCAGGCTGCAATTCCCCACTTGTAGGCGACACAGCAGGAGAGTGATTTAAGCCTGGGGAGATAGGCGAATTGAAGCTAGGTGTAGCCACTGGCCGACCAGATTGCAAGGCCAGGGCTTGCTCGGCACAGGGTACGCAGACCCGTGCCCTGTCAGCATCAGCATGGGGTTGTCTACACGCTATACACAGCCGGTCTTGTCCCAGAGGGACCCCGGTCACATAATTCTGAGATGCCTCCATATGGTGATTATTCAAGGCACAATATGCCAGTAGGGATTTACACTATAAGTAACCCCAAAGACCCGCTATGGAAGTGGGAGAATATTACAAGGCCCGCTATAATTTTACACCGGGCCGGGAGAAGCCAATGGTGTTCACCATGCTCAACATAATGGGAATAAAGGGGTGTCAGAACCATGCACAGTAAACAAGGATCATGAAAATCGCCCGCGAGGGCACTTACAGACCAAGGGAGGAGAAGGACCGCTACCACGCGTGCGTGCGACCAGCATCAAAATGGCGCCAAGCGAACCTTGAAGGGCGGGCCAGAGCAGGCTGTGATGCGGAGCACGCCAACCAGGTCCCCGCCCCCCCCCCCCCGAAGAGAGCAAAGCTCTGAGATAGTCACAAGTTGTCATGAGGAGCTTAGTGCATGGCACACTTAGAAAAAAATGATTTGCCAATGAAGACACCGCAGAGTCTGAGGCGCCGCCTGCGGCGGCGACAATACACAGTAAAGAACAAACAGCGCGGCTCTGACACCAGGAATACCAGTCCGGGGCAAGACTAAGGCCATAACGTGTAAAACATTAAGACCACCACACACACACACACACACACACACACACACACCCTTCTTTCCCCCCGGGTTAAGGGGGGAACGAGGGAGGATGGCGACCCTTTGTACAGGGCCCACTGCTACACGGGGCATGGGGCAATAGTGCGGGAGGGGCATCCCCTAGAGGCTCACCATCAGCCTAAACCGCCTACCCTTTGGAGGGGGACTGCGGTGGAGCATGGCTCCGTTAAGCACGCATGGTGCTGCCTAGCTTCACCTGACCAGCGCAGCCCAGGCTGGGAGGCACATCACAGGGTCGCAGGCTTTGGTAGCCCCGCTCACCTGCGAGAGAGTGATACATCATGTCTTCGCAGTCAGCACTGCATAGAAATCTGGGTATTTGTGGGAGGTCCCTGGGTATTTGAAGGGCCGGGAGGAGCCTGTTTTTTCATGTCTCTGCAGTGCAGCGCCATCTGGCGGAGGATAACCCAAGTGTAAGTATTATATCTGGAGCAGGACGTACTGTATACTAAGAATAACTACTTACCTTTTCTATGCACTGTCCCTATTGATGGAGCACTGACAAATGGCACCACACTGCATGTGTGCGCAGTAATTTCCAGGTCTATCATTGTGAGCTGTATGACAACGTGTTACTGTAACTATCGCATACCCCCCAACCGTCCCGTTTTCCCCGGGATGCCCCTCACTGGCTGTAATGGAGCGATGCCCCTCACTGGTTGTATTGGCTGGATGCCCCTCACTGGTTGTATTGGCTGGATGCCCCTCACTGGTTGTATTGGCTGGATGCCCCTCACTGGTTGTATTGGCTGGAGGCCCCTCACTGGTTGTATTGGCTGGATGCCCCTCACTGGTTGTATTGGCTGGATGCCCCTCACTGGTTGCATTGGCTGGATGCCCCTCACTGGTTGCATTGGCTGGATGCCCCTCACTGGTTGCATTGGCTGGATGCCCCTCACTGGTTGCATTGGCTGGATGCCCCTCACTGGTTGCATTGGCTGGATGCCCCTCACTGGTTGTATTGGCTGGATGCCCCTCACTGGTTGTATTGGCTGGATGCCCCTCACTGGTTGTATTGGCTGGATGCCCCTCACTGGTTGTATTGGAGGGAAGCCCCTCGCTGGTTGTATTGGAGGGATGCCCCTCGCTGGTTGTATTGGAGGGATGCCCCTCACTGGTTGTATTGGAGGGATGCCCCTCACTGGTTGTATTGGAGGGATGCCCCTCACTGGTTGTATTGGAGGGATGCCCCTCACTGGTTGTATTGGAGGGATGCCCCTGTCACTACAGTCCCTGGCTGTAATGTGTTTGCGGAGGCCCTGTCTGTATTATTATTATTGTTACTTATTTAATTCTTAGATGGCGTTTACCTTTAAGGGTGTGGATGGGGGCATGGCCGGGGTTGTGGCCGAGGCGTAGTTTAAATGTTAAAAAATCTCTTCTCGTGTCCCTCTTTAACCCTTTTGTTGCCAAGCACGTAACACCTACGTGCTGGCTTGGCTGGGCCTTAAGTGCCAAGCCCGTAGGTGTTACGTGCTTGACTTTCCTCGCTTCTAGTTTAAAAAATAAAAATAAAAAATACTCACCTGACCCCTTGTTGGATCCGGCCGGGTCTCCTCTTTAATTTGGTGCCATCCGATCCCCCGTGGGGGGTCGGATGGCTCCAGGAGAGCCCCCGGAATAGGCCGCCCCCTCCCCTGCCTCTGCAGCAGCAGCTGCTAACTGTAAAAAAAAAAAAAATAAATAAAAATGACATTCACTTACCTGTGTGTGCGCTGGCTCCCGCTGTCCCTCCTCTTCACCTGGGGGGCCTCCGATCCCCCCCCAGGACTTACCGATCTTCAGGAGAGAGCCTGGGAGGCTCTCTCCTCTCTTCTTCTCGATGGCGGCCGCCATCTTGCCTCTAAGCCCCGCCCCCTTGGGGGCGGGGCTTATGAAGTCATCCCGGCCCCGAACGGGCTTCAGCTTTCTCAGCTTCTCAGATGCCGGTGATCGGCGCTGGGGAAGGAGGTGACAGGAGATCCTCTGATCTCCTGCCTTCTCCTTCTCTGGATGCCGATCACCGGCATCTGTCAGCAGAGCGGCGAGGGACAAGAGCTTGCAATCGAAGGTAAGTACAGTAAAAAAAAATTTTTTTTTTTCTAATAAAATACTTTTTATTATTGTGTGGTGTTTTTTTTTAACAGTTAACCCTTTGTGAGCTGGTAAGGGGTCCATGAGACCCCTTATACCAGTTCACAAGGCTGGGGGGGTGGCAAGTCACCTGCCCTAGCGGGTGGCTTGCCATTAACCCCCGCACCCCCATTACCTGCCTCCCCAAAGGCCAGGGGGGGGCAGAAGAGCCCGGGCCCACATAGGCTATGTGGGCTCGTAGGCTGCAGGGTGGGGGGGCCACCAAAGCTGGCCCCCCCACTCTGTGCCTACAAGCCCCCATAGCTGGTCCCGGGCTGGTTACTTTGGGTAAGGGGGACCCCACGTCATTTTTTTTTTTGGATTTTTAAGGGTTTTTAACCCTTAAAAATCCAAAAAAAAATGGGGTCCCCCTCCCCGAGAAGGGGGACCCTATGTCATTTTTTTTTTTAATTAACCATTTGTCATCCAGCAGCTATAAAAGGCTTCTGGGCAGGAAAGGGTGTCTACCTATACATATGTGGTATCGCTGTAACCGGGAGAAATTGGGGTTTCTCACGCAATAAGATTTTATTGACAAACTTACATTTTTTATTACAAAAAAACTCTACAAATTGTGAAAAAATATATATATTTTTTTTTTTTTTCACACATTTCACCCAAAAATATTGAGAATACACCTAAAAAATACAAACAAGACATTTCATGTTAAAGCCCAGACTCTGTTGAAAAAAACAATATATAATTTTCCTGGGAAATCCCTGGAAATCCTTTCAAAAATGACAGTTGAACATGTGTAGCGCAAAATAGTGAAACATCGTCTGGCAACAGGGAGTGGCAAATGCTGCAGGTAGGCTGGCAGCGAAAGGGTTAAGCCTTTCTAAAGTTGGGAGGTCACTCCCCTGTGTATGTGCAGTACTTCTATAGGAGGCAGCTGGAATGCAGCAGCATGTTTAGAGACCAGTTCTCCTGCCTCACTTAAGTTTCATCTCACCAGAGATAAAGCAGACTGCTGTGTGAAGAAAACATTTTTTTTAAGTCTTGGACAAGGACAGATAGCATTACCCATCTATCCTTGCAGAAGGCGGAGCTATGCAAATCATCTCTTTATGTCTCTGGGCCATCCAAGGTCCTTAGAAATACTAAGGATGCAATGCCAAGGATTAGCTTTAAATTTACACAGCCATACACATCCAACTAGTGGACACGTGTCTCTCATCAGCACTAGAGCAGATGTTTCTGGCTGTATGGGGAGTGAGACTTGGTGAGTACCAAAACAGAGTCGCAAGCCAGTATGTGAATAGACCCATGTTAGGCTTAATATAGGAGGGCTAAAGAGACCAAAAAACCCTCTTATATAGGGGTGCTTAAGAGACCAAAAAAATACAATTCTGTGAAATACTCACCTGTAGAATTGGTATTATACACATACAGTACATCCTGCTCCAATATAATACTTACACGTGGGTAATCCTCCGCCAGAGGGCGCTGTTCACTGCAGACATGCAAAAACAGGCTCCTCCCGGCCCTTCATATACCCAGGGACCTCCCACAAATCCCCAGTATTGAAAAGCAGTGAGAAAAGAAGCCGGGAGAAACCAACCACCAAACTGGTAACAATGGCAATAACAATCACCATACAGGGGATCCAGAAAATGTAAAACCAGGGTGGGGTGGAGCAGGACGTACTGTATGCGCATAATACCAATTCTACAGGTGAGTATTTCACAGAATTGTATTATTCTAAGCATACAGTACGTCCTGCTCCAATATAATACTTACATGTGGGACATCCAATAGCAGTGTCCGTAAAATAGGGTGGGATCCCCAACAAAAAAGGCACAGCAGACAGTAAAGGTGCTGTCACCTGCAAACCTTGCTACCAAGTACGACATGAGCAAAGGCTCTAAAGTCAATCTCATAACAAAACCTTTGAAAAGGTATGAACAGAAAAAGCAGCGGTCTAGCAAACCTGTTTACCAGAAAAACCTGGTGCTGAAGGGCCAAAGGCACCCAAACACAATTAGAATTAGAACAGGATAAAAAGAGAGGAAGATTCTTCCCCCTAAAGGAATAGGCCAGAGTAACGGCCTGACCAGCCCAAATGCAACAAGAGCTTCGGTGAAACTTAGAACTCTCCCCAACGGGGAATTGAAAACTGGTCTCCCGCAAGATAGGCGGGGATACTGACCCCTTCACTAACAACGATCCGCAAGATGCCGAAACCTTTACTCAGGACCAGGAAGGCAAACCATCCAAGTAAGATCAGTCCAAAGAGCGCACAGGCCCTGGAAGCAAACGAGATCAGGCGCATACCTATGGAGGCGCCCGCAGACCCAAAAGGGCATCAGTCCCCCTAAGGGACAAGAAACAACCAGGAAAATGTCAACACATGTTGAGGGAATGTAGACCCCTTACTTCAGCATTACTAAGAATAAGGCCCATTGGCAGACTAAAAGGACTTAACTAATGATCATAAAACACCACCTTGGACAAAGGGTCCGGCGTAAGGCGGAATACCACCACAGCATGGTATATATATATATATATATATAATGAACGAGGGATAAGTAAACAGAGCCATCTTCTCAGGCACACGTCTGACTGGAGCAACAGCCCCCGGAGTGGCGACTTGAACTCCAAAACAGCTCAGACAGCATCCAGAATAAGTCCCAAGGGAACAATCCGCAGGGCAAACAGAATGAAAATTGATCCCAACAGGGACCATAGAACTACTTGGGAGATGCCCCTGAGCAATTCCCAAGAGAACTCCTAACAAGGAAGACTGAACCAGACTTCTACAGGAAGGCAGACAGAACCTGAACCTTAGAGTACCTAGATGGGGAGCCAACCCCAACCTATGCTGTAACAACTCTAGAACCCTGGGAACCGAGAACGTCCAACAGGGGAGAGACCAAGACTCACGCCAATCAATATGGGTAAACCATAACCCACAATAGATGGAGGAAGAAGAAACCAAGGAAGCTTGTTCCTAGCCCCCCATAGACCAAGTCACCCAGAAGATAAACCTGTCTCCAAAGGGGTGAACGAATCAGCTGTCAAGCCCTCAGACTAGAGTCTGTAGATTGGGACGACATAAGAAGAAGGAGCCTGACAAGGGCAAAACCGCACTCCTCAGAGAGCGTACAGGTCAGCTGACCTCAGCAGAAGCACCTGCGAACCACAGTTCACTAGGCCACCCAGGGGCCATCAATCTCACCGGTCTCTTTATCAACACGACCGTGCGCAGAACCCCACATAGCAGGGTGAATGAAGAGAAGACATATAAAATAGAAAGTCTATACATAAATTTACTAAGCCCCCATGACCAGAGTCAGAATATTCTGGGGCAGTAAAAACAAGGGCAGAGCCCCTGTGATATTAGCGAGACCCAACAGAGCCACCCTAGTTGGCTCTCAGAGGGACACCAGGATAGCACAACCTGCCACTGAAAAACATCCATTGGAGCGAATACCACTGAGGAACAGGGGACGTAGACCCCCACCCAGATCAGGATCAGGAACCTTCCAGGAGAATCATCCTGCTTCAAGCTCCAGACCAATAATAAAATAGGCCATTGTCTTCCAACAGGCCAAGAGTCCCCAAATAGACAGGTCCTGAAGAGGAGAAGTCCAGCAGTATAGAGTCAACTGAAGGCTCATTGTTTTAACAAAGCCAGTAGGTAAGATGGACCCTCTAAGGGACCCTACCTAGGAACCACGGAGGGGGGCCATTCACAGGAAGATGCAAGGAAGAAGGGGGTGCCCCCTGACAGGGTCCTTGAATTGGCCCAGTTTTGGGGTGATAAGCTCCAAAGCAGACCACATGTCCTTGATTCAGCTTTATTTACCACTCGGCGTGGTATAATAAAAGCTGGATGTAACTCAAGCTGGTGTTTGGCCTCCAGAGCACAGATGCATCATAGGATCAGCAGATGTGTAAACTACAGGCTTTCACACAGCAAGGCATCCCAAAAGGGGTCAACCAAATGAGGCGGAACAAAATCCTGGTTTTGCTCCCTTGATAAGCAACAGTCTGTACTGTGCAATATAGCCATCACATTTGTCAAAGGTTTGCTTTAAAAAGTAACAGTAAATGAAAAGCTTTGTATAAAAAGAAATTAAAAGTATTATAGATAGCGCCCCCCCCCCCACTCACCAAGGAAAGGGAAGGGGGTTAAATAAAATGTTAAATAAAATGTTAAGACTAGATTTAGTAATTCTACTGAAACCAGTTTTAACTTCTCAACTAATCTTGTTCAAAATATCAAGTTATTTATTAACAAGGAGAGGTAAATGAAACACTCCTGTTATTTTACAGATGTTCTAAAAGCCAATACAGATATTAGGGCTCACACTACAAGTATGATGGCAATTTACACTGGATCTCTAGAGTGCTTATGAAATACTTACTTTATTCCTTTACGGGTTATTACTTTTTCAGATGCAAGATTAGACAGTTTTCCAAACCGGTTTAGTTTATGTAAAGTCATTCTGTAAAGAGAAAAAAAAACCTCACATTTAATGTACGTTTGTGAGCTAAGGGCTACAGGTAAGTGTAGCTCCAGCACGGTCAACTCCACGGTGTGCTGGAAAAAAAGTGGGAAAAATGGTTAGATGCAGCATTATAGCTTACCTTACCCGGCCACCTGTCTCCACCAGTCTAATCAAATCTGCTCTATGCAGATTTGGTATTAGGAGAACAGGAATGAGACAAGTGTGGGAGTCATAACTCTGCTATTAGAATACTGTGGCTGAAATACATAAGAGAAAAGGAGTCCACAGAATCTAACCACTTTTTACATTGGACTGCAAGACATCAGTTAACATAAACACTAATACTTTAATCTCTAACCTACAAATGCCCTTTAAAAGTGACCCTTCAGTCATTTTTGATCAACATGACACCATGGAACATTCTAATGAGAGGTGGCCTGCTGCGCATACCTAGAAGCCCAGTACTGGGAAGAGGCAACTGTTGATGAAATGTCAGTTTACGGTTCTCTCCTATCCCTATTTTATTTTAGTTTTATACCTACAGTACCTGCCTACCTTTGTCAAAGGCACAACATAGACTGGTGCAGTCATTCGAAAGAAAAATTTCGGGAGGGGGATATGAATATTTGTATAGACTAAACTGAAAATCCAAGGTTAAGGTAATACCATTTATTGGCTAACTCATTTAGATAGAAAATGCAAGCTTTCGAAGCAGTTCAAGCTTCTTCTTCAGGCATAATCAGGCATAACTTACTACTATAGACTAAACTGATAATGGGATTCAAAGGTAAATTATTTCTTTGACTTAAAAGCTGTTGCCAGGACCCCATGGGAGAATGCTTCACCAGAATAAGATAATTGCAAGGTTTACCAGCACTTGGAGCAGATGGGTTAGCATGCTACTGACAATATAAAGGAGCACCCAGCTATTGTGTTATCATGGGCAGCTTTCTGCTTGCTTTTCAATGGCTTAGCAGGGAATAGGAACAGTTAGTCAGCAAAAGTGAATAGGGTGTTTGCCAGCCATGGTTTTGCTTTTGACATTGGAGAAACACAGCACAAAGAAAATGTAATTGAAACCATTTGGTGGGAAAGTACAATGAGTGCCTAGCCTAGCGTCTATAAGGTTTCCAGTTTGCATTCCACCTCTGAAATTTGGATACCCCACTGTGTGAAACCACCTCCACAATTGCCCTATATGCTTGTAACAGCACTCTACATGCTTACCTCGCCAAGGAGCCCACACCAAACGCACAGAACTGTACGGCTAGTGTGGCTGTGCACAGCCTAAGGATGCAGGGGTGCCATGCGCCAATCGCAAGTGCATCTAGAATTCCATTCAGCTTCTCCAGCGACACATTAATATGCATGGCCGAAGAAGCTGATTGGAGGAGAGCCATGTTTGTGCCGGGAACGCTGCAGAGGTATGTAGATCACGCAAAAGGGGTGTCACACAGCAGAAAATCCCAAATTGGGATGTCCCGGGGGGCGGACCAAACCCGTGATAGTCAAAATTCTGGATTTTTGTCCACTTTAGCAATTTATATAAAAAGTCCATTGTGGCAAGGCCTAAACCGGACCAACAGCCTGGCGCAGCTGGAAAAGACAGGTGGCGCCCATTTTGGAGCTTCCTTTCGCAACTGACATAACTGAAATGCACAGTAACAGTAAGCCCAGCATGACTTCCTGTTTGCAGGTGGCCTGCAAGCCCATGGGTAAATTCATTTTTATGTGCTGCAGTCTACATTGCCCTGAGGAGGGATACATATGAGCACTGCTTGTTGTGTTAGTCTGGTTTAAATCATTTTTGACTGTTGGCCCGCTTTAAGTGCAGAATACATGTTCCTGTATGAAGTGGACCAACAATTGTTATTGCAAAAATTACCATTAGTCCATTGTGGGCCGGCATTATCGAAACCCCTCCAAAAGCCTGGTCACAGGTAGCCCCATAATTACCAATTCCTCATTCCCTGGGTGGCTGCAGAGTGATGTGCAAACCTGTCTGGCAAACATGATAGGCCACCAGCAGTTAGGTGGGGCCGGTCCTGTGAACAAGAAAAACCATGCCAGGCCATTTTTACAAAGATGTTGTTCCACTTTAGGTTATGTAGGTAATCAGCTTTTAACCCTTTCGCTGCCAGCCTACCTGGAGTTTTTGTCACCCTTGGTGCCAGACCATTTTGCACTATTTTGCGCTCCCCATGTTCAAATGTGATTTTTGAAGGGATTTCCAGGGATTTCCCAGGAAAATGATATATTGTTTTTTTCAGCAGAGTCTGGGCTTTAACATGAAAAGTGTTTGTAATTTTTTAGGTGTATTCTCAATACTTTTGGGTGAAATATGTGCAAAAAAATAAAAAAAAATCTATTTTTTGCAATTTTTTTGTAGTGTTTTTTTGTAATAAAAAAATGTAAGTTTGTCAATAAAATCTTATTGCATGTGAAACCCCAATTAATCCCGGTCACAGCGTTACCACATATGTATAGGTAGACACCCTTTCCTGCCCAGGAGACTCCCCCAAACTGAAACAGCGCTTTAGGAGATTTTCAGATAAAATACAACTATGCACCGCGCTAAGCGCACCTTGCGGTCTTTCCAGAAAAAGAACCCTTTAAATTTGAAATACCCCCCCAAAAACTATATATTCTCTGGAAGTATACACCTCAGGCTTTCTAGGCGTACCAGGTTTGTTGACATGGGCGCAATTTTCTGGAAGTAATCCCCCAATCAATTCTTTGGTTGCACAGAGTTTCCCTAAAAAAGAATAAAAAAGAAGAATCAAAGCCACATTTTCCTAAAAAAAACTATATGCAAACAGAAAAAAACAAGTAAAATCTGAAAAAGCAACAACCCCCGAACAGAACAATACCCAACATGCATAGGTACTGTCAAGGGAAGAGTTGCCAAACACCCCAAAGTAAAGTATGAGCATAACGGTAATTTTGCTTAAAAATTTCAGCTCTGCAGACAAAGTGCGCACCTTGCGATTTTTCAACCAAAACAACCCTTTAAATTTAGAATATCCCCACAAACCATATATTCCCTGAAAGTACACATGTTAAGCTTTAAGAGTACTGAGCTTGTTGTAGTGGGCTCATCTTTCTGGAAGTAATCCATTGAAGAATTCTTAGGTTGCACAGGGTTTCCCTAAAAACAATGATAAAAAAGCAGAATAAAAACCATGTTTTCCTAAAATATCAATATGCAAACAAGAAAAAACAAGCTAAATCTGAAAGCGCAAGGTCCCCCGAGCAGAACAATACCCAACATGCATAGGTACTATGGTACCCCTTTTAATTGTCAGCCTACTTGAAGTTTTGTCACCCTCTGTTGACAGGTCATTTCTCCCCATTTTGCGGCATGATTAACCGTGATTTTTGCTGGAATTTCCAGAAAAATTTTATACATTACATATACATTTTTTGCAGCAGAGTTTAGGCTTTAACATGAAATGTCTTGTTTGTAATTTTTCTACTGTTTTTTGAATATTTCTGCTTAAAAAAACAAAAAAAAACAAAAAATATATATTTTTTAAACAATTGTTTCCTTTATTTTAAATAAAACCTTTTTTTTTTAATGAAAACCATATTGCATGTGATAGCCCCATTTCTCCCGATTACAACGGTACCACATATGTATCGGTAGCCCCCCCATTCTTGCCCTGGAGACCCCCCAAACTGAAAAGAGCACTTTATTACATTTACAAATAAAATACAACTACTATCCACACTATAAACATAAGGGGTTAATTAAAAAAAAAAATGACATAGGGTCCCCCCTTCCGGGGGGGGGGGGGCATTTTTTGGGGTAATTTTAAGGGTTTAGGGTTAGGCTAACCCTAACCCTCAAAAATCCCCAAAAAAACGACATAGGGTCCCCCCTTTTTGGGGGGAATTTTAAGGGTTAGGATTAGGCTAACCCTTAAAAATAAAAAAATCCCCAAAAAAACGACATAGGGTCCCCCCTTTTTTGGGGGAATTTTAAGGGTTAGGGTTAGGCTAACCCTTAAAAATAAAAAAATATACAAAAATAAAAATTTGGACCCCTTACCAGTTCACAAAGGGTTAACATAAAAAAAAAAACACACACACAAAAATGTCATTTATTAAAAAAAAAAAAAGTTTTTTTTTACTTTACTCACCTCACCCGATTGTCAGCTCCTGTGGTGATCAGCTGTCAGATGCCTTGGTGATCGCTGGCCAGAGGAGGGGGGGGGGGGGGCATGGGATCAGAGCATCCCCTGCCCCTCCACTGCTCTGCCCAGCGATCACCAGGGCATCTGACAGCTCAGCCGAGGAGAGGCAGCAAGAGGCCCGGGAGTGACGGCTTAACAACAAGATGGCGGCGCCAGTCGGGAGAGCCCTTTCAGGCTCTCCCCTGAAGCTGAAGAGGCTGGGGGGGGGGGGCGATCGGAGGCCCCCCCAGTGAAGAGGAGACCCGGAGGGAGGCAGCGCGACTGCAGGTAAGTAAATGTCATTTTTATTTTTTTTACAGTTAGCAGCTGCTGCTGCCAAAACGGGGGGGGGGGGGCGGGGCTATTCCGGGGGCTCTCCTGGAGCCATCCGACCCCCCACGGGGGATCGGATGGCACCAAATTAAAGAGGAGACCCAGCCGGATCCAACGAGGGGTCAGGTGAATATTTGTGATTTTTACTAGCAGGGGGGAAAGTCAAGCACGTAGATTCTACGTGCTTGGCACTTAAGTGGAGTAGAAGCAAGCACGTAGAAACTACGTGCTTGGCACTGAAAGGGTTAAGTCATGCATTTTATTACTGTAGTATTGATTTTTTAAGGCTGCAAACACTCACTCATAATGGAATCCAATGTCATGATTTCCTACGACGATGAACAGCTCTGTGTGAGGCGAGTGCCTGAATATGGACTGAAAGCGAGCTACATCATTGGCCCAAGCCTGGAGAAGAAAGAATAATTAAAACAAGAGTGAATTCAGTTATGGCCATGTCTTATGCACGAGTACATGAAAAGGTTCAGTCATGTTTCAGGGTTAACCATGTAAGTGTTTGTTAGCCACACAGAAGGAGCATTTAGAGTCCATTAATATATGCAGGAACTAAAATGGCACTTACCTTGGAGTTACTCCACTTGCCCTCATCAAACAAGTCACCTAGGATAAATACAACATCTGGTTGCAGTAGCCAAAGTGCACTCTGAAAGGATCTCTCCATTTGCCATTCCCTACATTAAAAAAGAAAAAACACAAATGTCAACTAGTTTTGATATTTGCAGGCTAAGAATTACAGTGACCTAGTGGTGCAACTAACCAATAATCGAACAATAGAGAGAAGGGGGGTTAAATGATTTTTGAGAGCCTCCGGGATGTGTAGAAGGGTTCACTTTTGAGAACTATTCTCATGCAGCACAGTGGAACATTGGACCAGCAAAATACCATTTTGTGAATACTCACCTGTAAAATGGGTATTATAAGTATGTCACACACCCCGCTTCAAGACATTCATTACACTTGGGTATACTGACCTGTAGATGGCGATCTTGCAGAGATGATAACAAAAAAAAAGGTCAGACCCTCCCGGCCCATAAATACCTGGGACCTCCCACTCATTCCCCAGTATAAAGATAGCAGTAAGACCAAGGGACCAGGAAAGCCAATAAAAACTAACAAAGGTTCACCATATAAAGGATCCAGAATACAAAAGGGCAGGGTGAAGCGGGGTGTGTGACATAGTTATAATACCCATTTTACAGGTGAGTATTCACAAAATGGTATTATTCTAAGTATGTCACACACCCCGCTTCAAGACATTCATTACACTTGGGACATCCAATAGCAGTGTCCATAAAGGGCGGGGATCCAAAAAACAAGGCACAAACTTAAACCACTGCAGCATGCAGAACTTAGCGGCCAAAAACAGCATCCGCTGAAGCCCGCACATCATCCTTGTAAAACTTGGAAAAAGTGTGAACCGAAGACCAAGTAGCAGCCTTACAAACCTGCTCAACAGAAGCCTGGTGCTGGAAGGCCCAGGACGCCCCAACAGCACGAGTAGAATGAGCAGTAACGTGAAAAGGGGGAAACTTCCCCTTAGCAGAATAGGCCCCAACAATGACCTGGTGAATCCATTTACTAATAGAAGACTTGGCAGGAGCCAAACCCTTTCTAGGCCCAGAGGGCCCCACAAAAAGGGCGCCAGTCCTACGAAAAGGAGAAGTAGCCACCAAATAGTACTTCACACAGCGGACCACATCCAAAGAATGCAAAACCCTCTCCTTGTCATTGCTGGGCTTAGGACACAAGGAGGGAAGAACAATATCCTGATTCAAATGAAAAGCAGGACCACCTTAGGAAGGAAATCTGGTATGAAGCGGAAAACATCCTTGTCCTGATGCCTCTCAAAGTAAGGAGCCTTAATGGACAAGGCTGCCAACTCCGAAACACGACGAACGGAAGTGATGGCAACCAGAAAAACAACCTTCTGAGTAAGCGTAGAAAGTGCAATATCCTGCAAAGGTTCAAAAGGAGGACCCTGCAAGGCAGACAAAACCAAATTCAAATCCCAAACTGGGAGCAAAGGCTTCCTAGGAGGCCGCACATGCGTAACCCCCTGGAAAAAGGTCTTAACCCGAGGATGAAGAGCAAAAGACTTTTGAAAGAAAACCGCCAGGGCAGAAACCTGCCCCTTCAGTGTACTAAGCTGCAAAGCTTGGTCGAGACCATGTTGCAGAAATTCCAAAACCCTAAGGATAGAAAACGCCCTGCAAGGCAAGGCCCTGACCTCACACCAATCAATATAAGACCTCCAAGTCCTATAATAGATGGCAGAGGAAGACTGCTTCCTAGCCCTAACCAGAGTCTGAATGACAGCATCAGAAAGACCTTCCTCCCTCAAGATGGAGGTTCCAGCAACCACGCCGTCAAAGCCAGCGTTGGTAAATTGGGGTAGAGCAGTGGCCCCTGAGTGAGCAGATCCAGCAGAAGGGGCAGGTCTAACTGATCCTCCGCCAAACCTTACCACGTCTGCGAACCAAACCTGTCTTGGCCACCTTGGAGCCACCAGGATTGCTGACGCGCCCTGTAGGGCCAGCTTGCGCACCACTCTGCCCACCATGGGAAAAGGAGGGAACAGGTACAGAAACCCCAGATCCCTCCAGTTCAGAGACATGGCATCCACTGCCAGAGCTAGTGGATCCCACGAGAGAGACACAAATGCTGGAAGCTTGTGATTGTGACGAGAGGCAAAGAGGTCCACCTCCGGAGACCCCCACCGGAGGCAAAGCGACCAAAACACCTTGGGGCAGAGCGACCATTCCCCCCGGCAAGATGACCCCCTGCTCAGGGAGTCCGTCTCAGTGTTCTCCACTCCCGGAATGTACACCGCCGAGATGCATGGGACATTGCTCTCTGCCCAGGCAAGGATCAAGGACACTTCCCTGAGGGCACGCCTGCTGCGAGTCCCTCCCTGGTGATTGATGTAGGCGACCGCCGTCCGATTGTCCGACCGAACTTGAACCGGTAGTCCCCGTAACTGAGTCAAGTGAGCCAGAACCAACCTGATGGCTCTCGACTCCAGAACATTGATGGGATCGTGAGCCTCCAGAGGTCCCCACAGCCCCTGAAACTGAAGATCCTTCCAAAATCTCCCCCAACCTGACAGGCTGGCATCCATGGTGACCGTCTCCCAACGAGGGGTCAGAAAGGACCTGCCCCTCGTCAGATTGCTTGGTTTCAGCCACCACCGAAGGGAACGCCGCACCCGGGGGGACATCAGAAAGGACTGATCCAATGAAAGTGGGGACCTGTCCCAGGCCGCCAAGAGATGGAGCTGGAGCGTCCTTGTGTGAAACTGGGCAAAGGGATCCGCCTCGAACGATGTCACCATCAATCCCACGAGTCACATCCCTAGCCGGATGGACGGACGGGGAATGGATAGAAGACGCTGAGTCAAATCCTGAATCAGAAGAACCTTGGCTCGGGGGAGAAACACCCTGGCCTGAGAAGTATCCAGCGACATTCCCAGGAACTCCACCACCCTGGAGGGAGTGAGGCAGGACTTGGGATAGTTGATCACCCAACCGAAGCTCTCCAGAGTGGACACCACAGTCCTGGTATCCAGCTGCGCCTGACGGGAAGACGCCATGATGAGAAGATCGTCCAGATAGGGCACGATGCGGATACGCCAAACTCTGAGGATGGCCATCACTCCCGCCAACACCTTGGTAAAAACCCTTGGAGCCGAGGTAAGGCCAAACGGAAGAGCCACAAACTGAAAATGTCGATTGTCCACACAAACCTGAGGAATCTCTGGTGTGCCGGAAATATTGGAATATGCAGGTAAGCATCCTTGATGTCTATGGACGTCATGAAGTCCCCCTAACGAAGTGAGTGGATGGCTGAGCGCAGAGTTTCCATACGGAACTTCCGGGGACGGACGAACCTGTTGAGCAACTTCAGATCCAGAATGGGACGAACGTATCCATCCTTCTTGGGCACCGTGGACAAATTGGAATAGAAGCCCAGGCCCCGGTCTGAGTGGGGCACCGGGCAGATGACAGCCATGTCCAAAAGACTTGCTACCGCCGCCCGAAGCCCCTGGGCGGCCAGAGGATCTGACGGTACCCGAGAACTGAGGAATCTGTGAGGGGGCCGGAACTCGAACTCCAGCATGTAACCGGAAGACACCACTTCCTGAATCCACCTGTCCGAGACCTCTTGGACCCAAACCTGGGAGAAGAGTAGCAGCTGTCCCCCCACCCGCAAGGGTGAGGGCGCCCCCTCATTGCTGAGCCGGCTTGGCAGCGGCTCTAGGCTTGGAGCCCCAACTGTGTCCTGGACGGGCCGACCCCTGCCCCTGGTCCAGGAATCACTTCTGGACGAGGGAAAAGCCAAACCCCTGCCGACTCTAGCCACACGAAAGGACTGAGAGAAGGAAGCCGCCCCCCGAAAGGGGCGACGCTGCTTCTTACGCTGAGGTAACTTACCTCCCTTTGCCACCCAATCCAATTTTTCTCCAAAGAGCCGCAACCCCACAAAGGGAAGGGCCGTGAGCGACTTTTTGGACACAAAATCAGCCGCCCACTGGCGTAACCAAACCGACCGGCGGATAGCCACAAGCAAAGCCGCAGCTCTGCTACACATCACCAAAGTGTCGTCCAGGGCGGACAGTACAAAGGATAAAAATAACTCACAGCGCTTAAACCGGACCTTCACCATGATTTAATGAAAAGCCCAAACTCTTAAACGATTCCCCAGCATCTAAAATTAATATATTTTACATTTTTAGTCACTAACTTATTATTCTTTCCCCCACTGGGCTGCAACTCTGTTCAGGAATTTAGGATACGGGCGCCGCCATCTTGACTCAGAAGCATCACACTTACTGAGGAGAGGAGAGTGGGATAAGGTACAGGGGGGCAGGTTATAGCTGTGCTTTGCTCAGACAGAGCAGAGCTGGGGTCAGGGAAAGGTCAGCAGTCCCAGAATGCAGAGCAGCACAGTCACTTCCTGTTTGCAGGCTGCCTGATAAAATGGCGGCTTCCATAAGCCGCCATCTTGGATGTTTAAAGGCTCATAACATGCAGTAGATGCAGGTTGGATGATTTTTAATGTGAGCAATCTGTATGTACAGTGTGGGGGAAACATATAAGATAGACTCTTATTCAGAGTGAAGGTCCGCTTTAAGGTCGGCAAACTCCTCACTAGCCGGGTCAAGCCCGGACGAGATCAACAATCCTCTAACAACCGACCTGGGAGCAACCAGTACAAGTGCAGAAGCACAAACCGTCCAGCAAGGGCGATCCAACCTTGGCAAAACCATGACACGCCATCTGGTCAATGCATTTATCCTCACCATCCTTGAGAGTAGTGCACTCCGGAGAATGGAGGACTGCGGAGCTGGACAACCCCAAGACAGGAGCATCCACCTCGGGGGGGGGGGGGGTTTGACGACCAGTGCCTCACCGCGTCTGCCGGAAAGGGATATTTCTTGTCCCAACCCGGTGGAACACCCGGAAGCCATGTCGGCCTCTCCCATTCCTTGAGAATGATACCATCAAAATGCTTTTGATAAGGAAACTCCAAGCGCGGCTTAGTTACTTCAAAGAACTCCCCCTTCAGCGGAGGAGCCGCCTCGGGGGGAGAAATAGCCAGGACCTCAAACATATGAGCCAGGACCCTAGCGGTATCCAAAGAATCCCCCTGGCCCTGCTCGGTATCAGCGCCCACAAACTGCTGATCATCGGAGTTATCAGACTCCTCATACAACTCCCCTTCCTCACGCGGGGAAAAATCAGACCAATCCAGGGAGTCAAAATCCTCCCTATCAAAGGCCTGCACAGCCGTACACAAATGTTTTCTCTTTGCCGTGGCCTTTTTAGCAACGGCACTGGAAAAATACAATTCTGTGAAATACTCACCTGTAGAATTGGTATTATAAGTATACAGTACGTCCTGCTCCAAATAGATTACTTACTTACACTTGGGTTATCCTCCGCCAGATGGCGCTGCACTGCAGAGACATGTAATACAGGCTCCTCCCGGACCCTCAAATACCCGGGGACCTCCCACAAATCCCCAGCATTGAAAAGCAATGAACAAGAAACCGGGAGAATTTAACCACCCAAAAACTGGCAACTTATAACAATGATAACAATCACCATACAGGGGATCCAGAATAATGCAAAAACCAGGGTGGGGTGGAGCAGGACGTACTGTATACTTATAATACCAATTCTACAGGTGAGTATTTCACAGAATTGTATTATTCTTAGTATACAGTACGTCCTGCTCCAGATAGATTACTTACACTTGGGACATCCAATAGCAGTGTCCATAAAGTAGGGTGGGATCCCCAATAAAAAAGGTAACAGCAGACAGTTTAAACCACTGCCGCCTGCAAAACCTTGCGGCCAAAAACAGCATCAGCTGAGGCCTTAACATCAACCTTGTAAAACTTTGAAAAGGTATGAACAGAAGACCAAGTAGCGGCCTTGCAAACTTGTTCAACAGAGGCCTGGTGCTGGAAGGCACTAATAGCACGAGTAGGATGAACAATAAGGCAGAGGGGAGGATTCTCCCCCTTAGCAGAATAGGCCTGAATCACAGCCTGACAAATCCTTTTGCTGATAGTAGACTTAGCAGAAGCCAAGTCACTCCTAGGACCAGAAGGGACCACAAAAGAACATCAGTTTTCCTGAAGGACGCAGTTACTACTAGGCAATACTTCAGACACCTGACCACATACAAGGAATGCAAAACCCTTTCCTTAGCATTGCTAAGATTAGGGCACAATGAAGGAAGAACAATATCTGGATTCAAATGAAAGACAAACACCACCTAGGCAGAAAAACCAGCTTAAAGCGGAACACCACCTTATCCTGGTGTCTCTCAAATATGGGGGCTGGATAGACAGAGCCGCCAGCTCAGACACACGACTGACCGACGTAATAGCCACCAGAAAGAACAACCGTGAGGGTAGGTACAGCGAGAGCAGCATCCTGAATAGGATCAAAGGGAACATCCTGCAAGGCAGGCAAGACCAAGTCCAAATCCCAAAACAGGGACCATAGGTTGTCATGGGGAACGCACATGAGCAACCCCCTAAAAGCAGTCTTAATCAAGGAATGCTGAATAAAAGACTTCTGAAAGAAGACAGACAGGGTAGAAACCTGACCCTTCAAAGTACTGAGTTGGAGACCCGACTCCAACCCATGCAGTAAAACTCCAGAACCCTGGGAACTGAGAACACCCAATAGGGAAGAGACCAAGACTCACACCAGTCAATGTAGGTACGCCATACCTTATAACAGATGGAAGAAGAAGTCATCTTCCTAGCCTTCACTATGGACTCAACCATCGAGGTAGACCAACCTTTCTCCATCAAGATGGAGGTTTCAGCAGCCAGGCCGTCAAAGCCAGAGTTTGTAATTGGGATGACGTAAGGGGCCCTAAGTGAGTAGATCAAGCACTCCAGGCAGAAAGCACTGATCTACTGTCATCTGCACCACGTCTGCGAACCACACTCTTCTTGGCCACCTGGTGGCCACCAGAATCACTGGCACCCCTTCCAGAGCAATCTTGCGCAGAACCCTGCCTAGCAGGGGGAATGGAGGAAAGACATACAGAAACTGAATGTCCTACCAGGACATTACTAAGGCATCCATGGTCACGGCCAGAGGATCCTGGGACAGGGAGACAAAGGCCGGGAGCTTGTGATTGTGACGGAACGCCGCAAATAGATCCACATCTGGTTGGCCCCAACAGTGATACAGAGATTGGAACACCCTGTTGCAGAAGGACCCCCCCCCCCCGGAATGTATACCGCTGAAATGCAGGGAACATTGGCCTCCACCCAGATCAGGATCAGAGACACTTCCTGGAGGGCCCTCCCCGATGATTGATGTAGGCAACTGCCATCAGAATGACCGTGAACAGGCAAGCCCTGAGGATGAATAGTCAAGCGAGCCAGAACTAACCTGATCGCTCACAGCTTCAAGACATTGATAGGTGTATGGGCCACCTAAGGGCCCCACCTCCCCTGGAACTGCAGGGACTTCCAACCCCCCCCCCCCAACCTGATAGACTGGCATCCGTGGTGACCGTCTCCCAGGAAGGGACAAAAATACAATTCTGTGAAATACTCACCTGTAGAATTGGTATTATACGTATACAGTACGTCTAATACTTACACTTGGGTATTCTCCGCCAGATGGCGCTGTGCACCGCAGACATGCAAAAAACAGGCTCCTCCCGGCCCTTCAAGTACCCAGGGACCTCCCACAAATCCCCAGCATTGAAAAGCAGTGAAAAAAGAAGCCGGGGGAAACTAACCACCAAAAACTGGTAATAACAACAATGATAGCAATCACCATACAGGGGATCCAGAATAATGCAAAAACCAGGGTGGGGTGGAGCAGGACGTACTGTATACGTATAATACCAATTCTACAGGTGAGTATTTCACAGAATTGTATTATTCTAAGTATACAGTACGTCCTGCTCCAGATATAATACTTACGCTTGGGACATCCAATAGCAGTGTCCATAAAGTAGGGTGGGATCCCCAACAAAAAGGCACAGCAGACAGACAAAAGCACTGTCACCTGCAAACCTTGCTACCAAGAGTGACATGAGCAAGGCTCTAACGTCAACCTCATAAAAACCTTTGAAATGTATGAACAGAGAACAAGTAGCGGTCTAGCAGACTTGTTCCACAGAAACCTGGTGCCGAAAGGCCCAAAGATACCGAAGCACAAGTAGAATCAGAAATAAGGCGAGAAGAAGATTCTTCCCCTTAAAAGAACAGGCCTGAGTAACAGCCTGACAAGTCCAAAAGCTAACAGCAGCCTTGGCAGAAGCCGAAACCTTTTTCTAGGACCAGAAGGGACAACCCATCCAAGTAAAGACCAGGCCAAAGGCCGCATATTCCCTGGAATCAGACGAAATCAGGCACATACAGGATGGAGACGCCCGCAAACTCCAAGGGGCAACAGTCCCCCTAAGGGACCAGAGACAATCCAGGAAAACACTTCCAACACCTGTAGAGGGAATGTAGACCCCCTTTTCTCAGCGATACTAGGAATAAGGCCCAGAAGAAAGACAAAGTTTTGAATACATGAGCATAAGACACCACCTTAGGCAGAAGGTCCGGCGTAAAGCGGAACACCACCTCATCTTGGTGTATATATCTATGAACGAGGGCTAGCTAAACAGAGCCGCCCGCTCAGGCACACGGCTGACTGAAGTAACAGTCCCTAGAAGGACAACTTGAGGGTAAGAACAGTCAGACAACATCCGGAATAGGTCCAAAGGGAACACCCCGCAAGGCAAGCAGAACAAATACGAATCCCAACAGGGAACATAGAATTACGTGGGGGACGCACATGAGTAACCCCCTGAAAGAAGCATTAACCAAGGAAAATTGAGCAAAAGACACGCTAAGCACCTCGCAATAATCTGTTCAGCAGTAGCCAGTGTAGAAGACACATCAGGCTGAGAATCCCCACTTGTATGCAACTCAGCAAGAGTGAGATTTAAGCTTGGGGGAGTAGGTGAAGTGAAACGAGGTGCAGCCACTGGCAGGCCAGATTGCAAAGCCAGCGCTTGCTCAGCACAGGGTACGCAGACCCATGCCTTGTCAGCGTCAGCATGAGGTTGTCCACACGCCATACACCGCCGGTCTTGTCCCAAAGGGACCCCGGTCACATTATCCTTAGATGCCTTCATAAGGTGATTATTAGGCACAATATGCCAGAAGGGATTGACGCTATAAAGCAACCCTGGATGCCCCAATGACCCGCTAGGGAAGTGGGAGTAATTTTACAAGGCCCGACTATCAATTACACCGGGCCGGGAGAAACCAATGGATTCACCCGTCTGAAAGACACAATGAGAAGAAGGGTGTCAGAACTGAGTATAAAGCCGCACGGGCACTTACGGACCACGGTAAGTAAGAACGTCACGCGCGACCAGACAACATGGCGCCGAGTACCTCGAAGGGCGGGCCAGAGCGAGCCGTGACGCGGGGCGCGCCAGGCCCCGCCCCCCCGAAGAGCGCAAAGTCCAACCAACAAGCAGCCAATGAGGACGCAGAAGCGTCTGAGGTAACGCCGCCGGCCAGCGCGGAACATCCAAATGAAGGAAAAGGCATTTGCAGTGTAAAAAGACAAGTCAGTGCGGCGGTTGACACCACATATACTAGTCCAAACAGACATTACAAAAAGCCATATGCACGTAATCACAATACACTGACATCCACACCCCCCCCCCCCTTTCTTTCCCCCCCGAAGGCTACAGGGAGAATGAGGGAGGATGGCGGCCCTTTGTACAGGGCCCACCGCTACCGGGGCATGGGACAATAATGCGGGAGGGGCATCCCATAAAGGCTACCATCAGCCTATACCGCCTACCCTTTGGTGGGGGACTACGGTGGAGCAGCGCTCCATAAGCACGCATGGTGCCGCCTACCTTCACCCGACCAGCGCAGCCCAGGCTGGGAGGCACATCACACGAAGGACGGGTGGGAATAGTCCAACAGGGCCGCAGGCTAATAGCCCCGCTCACCTGCGACAGAGTGATAATTTCATGTCTTCGCAGTAAGCACTGCAGAGAAATCTGGGGATTTGTGGGAGGTCCCCGGGTATTTGAGGGGCCGGGAGGAGCCTGTTTTACATGTCTCTGCAGTGCAGCGCCATCTGGCGGAGGATAACCCAAGTGTAAGTAATCTATCTGGAGCAGGACGTACTGTATACTAAGAATACATTTTTTTTTTCAAGATTGGCCAATCTGGCACACACCTCAGATTGCGACTCCCCGCCAATGACCACATCACATGGGGTACGTGTCAAGCGAGGGGGAGACCGAGAGAAGATCCGGTCTGCCGTGTAATAGACCGCTGCGCACAGGGTACAAATAGAAATACATCATCCCCCCAAAAGGGATACCCCACACCCCAAACACAGCCTGGATTGCCCCGAGGGGGGCACAAGCCCAGTATCCGGGTAAGCCTCCATATGATGATTTTTTAATAATATATATATATATATATATATATATATATATATATATATATATTGCTCTTTTTGGGAATTACGCAATAATGCAACCCGGGATGCCCCTTTAAGTCCCAAGTGGGAGGATTTTAAGCCAGCTAAAATTTAACCAGGGACCCTAGACCAGGAGAACCCCCCTTTAATATGATCAATGGTCCACCTGGAACACAAAAAACAAGCACACGCTCAGATCATGCTAGAAATAGTTAACAACAGATGAATCAGATGGCCATAAGGCCACTCACCCGACCTTCAGTACCGCATGCCTGGCACAGGGAAGGCACAGGGAAGGCACAGTGTGCAGAGGGAGGGAGGGCCGGCACGGTTTGCGCGTCGCGCCCGTCTCTCCCAGCCAGGAGCCGGGACATGAAAGACGCGCGGGGCGGGCCATAAGCGCGCGCGAGCGCCCGGCCCCCCGCCCAGAGGAGAAGAAGCCCTCATGGGCTCACCGCCGCCATTGCCATACAGCTCCCGGAGGCCGGGACCGCCGGCGCCAGTCAAAGTGAAAGTAAAAGCACACACACACAGTAAACATACACACGCACACACACATAAATGATAGGAATCCATAAGCAAACCCCCCCCCTCTAAGGGTATCCGGGAGAGGGGGAAACCATGCCAGGGTAGGGCCAAGGGACGGGGCATCCCAAACCGGGATCACCAACCTGGATAGCCACCTACCCCTTGTTATGGGGTCTCACGGCTCCTAAGCACCAGGGGTGCCAACTACCTTTGCCCGGACCAGCAGCCTAGGCTGGGAGGCAAGTAACTTAGTAGAAGGGATCCGGGCAGAAATAGAAGAATAAAAAGTGGCCGGGAGTCATCCCGGCTACCTGCAAGGAGGAGACATCATCTTCTGACTTGCTCGCCTCTGCAGAGATGGAAAACTGGGGAATGAGTGGGAGGTCCCAGGTATTTATGGGCCGGGAGGGTCTGACCTTTTTTAGTTATCTCTGCAAGATCGCCATCTACAGGTCAGTATACCCAAGTGTAATGAATGTCTTGAAGCAGGGTGTATGACATACTTAGAATAGCATTGCAGCTTCTATTTTGACAGAATGGCGCTGGAAGTCACGGTTCTTTATGTAACTAATTAGCTTTGATTGTTGCACTAGGTATTGGCCTGCCCGCCTCATCGCCTGTTTGACCAGGCTGAGGATTATAACAGTGCCATTGAGCGCCACTTTGTATCGCTGTCTTTAAGGCACTGCACAGCGTATTCGCAAATTTTTGGCATGCTGAAAAGACTGGCACTGTATTTTAGCGCGCTTGTCGGCGTTCATTTCATCATTACACTTACAGGATATCACTGCTAGGGACAAAAGGGACACACTTTAGGCTGCGTTTTAGTTGTTGCTGTTCAAATTAAAAGAAGCCATGAAAACGATTGTAACAAAAAAAATAAATAAATAAACTAGGGTAGATGTTACCATTAGGTTATATATAATCACTCTGTGAGGTGTATTCTTTGTATGTGTATGTTTTTTTTTATTTTGGACCCTTTGTCATTGCAAATATTTGTTATCTTTCATGTGCAACCTTGGAAGCTACTTTTATTAATTGAGCTCCACGCAATGTTGTGTATATATTATGTATATTAAAATAACATTTTTGTCAACTAGTGTGCGCCCCTTATTGGTTTATTTATACATGCACTCCACTGCAATGAAGAGGTGTGAAAGGGTCCATAGATGATACATTGCAGGACTTCTCTTTACGTGCCTGCGTGCTCAAACCAAATGCAGAAATGCACATAGATCTGCATAGGTGTGCACCTGGTCTAAACCTAGTACCAAAGGACTGCACATCATGAGGGGATTCAAGAAGGGCTGCTTGAAGCTCCCTCTTGCATCTATTCCAGCACTGAAATTCAGGGACCTTTGCTTAGAGAAAACCTTGTATCCTATGGGGCTAGTGCACACCAGATCAACTGAAAGGCGGTGCATTTTGAAGAGTCTGCCAAAATAAATGTTATTTTCTCTCTCCTCCCTAGAAGACTCTTCCATGTTCAAATGTTACTACAGAGAGGCTAGTTTGCAAAGTTTGAATGATTGTAGAGACTCAGGTATGAAAAGCAAGGTGATGCCCCATGATTCCTGCACCAACACCATTTTATTTTATGAAATCCTAGTGAGAAGGTTCAAGCAGGGCATATAAAAATACAATTCTGTGATTACTCACCTGTAGAATTGGTATTATGAGTATACAATACATCCTGCTCCAAATATAATACTTACAATATATATACTTATAATACTCGGGTTATACTCCACCAGATGGCGCTGGACTGCAGAGACATCGAAAATAGGCTCCTCCCGGCCCCTCAAATACCCGGGGACCTCCCACAAATCCCCAGCATTGAAAAGCAGTTAACGAGAAGCCGGGAGAAATAAACAACCCAAACTAACAACTATAACAATGATAACAATCACCATACAGGGGATCCAAGATAATGCAAAAACCAATGGTGGGTTGGAGCAGGACGTACTGTATACTCATAATACCAATTCTACAGGTGAGTAATCACAGAATTGTATTATTCTTAGTATACAGTACGTCCTGCTCCAAATACAATACTTACAAATCGGGACATCCAATAGCAGTGTCCATAAGTAGGGTGGGACCCCCAAGAAAAAAGGCAGCAGCAGGCAGACCACTGCCGCCTGCAGAACCTTTCGGCCAAAAACAGCGTCAGCTGAGGCCCTAACATCAACCTTGTAAAACTATGAAAAGGTATGAACAGAAGACCAAGTAGGGGCCTTGCAAACTTGTTCAACAGAAGCCTGGTGCTGAAAAGCCCAAGAGGCACCAATAGCACGAGTAGAATGAGCAGTAAGGCAGAAGGGAGGATTTTTCCCCTTAGCAGAGTAGGCCTGAATCACAGCCTGACGAATCCACTTGATGATAGTAGACTTGGCAGGAGCCAAACCCTTCCTAGGACCAGAAGGGACCACAAAAAGCATCAGTTTTCCTGAAAGGTGCAGTAGCCACCAGATAGTACTTCAGACACCTAACCACATCCAAAGAGTGCAAAACTCTCTCCTTAGCATTGCTAGGATTAGGGCACAAAGAAGGAAGAACAATGTCCTGATTCAAATGAAAAGCAGACACTACCTTAGGCAGAAAGTCAGGTTTGAAACGAAACACCACCTTGTCCTGGTGCCTCTCATAGTAGGGGGGCTGAATGGACAGCGCCGCCAACTCAGACACACGCCTGACAGAAGTGATAGCCACCAGAAACACAACCTTGAGCGTAAGAATGACCAAGGCAGCATCCTGCACAGGTTCAAAGGGAGCACCCTGCAAGGCTGACAGGACCAAGTTCAGATCCCAAACAGGCACCATAGGCTTACGTGGGGGACGCACATGAGTGACCCCCTGGAAAAAAGTCCTGATCAGAGGGTGCTGAGCAAAGGACTTCTGGAAGAAAATAGCCAAGGCAGAAACCTGACCCTTCAGAGTACTGAGTTGGAGTCCCATCTCCAATCCATGCTGCATGAACTCCAGAATCCTGGGAATAGAGAACACACGACAGGGAAGAGACTTAGACTCACACCAGTCAATGTAGGCACGCCAAACCCTGTAATAAATGGAAGAGGAAGACTTCTTCCTAGTTTTAATCAAACAACCGAGGAAGACAGCCCCTTCTCCATCAAGATGGAGGTTTCAGCAGCCAAGCCGTCAAAGCCAGAGTTTGTAAATTGGGATGGCATAGTGAGCCCTGAGTGAGCAGATCTGGCACCAAGGGCAGAGCGTACTGATCTACTGCCAGCTGTACCACGTCTGCGAACCACACTCTTCTTGGCCACCTGGGGGCCACCAGAATTGCTGGCACCCCTTCCAGAGCAATCTTGCGCAGAACCCTGCCCAGCAGGGGGATTGGTGGGAAGACATACAGGAACTGAAAGTCCTTCCATGACATTGCTAGCGCATCCGAGGTCAGGGCCAGAGGATCCCTGGACAGAGAGACAAAAGCTGGGAGCTTGTGATTGTGGCGGGACGCAAACAGATCCACATCTGGTTGGCCCCAACAGTGACACAGAGATTGAAACACCCTGCTGCATAGG
This sequence comes from Gastrophryne carolinensis, assembly GCA_027917425.1. NCBI lineage: Eukaryota > Metazoa > Chordata > Amphibia > Anura > Microhylidae > Gastrophryne > Gastrophryne carolinensis. The sequence goes on along the minus strand of CM051239.1, from coordinate 309,476,808 downwards.
GACCATTCTCCCTGGCGAGAGGTACCCCTGCTCAGAGAGTCCGCCAGGCGATTTTCCACCCCCAGGATGTACATTGGCCTCCACCCAAGTCAGGATCAGAGACGCTTCCAGGAGGGGCCCCTTGCTCCGGGTCCCTCCCTGATGATTGATGTAGGCAACTGCCATCTGGTTGTCCGAGCGCACCTGAACAGGCAGGCCCCGAAGATGAGTAGTCAAGCGAGCCAGAACTAACCTGATCACCTGCAGCTCCAAGACATTGATAGGTGTGTGGGCCTCCTGAGGGCCCCACCTCCCCTGAAACCGCAGGGACTTCCAGAAGCCCCCCCAACCTTACAGACTGGCATCCGTGGTGACCGTCTCCCAGAAAGGGGCAAGAAAGGATCTGCCCCCAACAGGTTCCTTGGGTCCATCCACCACAAGAGGGACCTCCTGACCAGGGGGAGAGCACACAGACCCTGTCGAGGGACGCTGGGTCCTTGTCCCATACTGATAGGTGAAGTTGCAGAGGCCTCAGGTGGAACTGAGCATAAGGGACCGCTTCGAAGCATGCCACCATCAGGCCCACCAGCTGCATCCCCTGCCTGATGGAGGGATGGGGACAAGCTAGGAGGGACTGAGCCTGTGCAATCAGACTGTCCACGTTCTGCTGAGGAAGGAAGATCCTTGCCTGAACTGTATCCAGACTCATTCCTAGGAATGGAGTTACCAAGGAAGGGGACAGTGAGGACTTGGGGTGGTTGATCACCCACCCAAATGACTCCAGAGTGGACACCACCAGCTGAGTATCTAACTCTGCCTGATGTAGAGACTGGGAAGTGATGAGAATGTCGTCCAGATAGGGAAGCACGCGGACGCCCTGACATCTGAGCAGAGACATCACGCCAGCCAGCACCTTGGTGAACACCCTGGGAGCTGAAGTGAGACCGAAGGGCAAGGCCACAAACTGGAAGAGTTGATCCATCAGAGCGAACCTGAGGAACCTTTGATGACCTGGGAACACAGGAATATGAAGGAAAGCATCTTTGATGTCCACAGAAGTCATGAAATCCCCTTGGCGCAGGGAACTGATGGCAGAGCGCAGAGTTTCCATGCGAAAGCGCCTGCCCCTGACAAAATTGTTGAGGATCTTCAGGTCCAGAATGGGCCTGACAGAACCATCCTTTTTGGGTACTGTGAATAGGTTGGAATAAAAGCCCTAGCCTTTTTCTCTTAAGGGGACCTGGCAGATGACCCCCAGCTCCAGGAAGCCTTGCACTGCTTGCACTAGCTCCTGAGCTGACACAGGGTCCTGAGGAATCCGAGATCTGATGAATCTTGGGGGGGGATCGGCAGCAAACTCCAACTTGTAACCGGAGGACACTACCTCCTGAATCCACCGGTCTGAGACATGAAGCCTCCAGACGTGGGCGAAGTGCTGCAGCCGTCCCCCCACCTGGATGGGTGAGGGCGCCCCATCATGCCTGAGGGGGCTTGGGAGAGGATTTAGCTTTGGGACCCCAGGAGGAGCCAGGACGTCCACGTCCTCTGCCTCTACCCCAGAAATCTCCCCGGCCCCAGGGAAAGAAACCCCCCTTCCCTGTCTTGCACCACGGTAAGGGAAGGAGAAGAAACCCTGACCCCGAAAGGGCCGAGATTGCCGCCTGCGCTGGGGTAACCTGCCTCCCTTAGCAAACAGGTCCAGGCGGTCCCCAAACAGGCGCAGTCCTTTAAAGGGAAACCCAGTGAGGGCCTTCTTGGCAGCGTTGTCAGCAGCCCACTGGCGCAGCCAAACCGAGCGGCGTATAGCCACCACGAGGGCAGAAGTTCTGGCACACATTCTGATGGTGTCATCCAATGCTGATAGGACAAAATTTACAAAAACATCACAACTGGAGAGTGCATTAAACACCTCACAAGGCAAATTATCAGGGGCACCATCAAGCATATTTCTGATAAGGGTTCTAGTGGCCACAGCAGTAATGGCACAGACCGGGCGAAGCGGCGTCCCCGCACATGCAAAGGCGTGGGATGCCAGCTGATCAATACGCAGGTCTTCAGCATCCCGCAGGGTAGTAGAATCAGGGGAATGCATGACAGAGGTGTTAGATAGCCCTAGGATCAGGGCATCCATCAACATTTAACCACCACAGCAGGAAAGGGATACTTCCTATCCCAACTTTTTGGAACCCTGGGAAGTTTACTGGGGCGCTCATTCCTTGAGGACAAGGTTATGGAAATGTGCCTGCTCGGGAAATTCCAAACGTGATTTTGCTGTATGGAAAAGCTCCCCTCTTTGCCTGGGAGCCTCAACAGGGAGAGAGATAGACAGAACCTCAAAAATCTGGGTCAATAATCTGTCAGTGTCATTCGGGGCCCAGGGGTCAGAGCCAGAATCGTCATGACCCCTTGGTCTCTCATCAGATGAGCCTGAATCAGAAAAAAAGCTCCCCTTCATCAGACGGGGTATAGCCACACAGATTCCAAAACTCCTCAGTTCCCATAGGGAAAACAGTAACATTAGGCGTCAAGTGCCACTTCTTAGCAGGGGCCTTACGCACTAAGGACTTCACAATCAACTATATCCCCCTACTAGGTATGCACCACCCAAATAAATACTAACAGACAGGTGCCAACTATAGGGACCAAATAACATAAACCCTCTGTACCTGGTGGGACTCCAGGGCTAGCCCACCTATAGGTCCACAAACACTAGTTGCACACTACTATACTCTTAAATGCAGTTTATTAGAAAATAGAGTACATACACATAATACTACATACAAACAATACTACACACAGACAGTTAAAAAACATATAATAAAAACCCAAAAAGTGGGGAGGAGCTTAGGGGCTGTAAATATAGCCAATCAATTATTCAATAAAATATACATCCAGATAATAATGAATTTCATACTTCATAATGTGCAATGGCGCTTATGGGAAGTGCTAAGTGCATAAAGTGCCTAGTGCCTAATATATAAGTGTCCTATCCAGAAGTGCAAAAGTACACTGCTAAGAACTTGCAGTTTTCAACATAATCAAAAATCGTGCATGTCATGCAAAACCAATAACTCTAAAATAAAGTGCAGAGTGCAAAAAAGATGTGCATCTACCCTACTGCTATACCTATACAGTGCCCCTATAGAGTCCAATAAGCACCATCCACATACAATATATCACACATTAACACAATTTATCCATATATCGTCTACTTGCTCAAATATCAGGCCAAGCCCACTGTCCTCCCCACTTACCTCACCACTTCGCAATCAACTGTTCAACAGTAGCCAGTCTAGAAGACACATCAGGCTGAGAATCCCCACTAGTATGCAACTCAGTAGGAGTGAGGTTTAAGCTTGGGGGAGTAGGCGAAGTGAAATGAGGTGCAGCCACTGGCAGGCCAGATTGCAATGCAAGCACCTGCTCAGCACAGGGTACACAGACCCGCGCCTTGTCAGCATCAGCATGAGGCTGCCCACACGCTACACACAGCCGGTCTTGTCCCAAAGGGACCCCGGTCACATTATCCTGGGATGCCTCCATATGGTGATTATAGCTGCGCTATACGCCAATAGGGAATAACGCTATATAGCAACCCTGGATGCCCCAATAACCCGCTAGGGAAGTGGGAGTATAATTTTTACAAGGCCTACAAGTAATATACTAAAATAGGGCCGGGAGAAGCCAAGAAGGGTTCGTCCCGCCTGAAAGACATAAGCAGACAAGACCTTAAGTACATCGTAACAAAAGTGAAAGATATAAAGCCGCCCGCGAGGGCACTTACGGACCGCGGTAGGTAGGAGTCCGTCGTGCATAGGCCAACCAAGCAGGAAAGATGGCGTTGGTATACCTCGAGGGGCGGGCCAGTAACAGCGATGACACGGAGCGCGCCAAAGACGCCCCCCCCCCCGAAGAGCGCAAAGCCAGAACGGCAAGCAGCCAATGATGGCGCACCAGCGCCTGAGGTAATGCCGCCGCCAAGCGCGGAACCAAGTCAGCGCACGGCGGCGGCAAATTTAAAAAAGCAGTAAAGACAAGTCAGCGCGAAAGCACAGAATGCGTAACATACGTATCTATACACATACACACCCCCCCCCCTCTTTTCCCCCGAAGACTACAAGGAGGATGAGGGAGGACGGCGGCCACTTAAATAGGGCCCACCGATAGGCAGAGGCAAGGGGCAATAGTGCGGGAGGGGCATCCCATAGAGGCTCACCATAAGCCTGAACCGCCTACCCTTTGGTGGGGGATTGCAGTGGAGCAGCGCTCCTAAGCACCAACGGCGGTGCTGCCTACCTTGGTGATAGTATCATGTTTAATTTTGCCTTATTTTGGTAAAGTAATGTATCATATATGCCATGGTGTATCGGTATGACTGTTGATAGCACTCTCTGACCACTCTTTGCACTTAAACTCTTTTGTTGGAGCACTTTTTGTAGGGCCCTCTGCTCTATTTTAGTATTAGTTCTTATAGCCACCATCTGTGCAGTCACGATCCTTATGATCATACACCTATTAGCATATGTTTATCTGCACCATCTTTTCTTAGACAGCTGAACCGTATACACCTGGCATATTTTGTAAATTGTTCACTTACAATTTGATTTTCCTATTGGTAGTCCTATTAATTTCACCTGCAGGGCCCGCTCTTTTATTTGTGTATATACATGTATACACATGGTTTAATGTTTGTTATGTCATATAATGTGTCCTTGATGAAATAAACTTTGATTAGTTATTATAGTATGTGTGCGGCCTAATATATAGGGTGAGACAATAGCTATCCAACACTGGTGGATGGCCCCTTTGTCAGTACCCTTTGGTGGGGGATTGCGGTGGAGCAGCGCTCCTAAGCACCTAACAGCGGTGCTGCCTACCTTCACCCGACCAGCGCAGCCAAGGCTGGGAGGCATAATACTAGTGGAACGGGTGGGAATAGTCCTACAGGGCTGCAGGTTAATAACCCCACTCACCTGCGAGTAGAAAGCCAATTTCTCGTCCTTCGCAGCCAGACTGCAGAGAAATTCTGGGGATTTGTGGGAGGTCCCTGGGTATTTGAGGAGCCGGGAGGAGCCTATTTTCGATGTCTAACCCGATTGTAAGTATTATATTTGGAGCAGGACGTACTGTATACTAAGAATATACATCATACATATCCAGCTTTTAAAGGCTCTAGTGGCTCACTAGCTCTCACCTATGCACTTACCTCCTTAGTTTGTCAAACCAATGGCCACGTATTTCCCCCAGCAAATGGGGGTCAGATAAGAAGATGGCCTTCAGAGAAGGCGTGCTTTGCTTTGTAGAGGGACTCTTCAGCTGTGGCCAGCCACACTGGAATATAACTAAATAGTAAACCAGAAACTCACAGAAGAAAAGAACCAAAAAGATAAAAGCAAGGAGTTTTAGCAGGTGGGCACTTCTTCTGTTAAGGTGGGAACTCTTCCCAGGACCAAACCCATTTTTCAGCATAGCCATGGCTGCCAAACGTTGAAAGTTCTGTATTCATATCAGCATCACACAGACTCTTCAGAGATTTCATAAAAGTGTTGTCATTCTGCCTTCTGAAATAAATAAACCAATTGGTAACATTGAGAAATGCGTCCACCTTTTGCATTTTCTTTTGTTTTTTGGGTTTTGTTTTTGTTTTTTACAGAGAAGGCCATAGGTAATCTCAATGGCACATATAAAAAAATCCTGCCTGAAGGAGGCCTTGGATGCTATTGCCAACCACAATCCATCATCACAATAATAAAAAATTTCTAACACTCTGAGCAGTGGATAGCGAATGTAACGCCTTAAACTTCTATTCACCAGCTACATTTTATTTCTTCTGTTTACTTTGTGTGTCTATTTTATTTTAATGTTGGCACACATTCAAGTAACCAACACTGTTCTGACATTAAAGTGCTACTGCAGGCATATGTAACTGTTACACCATTGCGTCGGGCTACATTCGGCACTGTCCTAAACTGTTCACCGTTTTCAAATAATGAGTAGTTAGGGGGGAATGTGCCGGGGGGGGGGGCAGGGAGAAGTGGAAGGAGGCAGAGGCCGCAGTGCTCTCTCCCGGCATTGGCCGGAGAGAGGTGGAAGGAGGCAGAGGCAACTGCGCTCTCTCCCGGCATCAGCCCGGGAGGAGGGGGTAAAGTGGGGCAGAAGCCGCAGCGATCTCTCCCAGCATCGGCCCAGGAGGAGAGCAGGGGAAGGGGAGCAGAAGCGCTCTCTCCCAGCATCAGCCTGGAAGGAGAGCGGGAGAAGAAGCTGCAGTGCTCTCTCCTGGCATTGGCTCGGGAGGGGGGGGGGGGGCAGGTGGAGCAGCTTCTTTCTCAGCATCAGCCCAGAGAGGAGTAGAGCAAGGGTGGCAGGCAGGCAGACACCGATCTGAACAGGGAGGAGGGGGAAGAGACATTAAGAGGGGAAATTAGACATTCCATCACGCCTGGCCAAGGTGATTGGGGGACAGAAAAAAAAAGAAAAATAATTTTATTGGCTGAACCTGTAAACCCCGATATCTCAGCCATTTCTGCTTCAATTTAAAAACAGAAAACAGTTTATGACAGTGCCATATGTAGCCTGATGCAATGGTGGAATACCTTTGCCTGCAGTATCCCTTTAAAGTGTATTTATCTGCCACCAGGAAGGCTCACTGGGTGCTATACATAATGAGGCCTCTATGGGTGGCACAGGGAGCAGCACTGACAGTCTCATCTAGTTCAGCGCTGCCCATACAGGCTCTCATAGCATAGTTCCTGTGCCCACTGTGCCAATTAATGCACTGCGGCATTATAATTTTCAATCCAGAGTAGGCAGAGGGAGCACAAAGATGGTGGCAATGAGGTGGACCTGGCTGCGATTTAACAAGTGAACAAGAAAATGTCTTAAATATGACTGGGGGTTTAACGAACCTCGTAGTGGTGGGTGTGGCTGGGATGGCGGGGAGAAGCCCGATGGAATTGCCCAAGACATGAAAGCAGTACTAAGGCTCCCTGTATGAATGCAAGCGATCAGTCTTGCTCTCTAAGTGACCTGTGTACAAGCCCCTACACACAAATCCAGTTGGGGTGTCCGTCTTGGTCACACTGTTAGCAGCAGTGTGGTGGGGCATCCGAAATTGGGATGCTCCTCCTGCTGCAGGGTTCAGTGAACCTCCAGTAATTTTTGACTGGAGACGTGCTTTAATACAAACTGATAAAATACAATTCTGTGATTACTCACCTGTAGAATTGGTATTATGAGTATTGAGAAGATCCAGATTTAAGAAACATAGTTCTGAAAGACTATGGTTTATTTTCTGTATGTTAGAGTAACGCTTTAACACTGGACTTTTCTGTAATTGCTTTTGCAAGGCTTCTCCTTATCCCTTATTCCTTATCTAAGGAATGTGCTGCTTCGCATTGGGGGCCTCTGGGAACTGAGAAAACTATAAAATACTCCCTTAATTCAACCTTGTACATAGTCATAAATTTTCTGTTCTCATTATTTTTAACTTAGGTAATTGTCTGTTCTGCGCATGCTCTAACTATGAAAGTTTTCAATAAAATCAGGGGTCAGAAGCGTCCCCTGCACAGAGTGTGTGTTTCTCTGAGGTTTTGCTACACACCTTGTCGCGTGTATTGATTTCTCTTAGAATATAGTAATTGGGAATCGGACAACAGAAGCCAGATCAAGTCTGGTTAGTGACTTGAACGTAACATTACGTGGCGCTCCGAACAGGAACTCTCTATTTTGTCGCAAGAGGTATCGCACCCGCCGAACGGAACATCAACTGATGCCACCTCGGAACAGCAGACTTCAAAACCTGGCCAGGTAAGAGACAGCTTTTATGTACTCTTATACTCTGCTCTTCCCTGTGAGGCATCAGCGGGTCCGTTCTAAGGTAAGATAGGCATAGCCAGCCTCTGCGAAAGAGGGTCATTTTAAGAATCCTAAGGCGCTTCTGTTGTCTGCATTTGTTTTGTCTGTTTGTATTTGTCTTGTCTGTCTGTTCCCTTAAGAATTTGTTATTTTTGAGAGTGTGATAAAAAACTTTATGAGCCTGGCATTTAGTTAAAAACTTTGGAAGGTCATTAGACGCCCCATCCCACTGGCGAGGGTAAAACCGCTATAACCCAGTGACGGTGAACGCAAGTGGTGACCAGAAGAAGTTTTAGATAAAAATTTTACCCTGTATGGTTCCATAGCTCATTTAGGCGTGAGCTAGTTTGTCAAGTTGACCGGATTTGACGGCGCCTTTACGGTGCATGCCAGCCGATCTTAACTTTGTTAAGTTATAAGAACCACAGTTCCCAGGCTTAGTTAGAAGACCAGGACTAGTCGATAGGTGATTTCAGAAAATTAAAGCCAATATTACTGGGATGGGAATAAGATACAATTAGTGTATCTAGGACTGTCACTTACCCATATGATAGGTGATGTGTTGTTTGTGGTGATTTCAGAAAATTAAAGCCAATATTACTGGGATGGGAATAAGATACAATTAGTGTATCTAGGACTGTCACTTACCCATATGATAGGTTATGTGTTGTTTGTGATCCTAATTGTTTGTCTTGGATTATGTGTTGCTATTTGGTTAGCGTGTAGGATCACTAGACATTACCAGGAGAGACCCACAGAGAGGTTAGACCCCAATACGGTACCTGAGGCAGGTTGCTAGGAAGGTGGGAAAAGAACAGTCCAAAGAGATACCCCAGGAAGAGAAGTGGCAGACATTAGAAGAAATCACCAGGGAAAGGTGTGGCTTAGATGCCGCTAGGAATTTGAAAAAGATTTGGAAGGAATTTACGCTAGTTCATAAATGACAATTAGATTTAGGGAAATGGGAACAGATAGCTAAAGGGAAACATGGAATTATTTTTGACAAAGGATGGGATCATCAAGTAGAATGTGCTCTGAAACTTTCAAGTTTAGCAGAAAAGGAAGGCTGGACGTACAGTCCACAGAGGATACAATGGAATACTACACCATTGCTTCATCCCCAAGTAGACCCCATACCTGATGTTCCAACAAACCCAGTACTGCCACCCCCATATGAAAAGACAGTAAAAGAAAGAAACTAGTAAGTTGTATCCTAGACTCCCCATTGGCCAGTAACAGTACGTATGGTCCAGATCCAGGACCAGATGATGGCGATAGCGGCTTATGGCAATGCTATTGTGGAATGATAAATAAGGGTTGGGACAGAATGTGTACTCAGTGTAAAGTAAGGGAGCAGGATAAAGTAGTAAATGAAGAAGGAACATGGAAATGTAAAGTTTGTGGTTGTAGGGGGATGGGTTTAGAAGAATGTAATGTTTGTGGAGCAGATCAGCAAGGAGGGGATCCAGATGAGAAAATAAATGGTGTTAGCACAAGAAAGAAAAAAGTAAATTTAGTTACTGAAAAATCATGGACTTGCCATCACTGTATGACTTATGGTTTACCAGAAAATGTTACACATTGTCCAAGGTGTAAAACTTATATGCTTGCAGGACCCCCTCCCAGGAACAACACATATAAATTAGTTGCGCCTGTGTTTACCCATACCAGGCAGAGTCCAGATGCTCAAAATGCAGGACAGTTTGTCAATTTATTAACCAAGAAATCCCTTATTATAAGCCATGGACTCCAGCTGAATGTATGGCTTTGTTGCAGAATGCACCTGATCCCCGTACTAGCCCTTCTAGGTTTGGCAGGTATGTAGTACAAATGATGGAGTCACATAATGCCACCTGGTTGGATGGAGAAGATCTTTGTAGGATGAAAATGTCCCCTACTATGTTTCATCAATTTACTGATTATATGAGAGCACATGTACCACAGAATGTTAGACTTGGGGACAGTAGAACTGATTTTTTATTTAACACTTGAACATATATTGATGAAGGCTTAGATGCTGGAAATATTGGAGTTCAAAGGTTGTTTGTTAGAGCCTATATTGATGGTTTAAAACCAACCATTAAGGAAAAGTTAAAGGCTACTACCCCAGATTGGAGAACTAACCATACTATGGCACAATTGTTAGCTAAAGCACAGGGTATTGAAATGGATATGCATGACAAGCCCAAGGTGCGTATGGTTGCCCAGGTTAACACTGATGTTAGACCTAAATCTCAAGGTAATTTTCAGAGTAAAATTTTAAAATGTTACTACTGTGACAAACCTGGTCACATTAAGAGGAATTGTAAGAAAGTTTGCTGCTGATCAAGGAACAGCCCCCAATAAGTCAGAATCTAAAAGTAAAGAGCAAGACTGACTAACGGCAGTAACATTCACAGTACCAGCCAAAACACCCATAATACCGATTGAAATTGATGGCAAAACAGTTGAATTTTTGATTGTTATAGGAGCGACTAAATCTGTCATTAGCAATAAAGTTTTAAGTAAGAAACAGCAGTCAGAAGCCCAAACTATAGCTTCAGGTTTCGATGGTCTGCCTAAAGTTATGCCCATATCTAAACCACTAGAGGGCAGGCTTGGTCCACACATGTTTATTTCTAAATTTTTAGTCTGTGATTCAGCTCCTTACAATTTACTGGGTGTAGATAATTTAACTAAGTTACAAGCAAAAATTGATTTTCAAGAAGATGGTCAAGTTGTTCTAACTTTGCCTGACCATCCTGATGATTTAGAATATTGTATGCAAGTACAAGCTCTTGAAGATTTTGAACTCTAATGTAATGCACTAATGTACTTACAGAGAATGATCAAGATTTACTAAGAACTGTACCTGACCATTTATGGTCTAAGTCAGGGTCTGATATAGGACTTCTCCCTGTCTCACCAGTAGAGGTCCATATCAAACCAGGATCTACCCTACCACAGCTTAAGCAGTACCCTTCGAGTGCTGCACAAGAACAAGCTATAGGAGAACAAATTGACGAGCTTTTGGCCAAGGGTGCTTTGATTCAGATGCAATCAGGGGCTAATACTCCTTTGTATCCAGTCAGGAAAAAGGTTTTGGAACCAGGACAGCCTGTGAAATACAGGATGGTACAAGATCTTAGAGCCATTAATAACATTTTGGCTCCAATAACACCAGTGGTTCCAAACCCTCATACATTGCTTTCTCAAATACCGAGTACAAGCATGTATTTTTCTTGCGTGGATCTAATGGGAGCTTTCTTTTCGGTTCCTTTAGCACCTGAATGTTACCACCTCTTCGCTTTTCAGTCTTGGCAGGATGGAAACCATCAACAGATTGTGTACTTCTACAATAGGTAGACGTTTTGCTTCTTTGCTGCCCAGACAAAATCACATGTGAGGAGGGTACTTTGTCTCTTCTTACATTTTTGGCTGAGAATGGCTGCAAGGCTAGCAAAGAAAAGCTACAATTCTGCCAAACACAAGTTACCTTTCTAGGTCACTGCATTTCACAAGGCACTAGACACCTTACTAAAGACAGAGTGGAAATAGTCAGGAACATGTCACCTCCTAAGACACATAAACAGTTAGGAGCGTTTCTAGGACTCATCTCTTACTGTAGACAGTGGATTATGCATGCCAGTTCACTTATGCAACCACTGTATGATTGTGTCAAAGTCACACTTTTTTTTTTTGCCTAACACCAGAAGCAAGAGATGCTTTTGACCAACTTAAACTTGCAGTCACACAAGCACCAGCTTTAGGTCTTCCTGATTATTCTAAGCCATTTACACTCATGGCTACTGAAATACAAGGACACGCTACAGGAGTTTTAAGGCAGGCACATGGCACAAAACAAAGACCTATTGCTTATTATTCGTGTAGCAGTAGTTTCTCTATTGGTAGACAAAGCTTCTGAAATTGTACTTGATAATGAATTAGCTGTGTCTACCAATCACGACATTCATGGGATATTATCACAGGTAAATCCCAAACACCTGTCAATGGCTAGACAGCTTAGGCTGCAGTGTACCCTTTTACTACCCCCAACAATTAAGTTTCAAAGATGTACTTCTCTGAATCTGGCGACTTTGTTACCAATTTCTTCAGATTCTGAAGGGGGGAGTAATAGTGAAGATTTTGAGAATTTTTTAGAATTTGAATATACTGAAGACACACATGACTGCATTGAACTTATGAAGCAAGAAACAATGGGTTTACCACATGTGCATGATACACCTTTAGAAAACCCAGAATTTGAATTTTTTGTAGATGGCAGCAGATATGCTGATGAAAAAGGACAGTTTCATACAGGTTATGCAATAGTAACTGAACATGAAGTGGTAGAAGCTGAGCCATTACCACCTCATATGTCTGCTCAGGAAGCAGAACTTACAGCCCTCTCTAGGGCATTAATGCTGCTAAAAGACACTACAGGCACGATCTGGACAGACTCCGCCTATTCTTGGGGTATTGCCCACGATTACGCCCACCTGTGGAAAGCAAGGGGCTTCTTAACAGCTGCAGGAACCCCCATTAGACATGCTGATTTAAAGAAATTCTGACCAACCTGAACAATGTCAAATAGGTGGCTATAGTAAAAGTAGCGGCCCACACAAAACAAACAACCAAAGAGGCTAAAGGTAATGAAAAAGCTGACTTAGCAGCTAAACAAGCAGCTTTGAAGAAGGTAGAGAGTGTAAGTGTAAATCTTACCCAGGAATCGGCGGTAAGTATGGAACTGATCTTCAGGACAAAGTGATGTCTGAGGAAAAGGAAAAATGGCTCAGAGCAGGAGCCCAGCAAAATGATGGATTATGGGTCAAAGGAAGCCGATTGTGCTTGCCTAGCTTCCTATACCCAGAACAGGCACAGGTATCACACCTGCCTACACATCAGAGTGCAAACTCTATGGTAAGGAGTACCAATCAGACTTGGTATGCTCCAGGCTTTAGTAGCATGGCACGACAATACTGTGCAGCATGCTCTGTTTGACGGAGAACCCAGGACAGGTTGTTAAGACACCGGTAAGACATCAACCTAGGTCTCTCTATCCATTTCAAAGGCTTCAAATTGATTACATCCAACTCCCTAAGAGTGGACCCTTTGAGTATGTACTTGTGTGTATTGACTTGTTTTTGGGATGGCCAGAAGCTTACCCAGTAAAATCAGCAACAGCTAAAACCACGGCTAAGAAATTAATCACAGAATTAATACCACGTTTTGGTCTATGTGAGACCCTAGAGAGTCAGACCGTGGCTCGCACTTTACAGGTGAAATAATGCAAAACGTGATACAAATGCTAGGTGTCCAGCAGTCCTTCCATACACCCTATCACCCACAGAGTTCAGGGAGTGTGGAGAGACTGAATGGCACCATTAAACTGAAGTTACAGAAAACTATGAAGGAATTAGGTAAACCATGGATAGATTGTTTACCAGTTGTGTTATTTTCAATAAGATGCACCCCTACAAAGAAAAACAGGGTTGTCACCTTATGAAATTTTGTTTGGAAGTGCTCCCAGAACTGGGTTGTACTTTCCACAACATCTTGCCCTAAAATGTGATGAATTGACTGATTATGTGATACAGTTGCAGAAACATCTCACTAAACTGCACAAAAGTGTTTTTGATTCTCTTCCAGACCCCGACCAGATAACAGGAACTCATAATCTCCAACCAGGAGACTTTGTCTATGTAAAGAAACATTCTAGAAAATCTTTGGAATCAAGGTTTGAAGGACCCTTTTAAGTTCTTTTGACAACGCCTACTTCAGTGAAGCTTGAAGGAAAATCTACTTGGATACACGCAAGTCATTGTAAAAAGGTTACAGGTCCAGAGGGAAAATTAAATATTTCCTCTTAACAATGATAATGGCTTTCTGCCTCAATATTTCATCCCCTGCACCTATGAGAAATAGAAGGGAGATAGGCACTCATCATCAGGAGTTACTTTTGCTAAAGTATAAATAATATTTTGGCATTGTGCCTTCTGGGCATAATGATTTATGTTCTAGTAAAACTAGCTCTTTGCCTTGTAGCCAAGATCAAGACACCTAAAGTAACACATAAACGTATCTTGATTGCAGATAATGCGCTTTCTAAGTGAGTAACTATGTTTCTTTCCTTTAGAATTGACATATCTGTCAAAATTCGAGACTCTTCTTTGGAAGGATGCTGTTCAAGTACTTGGGGGATGGAACCAGTTGGAGAAGACCTGTGTTCCCCTAGGCAACTCGCCGGCCTGGGATAGTACCTGAGTGACTGAACTGGCTATAAACCTTCCGAAGTGGACACAGTCAAAGGAAAGACAGATGGAGATGTCAAAGGGGGGAAATGAGAAGATCCAGATTTAAGAAACATAGTTCTGAAAGACTATGGTTTATTTTCTGTATGTTAGAGTAACGCTTTAACACTGGACTTTTCTGTAATTGCTTTTGCAAGGCTTCTCCTTATCCCTTATTCCTTATCTAAGGAATGTGCTGCTTCGCATTGGGGGCCTCTGGGAACTGAGAAAACTATAAAATACTCCCTTAATTCAACCTTGTACATAGTCATAAATTTTCTGTTCTCATTATTTTTAACTTAGGTAATTGTCTGTTCTGCGCATGCTCTAACTATGAAAGTTTTCAATAAAATCAGGGGTCAGAAGCGTCCCCTGCACAGAGTGTGTGTTTCTCTGAGGTTTTGCTACACACCTTGTCGCGTGTATTGATTTCTCTTAGAATATAGTAATTGGGAATCGGACAACAGAAGCCAGATCAAGTCTGGTTAGTGACTTGAACGTAACAGTATACAGTACGTCCTGCTCCAGATAGAATACTTACTGTCGGGTAATACTCCGCCAGATGGCGCTGGACTGCAGAGACATCAAAAACAGGCTCCTCCCGGCCCCTCCCACAAATCCCCAGCATTGAAAAGCAGTTAACGAGAAGCCGGGAGAATTAAACAGAACCAAACTGGTAACTATAACAACAATAATCACCATACAGGGGATCCAGGATAAGAAGACTTCTTCCTAGCCTTTATCATGGTATCAACAACAGAGACAGACAGCCCCTTCTCCATCAAGATGGAAGTTTCAGCAGCCAGGCCGTCAAAGCCAGAGTTTGTAAATTGGGATGGCATAAGGAGCCCTGAGTGAGTAGGTCTGGCACCATGGGCAGAGCGTACTGATCTACTGCCAGCTGCACCACGTCTGCGAACCACACTCTTCTTGTCCACCTGGGGGCCACCAGAATTGCTAGAACCCCCTCCTGAGCTATCTTGCGCAGAACCCTGCCCAGCAGGGGGAATGGAGGGAAAACATACAAAAACTGAAAGTCCTGCCATGACATTGCTAGAGCATCCGTGGTCAAGGCCAGAGGATCCTGGGACAAGGAGACAAAGGCCGGTAGCTTGTGATTGTGACAGGACGCAAACAGATCCACATCTGGTTGTCCCCAACGGTGACACAGAGATTGGAACACCCTGTTGCAGAGGGACCATTCTCCCTGGCGAGAGGTCCCCCTGCTTAGAGAGTCTGCCAGGAGATTTTCCACCCCCGGGATGTACACAGCTGATATGCAGGGAACATTGGTCTCCGCCCAGCTCAGGATCAGAGACACTTCCTGGAGGACCCTCTTGCTCCGGGTCTCTCCCTGATGATTGATGTAGGCAACTGCCGTCTGGTTGTCCGAGCGCACCTGAACAGGCAGGCCCCGAAGGTGAGGTGTCAACTGAGCCAGAACTAACCTGATCGCCCGTAGTTCCAAGACATTGATAGGTGTGTGGGCCTCCTGAGGGCCCCACCTCCCCTGGAACCGCAGGGACTTCCAGAACCCCCAACCTGACAGAATGGCATCCGTGGTGACCGTCTCCCAGGAAGGGGTAAGAAGGATCTGCCCCCCATCAGGTTCCTGGAGTCCATCCACCACAAAAGGGACCTCCTGACCAGGGGGGAGAGCACACAGAGTGTCCAGGGACGCTGGATCCTTGTCCCACACTGACAAGAGGTGGAGTTGCAGAGGCCTCAAGTGGAACTGAGCATAAGAGAACGCCTCGAGGGAACGCCTCGAAGCACGCCACCATCAGGCCCACCAGCTGCATCCCCTGCCTGATGGAGGGATGATGACAAGATAGCAGAGACTGGACCTGTGCAATCAGATTGTCCACCTTCTGTTGAGGAAGGAAAATCCTTGCCTGAACTGTATCCAGATTCATTCCTAGGAATGGAGTCACCAAGGAGGGGGACAGTGAGGACTTGGGGTGGTTGATCACCCATCTAAATGACTCCAGAGTGGACACCACCAGCTGAGTATCCAATTCTGCCTGATGCAGAGATTGGGAGGTGATGAGAATGTTGTCCAGATAAGGTAGCACACGGACGCCCTGATACCTGAGCAGAGACATCACGCCAGCCAGCACCTTGGTGAACACCCTGGGAGCTGAAGTGAGACCGAAGGGCAAGGCCACAAACTGGAAGAGTTGATCCATCAGAGCAAACCTGAGGAACCTTTGATGACCTGGAAATACAGGAATATGAAGGTAAGCATCGTTGATGTCCACAGAAGTCATAAAATCCCCTGGGGGCAGGGAACTGATGGCAGAGCGCAGAGTTTCCATGCGAAACCGCTTGCTCCTGACAAATTTGTTGAGGATCTTCAAGTACAAGATGGGCCTGAGTGACCCATCCTTTTTCGGTACTGTGAATAGGTTGGAATAAATGCCCTTGCCTTTTTCTCTTAAAGGGACCTTGCAGATGACCCCCAGCTTCAGGAGGCCTTGCACTGCATGCACTAGCTCCTGGGCTAACACAGGGTCCTGAGGAATCCGGGATCTGATGAACCGGGGGGGGGGGGGCAGATATCTTGTAACCAGAGGACACTACCTCCTGAATCCATCGGTCTGAGACATGAAGCCTCCAGACGTGAGTGAAGTGCTGAAGCCGTCCCCCCACCCGGATGGGTGAGGGCGCCCCATCATGCCTGAGGGGGCTTGGGAGAGGATTTAGCCTTAGGGCCCCAGGAGGAGCCAGGACGTCCACGTCCTCTGCCCCTACCCCAGAAATCTCCCCGGGCCCCAGTAAAGGAAACCCCCCTCTCTTGTCTAGCACCACAATAGGGGGAGGAGAAGGAGCCCTGACCCTGAAAGGGCCGAGACTGCCGCCTGCACTGGGGTAACCTACCTCCTTTAGAAAAAAGGTCCAGGCGGTCCCCAAACAGGCGTAGTCCTTTGAAGGGAAAACCAGTGAGAGCCTTCTTGGCAGCGTTGTCAGCAGCCCACTGGCGCAGCCAAACCGAGCGGCGTATAGCCACCACAAGGGCAGATGTCCTGGCACACATTCTAATGGTGTCATCCAAGGCAGAGAGGACAAAATTTACAAAAACATCACAACTGGAGAGTCCATTAAACACCTCACAAGGCAAATCATCAGGGGCACTATCAAGTATACTTCTGATCAGGGTCCTAATGGCCACAGCAGTAATGGCAGAAGCACAGACCGGGCGCAGCGCCGTCCCCACACACGCAAAGGCATGGGACACCAGCTGGTCAATGCGCCGGTCCTCAGCATCCCGCAGGGTAGTAGAGTCAGGGGAGTGCATGACAGAGGTGTTAGATAGCCCTAGGACCGGGGCATCCACCTCGGGAGGGGATGACCAACACTTTACCCCATCAGCAGGAAAGGGGTACTTCCTGTCCCAACTCTTAGGTACGCCGGGAAGTCTACTGGGGCGCTCCCATTCCTTGAGCACAAGATTATTGAAATGTGCTTGCTCGGGAAATTCCAAACGTGATTTAGCTGTATGGAAGAGTTCCCCCCTTTGCCTGGAAGCCACAACAGGGGGAGAGATGGACAGAACCTCAAAAATCTGGGCCAGCAGTCTATCAGTATCATCCGGGGCCCAGTGGTCAGAGCCAGAATCGTCATGACCCCTGGGCCTCTCATCAGATGACCCTGAGTTGGAGAATAGCTCCCCTTCCTCCAAAGGGGTATAGCCAGACAGTTGCAAAAACTCATCAGCTTCCATAGGGAAAAGAGTGACATCAGGCGTTAAGTGCCGCTTTTTTGCAGAGGCCTTACGCGCCAAGGTATTAGCAATTACCTTCTCAACACTAGCCAGTCTAGAAGACACATCAGGCTGAGAATCCCCACTTGTATGCAACTCAGTAGGAGTGAGATTTAAGCTTGGGGGGGTAGGTGAAGTGATACGAAGTGCAGGCCCAGCCACTGGAAGGCCAGATTGCAGTGCAAGCGCCTGCTCAGCACAGGGTACACAGACCCGCGCCTTGTCAGCGTCAGCATGAGGCTGCCCACACGCTACACACAGCCGGTCTTGTCCCGAAGGAAACCCGGTCACATTATCCCGAGATGCCTCCATATGGGGATTATAGCGGCACTATATGCCGATAGGGATTGACGCTATACAGCAACCCTGGATGCCCCAATAACCCGCTAGGGAGTGGGAGTAATTACACTAGGCCTAACAAGACATAATAAAAGAGGGCCGTAAGCAGACAGTAATAAGAAGGTGATAATAAAGCCGCCCGCGAGGGCACTTACGGACCTCGGTAGGTAGAGGATCGTCGCGCATAAGCCGACCAGGCAGACAAAGATGGCCTCGGTATACCTCGAGGGGCGGGCCGGTATCAGCAATGACGCGGAACGCGCCATAGACGGGCCCCACTCCCCCCGAAGAGCGCCAAGCCAGCACATGACAAGCAGCCAATGACGGCGCGCCAGCGCCTGAGGTAACGCTGCTGCCAAGCGCGGAACATAGTGAAAGAAAAGGCACGCGGCGGCGGCTGTGATTTTAAGTACAGTAATAGTAAAGCAAGACAGCGCGGCGGCTGACACAAGGCAAATGAAATAAAGTAAAAGTCTAACACACGTAAATGCATAGCATACACACCGACACACTCCCTCCCTCTTTTCCCCCCGAAGGCTACAGGGAGAATGAGGGAGGACAGCGGCCACTAAAATAGGGCCCACCGATAGGCAGGGGCAAGGGGCAATAGTGCGGGAGGGGCATCCCATAGAGGCTCACCATAAGCCTGAACCGCCTACCCTTTGGTGGGGGATTGCGGTGGAGCAGCGCTCCTAAGCACCTAACAGCGGTGCTGCCTACCATCACCCGACCAGCGCAGCCAAGGCTGGGAGGCATATTACTAGTGGACCGGGTGGGAATAGTCCTACAGGGCCGCAGGCTAATAGCCCCGCTCACCTGCGAGTAGAGAGAGCCATTTCTCGTCCTTAGCAGTCCAGACTGCAGAGAAAGTCTGGGGATTTGTGGGAGGTCCCTGGGTATTTGAGGAGCCGGGAGGAGCCCGTTTTCGATGTCTCTGCAGTCCAGCGCCATCTGGCGGAGTATTACCCAACAGTAAGTATTCTATCTGGAGCAGGATGTACTGTATACTAAGAATATATCCCCTTGGTCATTAACTAAACACTACTACTTTGTATGATGGTGGGGAGAGGTAGGTGGCTGTGTGCAGATACAAAGCATGCAGACTGTATTCATCTCCATAACCATAAGAATTGACATAAATAAACATTTACATTAAGGATACTTTTTACCTTCACATTCCAGTCATGACCGACATACCAGTTCTACCAGTTTCCTATTGACTGAATTAACTCACAGCCTACCCACTCCTAGGATTAATGTGGCCTGCAAATAATGACCCACAATCACTGCAGAGTAAAAAGCAAAACATGTTCACAGAGAAGGGAAAACCTCATAGCACTGTATGGGGTATTTTTTTAATTTAGAATAACAGGATGACTTTCCTGCCTGTGATGACCAAACAAAAGTTTTATTTAACAGAAAACACATCACAGAGACCAAAGCAGTTCTGTCCCTGTTCCTGCTCTATCCAAGACTAAGACTATCCAAGACTCTGCATTGCAGAAAAAGTCCACTTTTGTGCAATTAGAAAACTAAAATAGAAAAAAATTCTTGGATTTTGTTCCTCTTTAAAGTTGACCAAAACCCATCACAATCGGCCTGGGAATCTATAAGAATGCCGGGCAGATCTATTTCCTCCCCCGGGGCATCCCAGCGCAAGCCGCATCCCCGCTATCCCTCTAGCAGAGCGCGTGCCCGCGCCAAGCATTTGTGAATGGCCGGCGTAGCCACGCTCCCTTTTAGAGGGTAGCGTCCTCCAGTGGGCTCGAGCTGCTGGCCTTAGAAGCTGGCTTGGATGGCGTGACTTCAGCGGCTCTGAGCATGCTGACTGAACGAGTGGCTGAGCATGCTCCATGGGGGGGGGGGGGAGAGGTGAGGTGCGATCAGCGATCTGTGGGTTTTCACACAGGGGGAAAGGACCAAAACCCAGGATAGTCAAAATCCTAGGTTTTGGTCCACTTTAAAGGGTAATTCCACTTTCGATGGCATTTTTTAAAGTTTCCATTATTGTGTGCCAAAATGATGTCTTCAAAGCGCTAAGCTTATCTGTTATTTTTTTATTTTCTACTTGTTTGCAACAATGTTTTTACCTTTATGCATTTTTGTACAGATTAGAGACTTCCTCACTCTAGCTTGCTAATAATCTAAGACACAGGCAACAGGTTTAACCCATTCTGCTTTAATTCAACTTATTCAGATAGGAAGAATCACAATCTTGTATTCTATTAGCTAAAGAGTTACTGGCAGCCTTTCCAGCTGGGGAGTGTCATTACATCTGCTTGACGTAGCCAAAGCTGCTAACCTGTTACAGTGGAAGGATTCTGGGTTATGTAGCCACAACTTTTTACTCAAGGCCAAAAAAACACTCCCATTTTAGGATGACAGACACCCAGGAATATAAGAAACTTGGAAACAGCATGCTGATAAGTCACAGGTCTTGGGGTAAAATCCTAATACAAAGGCAGAACACCAAAAACCTTACATAATGGGAGTTTTCCTTTAAAGTGGTCCTATACAGAGAAAGAAATGTTGTTGTCCCCTTCTATCCCCAGCCCTGTGCCCCAAAACAGCCTGTTACTAAAGCATTTGCCCAATATTCATAACAACATGTACTGGATGCAGTCAGCTCCTGGTCCTTGCCAGCGATGATGAATTTAGCTGCAGTACACACAACTCAGCATTGGGGAGCACTTCAACCAAACTCCCATTATGTGACAGTTTAATTTTAACTGAATAGCATATGGCTGCCATTCACCAGGTTACTGCTTCCTGTTAGTGTTATAAATATCTGGCAAAGGCTTTAGTAAAAAAAAGAAAAAGAAACACAGGCTGTTGTGGGGCACTGGACTGGGGAAAGAGGGTGACCATAAACTTCTTTGGGTATAGAATCACTTTGAGACAACTCTAGAGTGACTCAGCAGTCCAGATTAAAGTGGACCAAAACCCAGGATTTTCACTATCCTGGGTTTTGGTCTTTGCCCCCTGGGCACCCCGGGGATGCCACGCTGTGTGAAACCCCCCAGGTTGCCTGATCTCACTTACTGTTCCCCGGTCCTACAGTGTATTTGCAGCCCTCTCGTACAATCAGCGCTCGGATCCGCTCGGGACCCTCCCAGGAGCTCATCTAATGCAAGTGCGCTGGCGGCCACATCCCCCGCTACCCTTTAACAGGGAGCGTGCCCGTGCTGGCCATTCACAAATGTCTGGTGCAGGCACGTGTCCTGCTAAAGAGATAGCGGGGATACTGCTGCTCGCGCATGCGCCATTGGACCGGGAACAAAGGTGAGTTTTCGAGCAACCTGTGGGTTTCACACAGTAGGGCACCCCCAATCAGAGTGCCCTGGGGAAGCGAGTATGCCTGCTCTGGAGTCTCATAGACTCCTGGGTGGGGTTTAAAACACTTCCTGTGCTCCAGAAAAGCGCACAAGCTTTCATCTTTGTCCCATTCCTATCCTGTTCCTTTGGTTTGAAAAATCATAAAATGAAAAAAGCCCAATGCATTTCAGCTCAGTTCCCCTCAAATAATGCTTCTAAGTCCAACAAAAGCAAAAAATAAAATGATGCCTGCTGGCCCAATTCCTTCCTCAAAAAAAACAGCATAATGCCCCTCTCAGCCCCCCCCCCCCAAAAATAAAGCTGACCAAAAAAGCAATTCTGTGAGTACTCACCTGTAGAATTGTTTTTGTTCTTGCATGGCACAGCCCGCTTCGGTATTCATTACAGTTGGGCTATTCCGCCACTAGGTGGCGCAGTGGTACTGCAGAAAGCTGTGGCATGTCCCGGCTCCCTATAAAAACGGGATTAACCGACAAATTCCCAGCGTAGACAAGCAGTCAGACAAGAAGCCAGGAGAGAATAAGGTAAGGAATGCAAAAAAGGGTAAAAAACCCCAATTAACTTGGAACAATCACCATAAAGAGGCAACCAAGAATAACGAT
Source organism: Gastrophryne carolinensis (assembly GCA_027917425.1). Taxonomy (NCBI): domain Eukaryota; kingdom Metazoa; phylum Chordata; class Amphibia; order Anura; family Microhylidae; genus Gastrophryne; species Gastrophryne carolinensis. The sequence continues at coordinate 309,454,666 of CM051239.1, read as the reverse complement.
AACAAGGGTGGGGCGAAGCGGGGCCGTGCCATGCAAGAACGAAAAATTCTACAGGTGAGTACTCACAGAATTGCTTTTTTCTTTATTGCATGGCACGGCCGCTTCGGTATTCATTACAGTTGGGACATCCAAAAGCAGTGTCCAGAATAGGGAAGGATCCCCAAAGAGTAACGGCCAGTAGTTCAAGTCACTACCACCTGAAGCCCATTGCGGCCAAAAGCAGCATCAGCTGAGGCCTTAACAACAACTTTGTAAAACTTAGAAAAGTATGAACAGAAAGACCAAGTAGCGGCCTTGCAAACTTGTTAAACAGAAGCTTGTTGCCGAAAACCCAAGAGGCACCAATAGCACGAGTAGAAAGAGCAGTAATCCTAAAAGGGAGGTTCCTTCCCCTTAGCAGAATAGGCTTGAATCACCGCCTAACGGATCCACTTGCTTATAGTGGATTTATCCGGAGGCAAACCCTTCCTTGGTCCAGAAGCGAGAACAAACAGAGCATCAGACTTCCTGAAAGACTCTATAGCGACCAAATAAAACTTCAGAGCCCTGACCACATCCAGAGAATGCAGTGACCGCTCCTCAGAATTAGTAGGATTAGGACACAAGGAAGGCAAGACAATGCCCTGATTGAGATGAAAGGCAGACACAACCTTAGACAAGAAAAAACGGCTTAAGCCAGAACACCACCTCATCCCGATGCCGCTCAAAATAAGGAGGCTTGATGGAAGGCGCCGCTAGCTGAGAACTCGTCTTACATAAGCAATAGTCACCAAAAAAGGCTACCTTAAGAGTCAAACCATGCAAGGCAACCTCCCAGATAGAATCAAAGGGAGGCCTCTGCATAGCAAACAACACCAGATTTTGATCCCAGACTGGTAGAAGTAGTATGTTGTGGACGCAGGTGAGAAAAAACCCTGTGAAAACTTGAACCAGTCAGTAAGTGGCAAAAGCAGAAATGGAAGAAAATTGCCAGAGCAGAAACCTGGCCTCTGAGTGTACTAAGGTGAAGGTTCAAATCCAACCAAGTTGCAAGAATCCCAGAGTCCTGGGAATAGCAAAAAACCCCTACAGGGAATAGACTTAGAGTCCTACCGGGCAATGTAAACATGTCAGACCCTGAAATAGACGAAGTACAAGGACTTCTTCATAGGCCTAATCATGGAATCAACAACAGAAGCAGACAACTCCATTATCACCAAGATGATGGTCTCAACAGCCGAGAAGGGGCCACCAGGGTGGCCGGTACCCGCTCCTGGGCTATGTTGCATATAACACTGCCCAGAAAAGGACACAGGGGGAACTCAGAAAAGCCGAACTCCGGCCAAGGGAATGCCCAGGCACTCACAGCAAAGACAGGATGATCCTGAAACGGAGACAAAATCTGAAAGTTGTGATTGTGACGGTACCCAAACAGGGCCACATTTAGATGACCCCAGCAGTGAAACAGAGAGAGAAGCACCCGGTTGTTGAGGGACCATTCCCTCAGATGAGACAATCCCTTACGCCGGGAGTCCGCCACCTGGTTTTCCACCCCTGGAATGTAAACCGCTGAGATGCAGGGAACATGCTGTTCTGCACAAGACAGAATCAGGGACCCTCCCTTGAAGGCTCACTTGCCCCAAGTACTTCACTGATGGATGATGTAGACAACCGCCATATGGTTGTCTGAGCGGATCTGAACAGTCCAACCTTGAAGGTGAGTGATCAGGTAAGATTGCCCACAGTTCCAGGACGTTGATGGAAGCATGGCCCTCATGTGGGCCCCACCTTCCCTGGAACCTCAGGGATCTCCAGAAGTCCCCCCAACCGGTCAAACTGGCATACATGCGACCGTCTCTCAGCACATGGGCAGGAAGGACCTGTCCCCCAGAAGGTTCCTGGAGTCCAACCTCCACCAGAAGGACTGTCTGGCCAGAGGAGACAGATCAACTCCCGATCCAAGGACACAGGGCCCCAATCCAAAACTGACGAGAGGTTCGACTGAATATGTCTTATGTGAAACGAGCAAAGGGGACTACCCAAAGCAGGAAAACATCAGACCCACCAACTGCATCCCTTAACAGGTGTAGGGATAAGGACATAGTAGCATAGCCCAAGCCTGCATCTGAAGACCCTTCACCCTCTACAGGGGAAGAAACACTTGACCTAAGATATCCAGGGTCATACCCAGAAAAATTCTTCACCAAGGACAGGAACAGATAAGACTTGGGATGGTAGATCACCCAGCCAAGGGATTCTAGAGTGAAGGTCACCGTCTGAGTGACCTGCCCAATCTGAGGAAAGACTGGGCCCAAGAGGATGACATCCAGGTCAGGAATGAGGCGGATGCCCTGTTTCCTTAGCAGTGCCACGCCCCTGCCACTATCTTGGTGAACAGCCGAGGTGCAAAGGAGACACCAAAGGGTAAAACCACTAACTGATAATGCTGATTCTCCAGCACGAACCTAAGAAGTCTGATGACCCAGAAAGATAGGCACAGGACAATAAGCATCCTTGGCCATGAGGTCGCCCAGGCGAGGGGTACTGATCTCAGCATAACATCTTTAGGCAAAAAAGGGGGTGGAATCAGACAATTTTGTTGATGCCCTTCAGGGCAATGGGCCTCAGAAAGTCTTCCAGTTGGGGGACCTATGAAAAGACTCCTGACTCTAACAGTCAAGGAACCACCAAAAAAACCCCTTGAGTAGATAGGGGGCTCAAAAAACATCCGGGATCTGATGGATCCTGGAGACAGCCAGGCCACAAACTCTATCATGCAAACAGAGGATACTAGCTCCTGAATCCACCGGTCTGAGACGTGAAGCCTCCAGATATGAGTAATAAGCCACGGCCATCCCCCCACCCGGATGGGTGAGGGTGCCCCTTCATGCCTGAGGGGGCTTGGGAGAGGGTTCTGCCACAGCCCCAAGAATCTCTGCGGCCACTAGAGAAGAGGGAGCCACGACCTCCTCTGGGAGTACGAAAGGAAGGGAGGGGGACGGAGGACCCCCAAAAGGGCCGAGACTGCCTCCTGCGCTTAGGCAGCCTGCCATTCTTGGCAAAAACATCCAGATGCTCCCCAAAAAGCCGCAGCCCTGCAAAGGGGAGACCAGTGAGAGCTTTCTTAGCCGCAGCGTCAGCTGCCCATTGGCGCAACCAGACAGAGCGGCGCATAGCCACCAAGAGGGCGGAGGCCCTACCGCTCAGCCACACAACATCATCCATAGCAGTAAGGATGAATGTAACAAAATCAGAACAAAGTAAGAGAGACCTATGTTCCTCCCCTCCACTACCAGCAGTAGCGCCATCAAGAAGACGCTTGAGCAGCTTCTTAAGGGCAATAGCCGTGATAGCGGCAGCACAGGCCAGGCGCAATCCAACCCCCGCACAAGTAAAAGCATGGCAGGTCAACTGATCCATGTGCCTATCCTCACTGTCCCTCAGAGTGGTAGTGTCAGGGGAAGGCACAAACGAAGTATTGGACAAGCCTAGTACAGGAGTGTCCACTTCAGTGGGAAAAGACCACCTCTTAACAAGACCAGCAGGAAAGGGATACTTTTTATCCAGACCCTTAGGCACAGCAGACAGCCTGTTAGGACGTTCCCATTCTTTAAAGAGGACCAACACCCAGGGGTGATCGGCCCGGAAATCTATAAGATTCCCGGGCCGATCACCTCCCACCCCGCGGGACATCCGAGATCGGGATGTCCCGCGGGGTGAAACCCCCCAGAAACCCCAAAAACCTCTTACCTGATCCGCCGCCTCCCGCGCGCCCCTCCAGACGTGCGCGCGCCCGCGCCGGCCCTCTGTGAATGGCCGGCGGGGGCGCGCGCGCGCGCGCGAGAGTGACGCGCGGGAGGCGGCGGAAGCGGCTTGGACGTTCCTGATCCCGGCCTGGACGTTGGCGGGGATTGGCTGCGGCGTTCACGTGGGAGCGTTGAGAGGTGAGTTTTTTGGGGTTTCTGGGGGGTTTCACACAGCGGGGCACCCCCGATCGGGGTGCCCCGCCGAAGTGGACCAAAACCCAGGATAGTCAAAATCCTGGGTGTTGGTCCACTTTAAGCACCAAGGTGGTGAAATGTTCCTGCTCAGGGAACTCAAGACGCTGTTTACCAGGGTGAAAAAGCTCCCCCTGCTTTCTCTTAGCTACCTCAGGGGCAGCAATGTGCAAAATTTCAAAAATATGTGACAGCATATTATCAGTGTCCTCAGGGTACCATGAGTCCTCTCCAGGCACCGAACCAGGGTCACTATAGCAACCCTCCTGCTGGTTCCCAGAGGAGTCAGAATCCTGGGAAAACTCTCCCATCACAAGGGGGTGACATTCTCCAAGATCATCGATCCCCACATACATCTCAGGAAGAAGGGAAGATCTGGGATCCAGGTGCCGCTTCTGGCCAGAGGCCTTCCTAGGAACAGACCTGGCAAGCTGCTTCTCAATGTTGGCCCCCCGCAAAGCCAGATCAGAGCGTGACTCCCTGCTAACATCCCCCTCATCGGGGCCCAATTGCAGTAGCGGGGGAGTAGGTGAAGCTGAGGGATGCGCAGAGCTGGGAAGCGAAGCAGCCAAACCAGCTTTGAGCGCAAGGACACTTTCAGCGCACGGCACGCACACCGTGACACTGTTACTCACCGGGGATACCCCACACAAGAAACACAGCCGGGCTTGCCCCGAAGGGCCACCAAGCACACTATCCCCAGAAGCCTCCATATGGTGATTAATACAGGCACAATAGGCCAGTGGTGGGTAAAGGCTAAGACAGAAGCCACCCGGGATGCCCTCCCACAGGATGCCCCCAGAAGTAGTGAAGGGGAAAATAAGGGGGAGGAAGGAGTGGATCCAGGAGAAACCACAACCCAAGGGTATCCCGCCTGAAAGATATAAGTAAATAGACACATGAGCAACCCGCAACAAATACAACCCATGCAATAAAAAAAAAACCCCAAGGGGGACTCACGGACCAAAGACACCATAGAGCCGCTCAGGCACAGACCACCGGAGAAGTGATACGCATCATCAAGAGTGCGAAAAACGGCGCTCACGTGACCTGTCCGGCGCCATGACTAAGCAAAATCACCTCAGGAAATAGCGCCCACAGCCGCGGAGCGCAGTACAAAGCGGCGCGCCCACTAAAAACACCACAAAAAACATAAAAAAAGCACCACAAATATCGCCACTCGCCGCCACCACCGCCCCCCCCCCCCCCCCCAACAAAGAGAGGAGAGAGACGAGAAGGCAGCGGAAAACAGCCATGGCCAGGGGGATGTGGGGGGGGGGGACCCCAAAAGTTAAAATAAGGGGACACAGTCCCTGAGCAACTCACCCCATCAGAAGCCTGGACAGAAACTCTGCATCCCTAATAGGCTCACCATAAAGCCTATGGCCGACTACCCTTCGTGGTACAGGGTCTGCGGCTTGGAGCAGCACTCCTGGAGCACTTGATCCTAGTGCTCCTAGTGCTCTTCTACCCGATCTGTCAGCCGAGGCTGGGAGGCAGTGAGGGTCCAGAAACGGATGGAAATAGACATGCAGGGCCGCAGGCTTAGTTGCCCCGCTCACCTGCGCAAGAGAGCCATCGCAGTATCACAGCTTTCTGCAATACCACTGCGCCACCCAGTGGCGGAATAACCCAACTGTAATGAATACCGAAGCGGGCCGTGCCATGCAATAAAGAAAATCCATGTTTTTCACTCACCTGGCTTTTTGGTCTGCTCTACTTTCACACAGTATGATAATTTGTGTGAAACTGATTCGGCAGGTATTCTTAGCTTTCTAGAGTTCCCACTGCACCTCCCACTAGCTGAAATGTGCCCATGCCAGCCAATCAAAATAAGATACTGCGGGCACCCTTGTCAGCTATGCAAAGCTGGTGATGCCACTGCGACCTGCGCTTGCATTTTGGGATTGGCAAGTATACCAGGTGGCTGAAAGGAGGGTTGGCAAAGTGAGGTGTCGCACATCAGGACAACCTGGAGACAAAGAATTGCCAAAAGACTCCAGGGATGGGATGTGAGGGTTTAAAGCAGGCCAAAACCAGCCCTGGAGTCTAGACCAGCCGATTCCCTCTGACTGGGGCATCCTGAACTGGAACGCCCTGCTGTGTAAAACCCCGCTTGTTCACCTGTCCGACAAGCCCATGGCACATGCGTGGCCAGATGACTCGCATCCTCTTCTGTCCGTGCACGGGCTACGCCCGCCGCAACTGAGTGGCTGTAAGTGACGCCACATGCCACCAATGAGTATGGCTGGGATTCCATTCTGCTTCTCCAGCCGCACATTAATATGCACAGCTGCAGAAGCTGATTGGCAGAGAGGCCGCGCACCCCCACTGGAGCAAGGAAAGCTGAGTTTATTGGGCCAGTTTTACACAGCATGTCATCCCAAACCAGGGTGCCCCAGGGGGGACAAACCTGGGATAGTGAAAATAGTGGCCCTGGCGGCTGCCTCAAAAGGAATATAAAAGCCCCCATTTCACCCAGAAATACATAATTCCCTTCAGCCCTCTGCGCCCCAAAAGAAACATAATATGCTCCCCAGCCCCTACCTCACCCAAAACCATAATATAACTCCCCTCAGCCACCCAGACTGACAGTTATTCCTCTCCTCAAGAGAGCAGCCATTTAACAGAGCTTATATCTGCAGTGAGATGTGAGGAGAAGCGCACACTGCACATGCCAGTCCCCGCTCCTCCACATACGTTGCCCGTGAAACACACAATGAGCGCTCCACAAGAATGCAGAGGGCGCCGCGCTCATAGCCAGAAGGTAAAGCAAGTCAGTCAGCATGGCGCCCCTGTCGCTCTTACAGGACTAGAAAGGGCCCTGCTGCCCACAAACACCTCACATGAGACCCCCATCCAGGCGCCCACTACAACCAAACTATGGGCATCACTCACCGCCGGGTCTACACACCGCAACCTACACCGCCGCAATATCTGCCTCAGCAGCGCTAAGCTTTGTCATTGGTCCCAACCATTAGCTTGGGCGGGACTGAACCCGGAGGCCTTCTAGGATTGGCTGCCAGCATAATCAGCAGCATCAACAAGGCGAGGCGTTTCAAGGGATTTTCCTCAGTTCTGTGAGGCGTCTCAGAGTGGCGCAGCAAATGGGTGGGCTGGTGTACTGTGTAATGAATTGGATTTGCGGGTTGTGAACTCCCGCACCCTGCCACGGGAAAATGGCAGCTTTTAAACGCATTAAATCATTGGGTCCGCCATGAAATTAGAGTGGCCGTGCCCCCACCTGTGTTGGTATGTGCCGCAGCATGTGCTGTGATGTCATAGAGCTATGAGGGGCTATGCCAGCGGTAGCAGGATGTGGCTCAGCACCTCATTGCGTCTTCAGAAGAGGAAGAAGCATTTTGTTTTTTGCACCAGCAAATTACTTCATTTTGAAGATGTATATGTATAAAAAAACAGATGACAACACCCACTAAATATAAAGAATGGAAGAGAGAAGAACATGCAAAGGAAATGAAAATAAGCGAAAAAACAGAAACTTTATGACAGATTATATGATGAGAAGCCGAAAATTCAGGATGGGGATTATTTGCTGCCAGTGCCACTTATTTCCCTCATGGCAAATCCACTGTAACTGAGAACACTTCCAGAGATGATGATCTGCACAAAAAAACAGAAGAAACCTAGAGCCAGAAGAGCTGAAAACAGACAAGAATTAAGACTGCAATTTAAATATAACCATCAACTCTAGGTAGAAAAAAGCCTGATATGGCTTCCTCTTGGACAGAATAAATATCTCTGCAGATTTCTCTCATATTCCTCTCCAGCCCGTAACAAATCAGATACGAATGGGTTAACTTTGGTCCGAAGAGTAGGACTGCAAGATAAAAAATTGTGGTCCCTCCCGGTGTTCATATTCTTCTGGCTGACCTGTCATATCCAGTTTAAAGTGGACCAACACCCAGGATTTTGACTATCCTGGGTTTTGGTCCACTTCGGTGGGGCACCCCGATCGGGGGTGCCCCGCTGTGTGAAAGCCCTGAAAACTCTCCTCACCCCGCTCCCACGTGACCGCTGCAGCCAATCCCCGCCGACGGACAAGCGAGAGGCAGCTCCGGACAAGCAGATCGTGTCCACCGCCGCCTCCCGTGTGTCCCTCTTACAGGGAGCGCATCCGTGCCGGCAATTCACAAACGGCCAGCGCGGGAGCACGCCCTGCTAGAGGGACGCGCGGGAGGCGGACACGCATGCGCGCTGGAACGTGGGAAAGGTAGGATTGTGGGCTTCCTGTGGGGGTTTGACCCCGCGGGACATCCCGATTTCGGATGCCCCGTGGGGAGGGATCTGATCGGCCTGGGAATCTTATAGATTCCCGGGCCGATCCCCCCTGGGTGTTGGTCTGCTTTAAAGCGGTTCTTCACTCTTAATAAGAGTCTATCTTATATGTTTCCCCCACCCTGTACATACAGATTGCTCACGTTAAAAATCTTCCTACCTGCATCTACTGCATGTTATGAGCCTTTAGCCCTTCTAGTGCCAGCTACGTGAATCTGACGTAGCTGCCTCTCCAACCGTTAAGTGCCAGCTACGTGAGACTCACGTAGCTGACTTTAGAGCACCATAAAAAAAAAGTAAAAAACATACAGACTTACCTGACCCCTCGTGTGAAAGTGCCAGCGATTCTCTATAAGCATCATCACTCCGATTTCCGCCCCCGCGCCTCTGATCTTGAAGAGGGGACCTGGAATAGCCCCCCCGCCGCCGACATCTGCAAGAAAAAAAAAATGGTAAATGACAGTACTCACCTCGCAGCGCGATCGCTCTCCCCAAATATTCTCTTCACCAGGGGGGCTCCGATCCCCCCCCCCTGGGCTTTCCACGCTGCTAGTGAGGACCCAGAAACGGGCCCTCACCGTCCTCTTTGGCACTGGCCCCGCCCACTTGTGGGAGGAGCGGGATGACGTCATCCCGCTCCTCGTATACCGGCACCCGGGCTCCGACTGTGAGCAGGGAGGCAGGGTGGCTCTGATCTCCCTGCCTCCTACCCTCCCTGCTCCGAACACTACCGACAACTGTCATCTGCAGCGGCGCGGGACACTGGATCAGAAGTAAGTATAAGTGAAAAAAGAATAATAAAGAATTTTTTGTCTGGTGTCTTTTTTTTTTTACTTAACCCTTTGTGAACTGGTAAGGGGTCCATGAGACCCCCTATACCAGTTCACAAGGCTCTGGGGCTGGCAATCACCTGCGGCTAGCGGGTGACTTGCCATAACCCCCAGCCCCCTATTACCTGCCTCCCCAATGGCTGGGGGGGCAGAAGGGCCCGGGCCACTTAGTGGCTATGTGGGCTAGTAGCCTGCAGGGCCAGGGGCCACCAACGCTGGCCAGTAGACTGTAATTACAGATGCCAGTCTGTTTGGGGTGGAGTGTCGAACAAGCTGATGATACAGGGTTGCCTGTCTTTGGGCGTCCTCTAGTTTTCCATCAATCTCCTTGAGCTTAGGGCAATCTTCCTGTGCCTGTCTTATTGGACCAACAGTCTGCAACGTCTTCTGGTCCATGTCCAGTCAGCTAATGTATGCTTATCTGAACCTTCAGGGGCCACCAGAAGCAAAAGCTGGCAATATAATTGGTGGAACAGCATGCTCCCTGTATCTCAGCTGTCCAAATTCCAGGTGTGAACAACACCTGTGCGGGTTTCTGTGGACCTGGGAGATCCACATGATTTGGGACAGGTGGGGTGTACCTGAGGTGAACCTTTTTGCGTCCAGGCGTAACAGGAAGGTAACTCAGTGTGTGACCCGTTACCGGGACCCTCTGGACTACGCAGTGGATGCTCTGGTTACTATGTGGTCCCCATTCAGTTTGGTTTATGTATTCCCACCACTGTCGCTGCTCCCTCGAGTAGTAAAAAATGTAATTCTCAATGCCCCTCATTGGCCAAGTGATCAGACTGGTCCATTATCGCACCCTTCATCTACTGGACAGACGGGACCTGCTGTCACAAGGGCCGCTATTTTATCTCAATTCACTGTAGAAGGCTTTGTAGCTGTGGCGATTGAGTCCCAAGTGCTTTGTGAGAGGGGACTTTCCCCTCGGGTAGTGGCCACCTTGATTAGAGTCAGTAAGACTTTTTTCAGCTAAGATTTACTAACAGACGTGGTGGGCCTACTTCGCTTATCAAACAGACTATACATTGGTATGTAAGTATGTATATTAGTTTATTTTACTGCTGAATGCACATTACAAATACAATAAGAAAAAACTCTTTCAAAACCAAGCAGAAATGGAGGTGCCAGAAATGGGCTGATATACAGGCTTAGCTATCAACTATGGGTACACAGAATCTTAAGATGGATCAAGGAGAATAGTTATACAATGTTGTCCTTCTACTTCGCATTGTGCAAGTCACATGGGAACTCTCCATGGCGCTATTCTAAGTGTGCCATACACTCCACTTCGATCTTCATGACATGTGGGTAATCTCCAGTAGAGGGCGAACTTCTGCAGAGATGAATATGCAAAAAAGAAAGCCCCTCCCGCTCCATATATACCTGGGACCTCCCACCAAATTCCCAGTTCCTTCTCTGCAGGGAAGGCGACAAGACAGAAGGTGAAGACTTCTTTACTTACAGGTAAGCCGGGCTCGCGCCCGGCCGTCTATTGTCCCTATTACTGCCAGGACCCTTTCTAAATTGCCCCTGTTTGAGCCTCCCAGCTTAGGCTGCGGGTCCTGGTAAAGGTAGGCAGCACCATATGGGTGCGGAAGGAGCACTGCTCTACCGTGAGACCTCACTATGGGGTAGGCGGTTATCCAGGTTTTTTGGTGATCCTGGTGTGGGATGCCCCGTCCCTCTATGCTTATGGCCGGATTCTGGCAGGGTTCCCCCCCTTCTGGGTCCCTTATTCCCCTCCAGGGGGGGTTGCCTGGCCTGGACGTTATTCGTTTTTCATTCTCCCACATATGCCCCTGTGTGTGTGGTGTGTGATTCACTGTGCGTGTGTGGGACAGTGAGTGTTCTTACTTTGGGCCATGGCAGATGCTGTTATTAGCCTGGGGGAGCTTCTCCCCCTCAGGCTGTGTTCGGGGAGGGAGCGGGGCCGGGCTCTCGGCGCGGCCGCGGTAGCCCCGCCCCCTTCTTTGGTGCGATTCTGTGGCTCGTTTCTAGGGGATCCGCGTTGCTAGGAGGGGGCGTGGCCTGGCGTTCTGCGCTGGCCCGCCCTCCCCCTTCTCCTCCTCTTCCTGCATGAGGCACTTCTCGGGGGCCATTTTGACCTGCGCTCCGAGTGGTAAGGGCCAGATGGCCACTTCCTTAGCTTGTATGGGGGCCCCCACTGATTGCAGGCATGTGTGTGGTTTGTGTTGGTTACGCATGTCTGGTTGGAATACAGATATATATATATATATATATATATATATATATATATACATATTTATATACATATACAATTAAGTATGTGTTATTGCCTTATATATTTAGGATTGCACTTATGTTGCCTGTTTTGTGTGTTACAGATTGCATTGTATATGTGCATATTAAGGAGTTCCTCCTGGTCCTGGGGTCCCTAGTGTAAATTTGTTCACCTCAAACCTCCCACCGGGACTTTTAACCCTTCTAGTGCCAGCTACGTGACTCTCACGTAGCAGCCTCTACTCCACTTAAGTGCCAGCTACGTGAGACTCATGTAGCTGAATTTAAACCCCCACAGTAAAAAAAACATAACAGTAAAATACTCATCTGACCCCTCATTGGATCCAGCCGGGTCTCCTCTTTAATTTGGTGCCATCTGATCCCCCGTGGGGGGTCGGATGGCTCCAGGAGAGCCCCCGGAATAGGCCACCCCCCCGCTTCGGCAGCAGCAGCTGCTAACTGTAAACAAAAATAAAAATAAAAATGACATTCACTTACCTCCGTGTGCGCAGCCTCCCGATGTCCCTCCTCTTCACCTGGGGGGCCTCCGATCCCCCCCCCAGGACTTACAGATCCTCAGGAGAGAGCCCGGGAGGCTCTCTACCCTTTTCTCCTCGATGGCGGCCGCCATCTTGCCGCTAAGGGGGCGGGGCTAATGACGTCATCCCGGCCACGATCACCGGCTTCAGCCCTCTCAGCTGTCAGATGCCGGTGATCGGTGCCCGGGGAAGGAGGTGGCAGAACACCGGCATCTGTCAGCAGAGCGGCGAGGGACAAGAGCTTACAATCGGAGGTAAGTACAGTAAAAATTTTTTTTTTTTTTAATAAAATACTTTTATCTGGTGTCTTTTTTTTTCACAGTTAACCCTTTGTGACCTGGTAAGGGGTCCATGAGACCCCTTATACCAGTTCACAAGGCTCTGGGTCTGGCAAGTCACCTGTGGCTAGCGGGTGACTTAACATTAACCCCCAGCCCCCCCCCCATTACCTGCCTCCCCAACGGCCGGGGGGGGCAGAAGGGCCCGGGCCACTTAGTGGCTATGTGGGCTAGTAGCCTGCAGGGCCAGGGGCCACCAACGCTGGCCCCTGCGCCCTGTTCTACAAGCCCCCATAGCTGGCCTGAGTCGGTAATGCTGGGTAGGGGGGACCCTACGTCATTTTTGGGGAGGACCCTATGTCAATTTTTTTTAAATTAACCGCTTATCTCCTGTTACACAGCAGGTATAAAATGCTTCCAGCATTTTGTGGTGTGGTGTGTTTGTGTTTTTTTTTACATTTAAAGATTTTGACTATCCTGGGTATTGGTCCTTTCCCCCGATCGGGATGCCCCGCTCTGTGAAACCCCCCGATCACCCACAATAACTCATCTCACCCCCGATCCTATGGTGCATGCGCGGCCGCTCGTCCAATCAGCGCGCTCAGAGCGGCTGAGTTATGGACGTCTAAGAGACGTCTAAGCTCAGCCACTCTGAGCGTGCTGGAGACCGCATCCCCCACTTCCCTCTAACAGGGAGCGTGCCCGCGCCGGCCATTCATAAATAGCCAGCGCGGGCACGTGCGCCCTGTTCTACAAGCTCTGCATAGCTGATCCCCGGGCTGGTTATGCTGGGTAGGGGGGACCCCATGTCATTTTTATGGGAATCTTTAAGGGTTTTTAACCCTTAAAATAAAAAAAAAATGGGGAACCCCATGCCAATTTTTTTCTTGATTTAACCCTTTATAGTGTGGATTGTAGTTGTATTTTATTTTTACATGTTATAAAGTTTCAGTTTGGGGGGTCTTCTGAACAGTAACGGGGGGCTACCGATACATATGTGGTACCGTTGTAATCGGGAGAAATGGGGCTTTCACATGCAATATGGTTTTCTTTAAAAAAAAAAGGTTTTATTTGAAATAAAGGAGACAATTTTCTAAAAAAAGATTTTTTTTATTTTGCTTTGTTTAATTTACTCAAAAATATTTTAAAAAATAGTAAAAAAAATTACAAACAAGACATTTCATGTTAAAGCCTAAACTCTGGCGCAAAAATAAAATATATAATTTTCCTGGAAATACCTGCAAAAATCACAGTTAAGCATAGCGCCATATTGTTAAAAATGACCTGTCAAGAGAGGGTGACAAAATCTCAAGTAGGCTGGCAGTTAAAAGGGTTAAAAGTACCTATGCATGTTGGGTATCGTTCTGCTCGGGGGACCTTGCGCTTTTAGATTTAGCTTGTTTTTTCTTGTTTGCATATTGATAATTTAGGAAAACTCATTTTTTATTCTGCTTTATTATACATTTTTTAAGGGAACCCTGTGCGACCAAAGAATTCTTTGAGGGATTACTTTCAGAAAGATGGGCCCACTACAACATGCTCGGTACGCTTAGAAAGCTTATCATGTGTACTTTCAAGGAATGTATGGTTTGTGGGGGGGGTATTCCAAATGTAAAGGGTTGTTTTGGTAGAAAAAGCGCAAGGTGCGCACTTTGCAGAGCTGAAATTTTCAAGCAAAATTACCATTGTGCACATGCTTTACTTTTTGGTATTTGGCAACTCTTCTTTTGACAGTAGCTATGCATGTTGGGTATCGTTCGGTTCGGGGGATGTTGCTTTTTCAGATTAACTTGTTTTTTCTTGTTTGCATATAGTTTTTTTTAGGAAAATGTGGCTTTGAGCCTGCTTTTTTTATCCTTTTTTAGGGAAGCTCTGTGTAACCAAAGAATACATTGAGGGAGAACTTCCAGAAAACTGTGGCAACATCAACAAGCCTGGTACGCCTAGAAAGCTTGAAGTGTGTATTTCCAGAGAATATATAGTTTGTGGGGGGTATTTCAAATGTAAAGGGTTGTTTTTATTAAAAAACTGCAAGGTGCACATAGCGCTTAGCATAGCTGTATTTGGTCTAAAAATCTCTTAAAGTGCTGTTTCAGTTTGGGGGAGTCTCCTGGGCAGGAAAGGGTGTCTACCAATACATATGTGGTACCGTTGTAACCGGGAGAAATTGGGATTTCACACAATTCACATTTACAAAAAAACACTACAAATTGTAAAAAATAGATTTTTTAATTTTTTTTCACATATTTCACCCCAAAATATTAATAATACACTTGACAAATGACAAACAAGACATTTTATGTTAAAGCCCAATATATAATTTTCCTGGGAAATCCCTGGAAATCCCTTCAAAAATCACAGTTGAACATACATAGTGCAAAATATTGAAAAATGTTCTGGCAACAAAGCGTAACAAAAACTCCGATCTCCCTCCCCGCGGGACATCCGAGATCGGGATGTCCCGCGGGGTGAAACCCCCACACACACCCCAAACTCCTTACCTTATGCTTGTCCGTCGGCGCTGGGAGCGGGGAGAGGTGAGTTTTTCGGGGGGGTTTCACACAGCGGGGCACCCCGATCGGGGGTGCCCCACCGAAGTAGACCAAGACCCAGGATAGTCAAAATCCTGGGTGTTGGTCCACTTTAAAGGGTTAAGGGGTATCCTGGGTTGCTTAGGCGTAAATTCCCTGCGGTCTTGCGACTGACCACAAAAATTCACCATATGGAGGCTCCGCAGGATACTGGGCTCGGGCTCCCTCTGGGACAATCCGGGCCATGTGTGGGGTATCCCTTACAGGGGAGAATGTGCTGATCTGTATACCATGCGCACAAAAGGCCATAACGTGGCAGTCTGGTACCCAGCCTTCTGGGTCGGCTGCTCCCGCTTTATCGCCTTCCCCTCCCCACCTTATCCGTACCCCAAGTGACATTGGTGCCAGCGGGGAGTCGCTCTCTGATGTTTGGGCTAGGTTGGCCAGCATCGAGAAAATTATTGCTAGCACGGTGGGCAAGAAGGCCCAGGGATGTTGACGACGATTCCGCTGATTCGTCAGATTATTCCCCGTTAGAAGGGGGAATTGTATCAGGAAACAGAGGCTGACTATGTTCAGTCTGGGAATGCCGATGTCGGGCAGGCGCTGGGGGATGCCGTAGATACAGCCACTGTTTTGTCATATTTATTAGAGGTGTTGGATATTGAACCATCTGAGGCGCCCCCTCTCAAGAAGGGGGAATTTTTTGGGGCCTGCAAGCCCCGTCTGGAATTCCCTACCCAGGGTCACTTTGATGCGCTGATCCTTAGAGAATGGGAGAGGCCCAGTCGGCTTCCTGGTGTTCCTCAGGGATGGGATAAGAAGTATCCTTTTCCGGTGGAGGCGGTTAAGCGCTGGTCTTCTCCTCCCGAGGTCGATGCGCCAGTTTTTAGGTTTGACCAACTCTTCTGTGCTGAACACCCCTGACGCCACTTCCCTTAAGGATGGCGAGGATAAGCGCCTTGATCAGATGGCGCATTTGCCAACGTGGGCTCGGCCCTGCGGCCTGTTAGTGCATCTGCCCTGGTGTCGCTTGCTATCAGGGACTAGCTGAATAACGCTCAGTTTGATCCAGCTGGCGCTGAGTTCGCTATCCTTAAAGTGGACCAACACCCAGGATTTTGACTATCCTGGGTATTGGTCCACTTCCCCGGGGCACCGCTGTGTGAAACCCCCAGAAAGCCCAAAAAAACTTACCTCACCGCCGACGGACAAGCTGATTGACAGCGACGGACAAGCAGCTTGCCCGTCGGCGCCTCCCGCGCGTCACTCTTGACGTGTGCGCGCTCGCGCCGGCCATTCAGAAACGGCCGGCGCGGGCGCGCGCACGTCTAGAGGAGCGCGAGTGAGGCGGCGGCGGCGGAAGCAGCGGCTGGAGAGGTAAGGTTTTTCGTGGGTTTTGGGGGGTTTACACCCCGCGGGACATCCCGATCTCGGATGTCCCGCGGTGTGTGAGGTGATCGGCCAGGGAATCTTATAGATTCCCGGGCCGATCAAATCAGGGTGTTGGTCCACTTTAAGAGATGCAAATTGTTCATGGATTTTGTCATGGCTGCGATGAAGGATTCTATTGTCGTGTGTAGTAGGACTTCAGCCTTACTGGTGGCTATGCGCAGATTGGTCTGGCTCCGCCAGTGGACAGCAGGCGTAGAGGCCGAGAAGTCGCTCACAGCTCTTCCCTTCTTGGGATCGCGGCTGTTTGGAGATAAATTGGATGCTGTTGCTAAAGGAGGTAAATTACCTCAGCGGAGGAAACAGCACCGCCCCTTTCGGGGGGCTGGCTCGTTCACTCCTTCCTTTCGAGGGGCCAGAGCGGCTAGGGGTTTGGCCTTCTCGGGTGTCAGGGGCTCGTCCTGGAACAGAGGCAGAGGTCGGGCACGTCCCGCGGCTGCCTGGGGTTCCAAGCCCAAGCCTGCCGTTAAACCGGCTCAGCAATGAAGGGGCGCCCTCGCCCGCAGGGGTGGGGGGACGGCTGCTGCTCTTTTTCCAGGTCTGGGTCCGGGAGGTCATAGACAATTGGATCTTGGAAGTGGTCTCCTCCGGGTACAAACTGGAGTTCGGAGGTCTCAGGTGCCCTTGGACCCTCAGGCTGCACAGGGGCTCCTGTTAGCAGTAAAAAACCTTCTGGACATGGGGGTTATATGCCCGGTGCCTCTGTCGGAAATAGGCAGGGGTTACTACTCCAACCTTTTCACGGTTCCCAAAAAGGAAGGTTCGGTGAGACCCATTCTAGATCTCAAGGTTCTCAACAGGTTTATCAGAGCCAAAAAGTTCCGCATGTAGACCCTGCGCTCGGCTATCAATTCCCTTCGCCAAGGGGATTTTATGACATCCATAGACATCAAGGATGCGTATCTGCATGTTCCGATTTTTCAGGCACATCAGACATTCCTCCGGTTTGCGGTGGAGGATCAACATTATCAGTTTGTAGCTCTTCCCTTCGGTCTGCCCTCGGTGCCGAGGGTCTTCACCAAAGTCTTGGCGGGAATAATGGTTCTGCTCAGAGCGCAGGGCATTCGCATTGTGCCTTATCTGGACGACCTGTTGATCTCAGCTTCTTCCCTCCGTCAGGCGGAGTTGGATACCCACCAGGTGGTGTCGACCCTGGAGATGTTCGGGTGGGTGATCAACCCCACCAAGTCTTCTCTCTCCCCGTCTCATGTGATTTCATTTCTGGGCATGAATCTGGATACCATTCGGGCCAGAGTGTTTCTGCCCCAGACCAAGGTGCAGGGGATTCAGGGTCTGATCCGCCTTCTTCTGGCCAATCCTTGTCCCTCTATCCGACAGGGGATGAAACTGGTGGGCTTGATGGTATCCTCCTTCGAGGCGGTTCCGTTTGCACAGTTTCACATGAGATCTTTTCAACTTCACCTATTGACGCATTGGGACAGGTGTCCGCAGTCATTGGATCAACCTTTCAGGATGTCTCCCAGGGTTCGGCAGTCCCTTCGTTGGTGGCTGGAATCGAGCAATCTGTTGAAGGGGAGATCCTTTCTGGTCCCTTGTTGGAAGACGGTTACCACGGATGCCAGCCTGTCGGGCTGGGGAGGTTATTGGAAAAGTCATCAGTTCAGCGGGGTGTGGGGTCCTCAGGAGGCTCACACCCCCATCAATGTCTTGGAGCTCAGAGCCATCCGGCTGGTTCTGGCTCGGCTGACCTCACATTTACAGGGTCTGCCGGTTCAGGTTCGTTCGGACAACCGAACGGCGGTAGCTTACATCAATCACCAAGGAGGGACTCGCAGCAGGAGTGCCCTCAGGGAAGTCTCTCTGATCCTGCACTGGGCGGAGAGCAATGTTCCTTGCATTTCGGCAGTCTACATTCCGGGAGTGGAGAACACGGAGGCGGATTCCCTGAGCAGGGGATCCTCTCGCCAAGGAGAGTGGTCTCTCAACCCCGAGGTTTTTCTGGATTTTTGCCGCAAGTGGGGGACTCCGGAGGTGGATCTCTTTGCCTCGAGGCACAATCACAAACTTCCGGCCTTTGTGTCTCTTTCTCAGGATCCTCTGTCTCTGGCAGTGGATGCCTTGTCACTAGCTTGGAAGGAGTTGGGTTTTCTGTACCTGTTTCCACCCGTCTCCATGCTGGGCAAGGTAGTTCGCAAACTGGTTCTAGAAGGGGCACCAGCGATTCTGGTGGCTCCAAGGTGGCCAAGAAGGGTTTGGTACGCAGACGT
Organism: Gastrophryne carolinensis; assembly: GCA_027917425.1. Classification (NCBI taxonomy): domain Eukaryota; kingdom Metazoa; phylum Chordata; class Amphibia; order Anura; family Microhylidae; genus Gastrophryne; species Gastrophryne carolinensis. The sequence goes on along the minus strand of CM051239.1, from coordinate 309,436,288 downwards.
CGTAAAGATGGCCGTAGATCAGTACCGGCTTCCCTTGTTGCCGGATCTGCTATCTCAGAGTCATCTACTTTACCCCAATTTACAAACGCTGGCTTTGACGGCTTGGCTGCTGAAACCTTCATCTTGAAAGAGGAAGGTTTGTCTGAGGCTGTTGTTCAGACCTTGATTAGGGCTAGGAAGCGGTCCTCTTCTGGCATTTACTATAGGACTTGGAGTTCCTATATTGATTGGTGTGAGGCTAGGGCCTTGCCTTGCAGGGTGTTTTTGATACCCAGAATTTTGGAGTTTCTTCAGCATAATCTGGATCTTGGGTTCCAGCTTAGTACCTTGAAAGGACAGGTTTCTGCTCTGTCGGTTTTCTTCCAGAGGTCTTTTGCCGTACACCCGCTGGTTAAGACCTTTTTCCAAGGGGTCGCGCATGTGCGGCCCCCTCGGAAGGCTGTAATTCCTGTTTGGGATTTGAATTTGGTTCTTTCGGCTCTGCAGGGTCCTCCTTTTGAGCCGTTACAGGATATTGCTCTTTCGGTTCTCACTCAGAAGGTTGCTTTCTTGGTGGCTATTACCGCTGTTCGACGTGTCTCTGAGTTGGCGGCTCTGTCGATTCAGGCCCCTTACTTTGAGAGACACCAGGATAAGGTGGTTTTTCGTTTTAAGCCGGATTTCCTTCCTAAGGTGGTGTCTGCTTTCCACCTCAATCAGGATATTGTCCTCCCTTCCTTGTGTCCTAAGCCTAACAATGACAAGGAGAGGGTTCTGCACAATTTGGACGTTGTTCGCTGTGTGAAGTACTATTTGGTGACTACTTCTTCCTTCCGCAGGACGGATGCTTTTTTCGTGGTGCCCTGCGGGCCCAGGAAAGGTTTGGCACCTGCTAAGTCTACGATTAGCAAATGGATTCGACAGGCCATTGTTGGGGCCTATTCTGCTAAGGGGAGGACTCCTCCTTTTAGGGTCACTGCGCACTCTACTCGTGCGGTTGGTGCGTCCTGGGCTTTTCAGCACCAGGCTTCTGTTGAACAAGTTTGTAAGGCTGCTACTTGGTCTTCCATTCATACTTTTTCCAAGTTTTACAAGGTTGATGTGCGGGCTTCAGCGGATGCTGTTTTTGGCCGCAAGGTTCTGCAAGCTGCAGTGGTTTGAGTTGGTACATTCTTTACTGTTTCTGGTTCCCACCCATGACGGACACTGCTATTGGATGTCCCACATGTCATGAAGATCGAAGTGGAGTGTATGGCACACTTAGAATAATACCGTTTTGTGAGTACTCACCTTTAAAATGGGTATTATACACTCCACTTTGCCCCACCCCTTTTTTCAGGTATTCTGGGGCTTTTATATGGTGAACCATTGGTTTTGATTGTTAGGTTATAATTGGTTCTTCCTGGTCCCCTTACTGCTTTTTTACACTGGGAATTTGGTGGGAGGTCCCAGGTATATATGGACCGGGAGGGGCTTTCTTTTTTGCATATTCATCTCTGCAGAAGTACGCCCTCTACTGGAGATTACCCACATGTCATGAAGATCGAAGTGGAGTGTATGGCACACTCATAATACCCGTTTTAAAGGTGAGTACTCACAAAATGGTATTTTTCCATCTTGCACATCTTGGATTTTCTGCATAAGGGCCTGGATGACAAGGTTTTTGGAATACCAAGTGGGACACCGAACTTCTGGTCAGTCAGCAACCCCCAATCATTGCTGCTTCACCTTTAGTCAAGCCCGTGAACTTATTAACGCAAAGGCCGCTGACTGATGAGGAAAAGGGGGGCAAAACAAAGCAGAATGTCAGGAGTGGGCAGGGTCAAACACGAAAAATCATTCCACACTGGCATCCCAACACAAGGAGTAGACAGGAGAATGGTCCAGAAATAAGCCAGTGGTCGAAAAGCTGGCTAACAGATGGTTTGCGGTATCCAAAGGGGTGAGCAGGTCCAAGGTCAGGCAGGCAGTAGTCGGTCCTGACAGCAAGATGAGAAGGGTCAAAGTGAAGCTGAGGTCAGTAACAGGTAAACTAGAGACTAGTACAAAAATCACACCCTAGCAGATAAACATGCGACATTGCCCAGGAGAGGCCCTGATTAAACCCTGAAATTCACGTGACTGCATCTCCAACCGATAACTGCCAGCTACATGAATTTCACATGTCTGGCATTTCACCCGGTTTGAGGCAAAAAAAAGGTGCTCAGGATCCAGTGGCGCGTGTCTCCTCTTCTACTCCAAACCATAATGGAGTGGACGTGGACCTAAGCCACACCTTCCTTCCAATGAGGAGCACCAAACCAATATAAAATGTGCACATTTTATTACAAGTTAATTACACTCAAAACAGTATAAGCTAAAATACATAAAACATAGAAACACAAGACACTTAAAAACACTGCTGCAAGGCTCCCTATAATCTCCACAAACAATATTCACCTACAATGTCCGCCTCTTAAGGCCCTAAATAAAATGCAATTGGACCAAACAGCCCCCCAATTGTACATCAAAAAAGCACACCCTATATGCTATATTTTTGTGCTGGCACAAAAAACACCATATTATGAATTTACCTCTATAAATAAAGGGCAAAAATAGCAATATAGATCAGTGAATAAATAAATATATTGCACAGAATATCCCTTAGACAAATGCATAGAATTAATTAGACATGAACATACTAGTGCAATCAGTGACACAAAAAAAGTGCAAGTGCCAGCAGCAATTATTAGAGGATTACCAGACCATAGTTAGGGCAGTCCAAAGGGCTAGTGTAGGAGAGGGAAACGCAGCAATAACACCTGCGCACTTGGCTTCCGTGCCACTTCAAAGGGTGAGGGCGTGAGGATTTCCCCACTCCCCCGAAGTCTTCAGCGGGCATGAGAAGGTCTATTTACTGCCCCTCCTTTCAGCTCAGCCTGCTGCCGCAGGGAGGGGCTTTTATAGGAGGAGCAGGATGACGTCATCCCACTTCCTCCGGTATAGAATCCTGCTTTCAACACCGGAGAGCTGTCTCAGAAGCCAGCTGGTGATTGGTAGAGGCCTCCCGCACCCGGAAGCTGCCGATCACCTGCCTGCTGTCATTGATCGGCATTGGAACAGTGATAAGTAAAAAAATAAATGACACGCCACTGCAGTGTGTGAGTTTTGTTTACATTTAACCCTGTGTGAATTGGAAAAGGGGTCCATGAGATGAGTTCACAAGGCTTGAGGGGCTGGCAAATCACCTGAAACAAGCGCTTGACTTGCCATTAACCCATGGCCCATTACATGCCTCCCTAAAGGCTGTGGAAACTAGAGTTTAATGTCTCTAAATGTAAAATCATGCACTTAGGTAGAAGGAATCCCTGCTCTGAGTACCGTGGGCAGCACTGTGTTAGCCAGGACCTCGGAGGAGAGAGATTTAGGGGTACTGATTACTGACAGCTGCAAGATGAGTGGACAGTGTAGCCAGGCAGTGGGAAAAGCAAGCAGGATGCTCAGCTGCATAGCTCGAGGCATCACCAGTAGGAAGAGGGAGGTTGTGATGCCGCTGTATAGAGCCCTGGTAAGGCCACAGCTAGAATACTGTGTGCAGTTCTGGAGACCTTACCTGCAAAAAGACATTATTCAAATAGAACGTGTCCAAAGGCGGGCAATGAAAATGGTGGAAGGACTTAAACTTAAAACTTATCAGGAGAGACTTAAAGAACTTAATTTGTACAGTCTGGAGGAAAGAAGGGAGAGGGGGGACATGATTGAGACCTTTAAATATGTGAAAGGATTGAATAAGGTTCAGGAGGGAAGTGTTTTAAGAAGAAGCTTAATGATAGAACAAGGGGCCACAACCTGAAGCTAGTCGGGGGGGAAGATCAGAAGCAATGTTAGAAAATATTATTTGACAGAAAGAGTAGTAGATGCTTGGAACAAACTTCCAGCAGAGTTAGTTGAAAAATCAACAGTCACTGAATTTAAAAATGCCTGGGATAAGCACACATCTATCCTAAGATAAAGAGTACATACAGTATACACATAAGGGCAGAATAGATGGTCTCCTTCTGCCGTCAACCTTCTATGTTTCTAAAGCCCAGGGGGTGCAGAAGAGCCAGTGAGGGCTATGTGGGCTTGTAGCCTTTAGGGCTGGGGGCCACCCAGACTGGCCCCTGTGCCTTGGTCCACAAGCCCACATAGCTGGTGCCTGGGCTGGTTTTACTGGGAAGGAGGGACCTCATGCCATTTTGTTTTATATTTAAGGGGTTTGACCTTTAAAAATAAAAAAAAAAGCATGGCTACACCATTTTTTTATATAACCCCTGATGGTGCAGAGTCAACAAACCTGGTATGCCTAGAAAGCTTGCTGTGTGTACTTTGAGAGAATATATTGTTGTAGGGGGTATTTCAAATGTAAAGGGTTACTTTTCTTGAAAAACTGCATAGGGTCTGTATAGTAGTTGTATTTTATTTGAAAATCTCCAGGGCAGGAAAGGGTGTATAGCGATACATATGTGGTACCATTGTAACTGGGAGCGCAATATTATTTTCTTGAAAAACTTACATGTTTTATTTTTTTTAAAAGCTACAAAATTTAAAGAATTGCATCTCTAGATGCAAGAATATAAATCCCTGGACATTCCTTCAAAAATAGTTAAACATACAGTATATAGCTCAAAAAGGTGAAAAGTGACCTGGCAACAGAGGGTGACAACATCTCTAGTTCGGCTGGCAATTAAAGGGGCGACAACCAATGGCTGTGGGGCATGGGTGACGCCGGGACATTGACTGGGAATCAGGCGGCCATTGGCTAGGCACATAACAAGGGCTCAAAAGCCTCACCAGCATCCGGTGATAGAGAACACATCGATCTGCATGATCATCCAGTATCAACTTGGGATCTCAGTTGGGTCTTCATGCTGCAGGGACCGCCATTTGAACCTCTGCCTGAGTTGTCCTTGTTCCTCCTGACCCTGAAGGTGATGCTCTTCTTGCCCATTACTTCAGTTCAGAGGGCGTCAGAGCTGGCACCTTGTCCTACAATCTGCCAATTATGGGACAAGATTGTTCTTCATCTGCGGGAAAACCTTTTGCCAAAAGTAGTTTTGGCTTTTCACTTGAATGAGGGCATTGTCCAAATCCAGCTCATCCGAAGGAGTGGATTCTGCATTCTCCCTGGATGTGTTACATGCACTGAAGTATTATCTGGTGGCTACAGAGTCTCTGTGCAGGACTGATTCTCTGTTTGTGGTTCAGCTGGACCCAAGAAAGGGTTGGCGAGCTAAGCCCTCTAATAGCTATTGCATTAGGCAGGCTGTTTCTGAGGCCTATAGAAGGTTAACGGCAGAAGAAGACCACGTGGTCCATCTAGTCTGCCCTTATGTATGTAGAATATGTTCTGTTTATCTTAGGATAGATGTATGCTTATCCCAGGCCTGTTTACATTCACTTTCGGTTGATTGTGTAACTACCTCTGCTAGAAGTATATTCCAAGCATCTACTAATCTTTCAGCAAAATAATATTTCCTAATGTTTCTCCTTATCTTCCTCCAACTAGCTTTAGGTTGTGCCCCCTTATTCTTTTATTAAGTTTCTTCTTAAAACCACTTCCCTCCTGAAACTTTTTTAGCATATTTAACGGACTTACTCATGTCTCCCTTCTTCCCTCCAGGCTGTAAAAATTAAGTGCAAAAAAAGCAGAGATTTTCACTATCCCAAGTTTTTGTCCACCCCCCTAGGGCATCCCGACTTGGGATGCCCCACTGTGTCAAACCCCACCAGATTGGCCACTATACATACCTCGCCGGTGCTCCCAAAAAGGAGCTTTAAAAAGGAGCAACACCCCCCTTGAGCTCATAAAGCTCTTGGAGGGTTGCTCTACCTCTTTAATCGGGATACCCTGCTGTGTGAAACCCCCTGATCACTTGATCATTTTACCTCTTCGACAAGCCTGCATCCACGGCATACCTCTAGTTACTGACATGCCTGTAACTTGCGCCAAAGAGTGGCTGAGTGGCCCAGCTACGAAACAGGAAGAGGTGAGTTTTTCTGGGGACACACACCATAGGGCATACCGACTTGCTAGATGCTAGAGAGGAACAACATCCAAGAAAAACAATGGGTGATCTTGGGTGTTTGGGGTGCCCTGCTGTGTGTGTGTCTCCAGGGATCACTATAAAAAGTACATTCCTGGTGATCCCATGGCACATGCATGTGTCTCCAGCCAATCAACAGCTCATGATCCAGTTAACTTTTCCTTGCCACTTTGACGTCAGGGAGGCATAGTAAAGCGGAGTAAAACCCTCTGGACACTCTCCTGCGTACCAGCACCAGCCATTCGGAACACAACTCAGATAGAGTGGCACTGTGGGATTGCTGGCAAGGTAAGTATACAAGGGAAACACATAACGGGGCATCCCAAATTGGAGATGTTCCTTTTTACCAGGGGCATTTCAATTTTCCCTGAGTATGAAACCCCCATGATCGCCACATCTTCTACCTCTATTTACCTCGCAATCAGAATACATGGAGGTGCAGAATTATGCCTGGCTGTGCATGCCTGTGAGGGTCATTCAGACAGACCTGTTGGAGATTTGCGCATCAGCTGCAGGGATGCCCCTGCAGACTATGCATGTGCTGTAGGATAGCTGGAATAGTATTGCAAACTGGAGGATTTAACACAGCAAGGGAGGGAGAATGAGCTGACCCTTGTCCTAGACAAGGACGGTTGAATTGTGTTTGGATGAGTTCCAAACCCAAGGCTTTGAAAGCAGGCCAAAACTTTGGAATTGGTGGTCCACTACCATAGGGTATCCTGATTTAGTATATTCCATTGTGTGAACCCCCCCCCCTCCCATTTCACCCAATACCTCGATCCAGCACATGCGAGGGCCTTCAGCAGCATTCCTGATCTACATGAACACTATGCCAGGCAGACTTGATTGGATAGCAGCAGGTGTTAGCAGGGCAGAGGGAGTGGGCATGCTTCCAATCACTGCATCAGTTATGGGAATGATCAAGAATGATCATCATTGCTGCTGCAACTGGAATATATGCAGTGGAATTGAGGTGAGCATCAGAGAAACCTTGGGGGGGGGGGCGCACACAACCGGCCATCCAAAATCTGAATGCCCCAATGGTAAGCTGTAATGCGGCCTAGATTCTTTTAGACTCTAGAGTTGGGTTACCTTACCTGGGTTTAGGTCTGCTTAATGTGGACCAATGGGATTTTCACCATCCTAGGATTTGGTCCCTGCCCTTGAGACATCCCAATTTGGTATATGCTACTGTGTTAAAACCTCATGAATGCTGTATTATTCTAAGTATGTCACACACCCCGCCTCAAGATATTCATTACCTGTGGGTAGTATGGTCCTGTAGAGGGCTTCTGCAGAGATGATTGGAGGAAAGAAAGCCCCTCCCAGTCCATAAGTACCTGGGACCTCCCACTCATTACCCAGTCTTCATCTCTGCAGACGGCGAGCAAGCAGCAGATGATATCTCCTCCTTGCACAGGGGGACTTTAAGGTAGCCGGGTCTACTCCCGGCCTATATATATTTTTATTTCCGTTCTGACTCTTTATTCCCTTTATTAATATATAGCTATTTAAATGCCTCCCTGTCTTGACTGCTGTCTGAGCGAGGGTATAACAGCACCTCAGGTGCTCAGGAGCTATGCTCTACCGCGAGACCCTATAAAGAGGGTAGGCGGTTATACCGGGTTGGTGACTCCGGTTTGGGATGCCCTGTCCAAGAGTTTAATTTTCCCCTTAAATGGCCTATTCCCCTTTTTTAGTTGTGTGGAGGCCTCTTATTCAGCTTCTGGTGTTTTTCTATGGGGGCGCCTGGAAAATAGATTTATTTGAAATGTTTGTTTAAAATGTTTACTTTTCTGGTATGAATAGTTATAATGTAAACTTGTTGCAATCTTTTTTGCTGACAGACACTGGATTTTTACCTCAGAGCTGAGGGGAGGATTTCTCCCCTCACGCTCTTCAGTGAGGGGGCGGGGCCGGGCCTTCGGTATGAGGCCGCAGCCCGCGCCCTTTAGGAGTTTGGAGCTGGTAGCGTGACCGAGCGGGGAGCAGCTCCGCTTGTTATGCGGGCTGCTACCGGCTCTATTATGCGCCCGGTGCCGCGGCTGCCTGCGGCACCGGTGCGCGAGTGTTAATGGAGGGGAGCTTCCCCTCACGTCTGACAGACACTGTGCTGGGTTTTTTCCTCAGAGCTGAGACACGTGCTGGATTTTACCTTCAGCTTATTCAGCTTCTGGTGTTTTTCTATGGGGGCGCCTGGAAAATAGATTTATTTGAAATGTTTGTTTAAAATGTTTACTTTTCTGGTATGAATAGTTATAATGTAAACTTGTTGCAATCTTTTTTGCTGACAGACACTGGATTTTACCTCAGAGCTGAGGGGAGGATTTCTCCCCTCACGCTCTTCAGTGAGGGGGCGGGGCCGGGCCTTCGGTATGAGGCCGCAGCCCGCGCACTTTAGGAGTTTGGAGCTGCTGGGCGGAGCCTTGCAGCGCGCGATCCACGCTGGCCACGCCCCCCTGCTGCGTCTCCCGCTCTGATCTGTGTTACCTCAGGCAGAGGACACAGTGTATTGGCGCCCAAAGACTCAGTGAGTGGCCCTGCGGCCGTTGCTTATCTGTACATATTTGCATATATATATGTATATATATAGGTATAATAGATATAAGTTTATATAGGGAGAACCTCTTACTGTCTTTTTCTATGTTTTTCAGGCTGAACTGCCAGGAATTTTTTCAGGTTTCTCCTGGTCCTAGAGTACCTGGGTACTTTTGCTATTTATTACAAAACCTCCCACTTGGACAATATAAGGGCATCCCGGGTTGCTTAATAGCGTAATTCCCTCACTCATAGCGACTATTCAAGTTCACCTTATGGAGGCATCCCAAGATTCCGGGCTCCCCTCGGGACAATCCCGGAAGTGTATGGGTTGTGGGGTATCCCTAACAGGGGATGATTTTTTCCTATGTATATCATGTGCACAGCAGACTATTACACGGCAGTCCGGTCCCCAGGCATCTGGGTCAGCGCAGCCGGCTTCATCCTCTCCCCCTCCCACTTTGACCCGTGCCCCGTGTGAGATTGCCACGGGGGGGCAGTCGCAATCTGATGTGTGTGCCAGGTTGGCCAGTATTGAAAAATTCATTTCCTCCACGGTTGCCAAGAAAGCACCGGCTAAGAGGAAGCATTTATCACCGGTTAATCATTTTGAATATGATGATGACGAGGACGGCCTGGATTGGTCAGATCATTCCCCTCTAGAAGAAGGGGAATTATTTGAGGATTCAGATATTTCTGATGATCAGCAATTTGTTGGTGCTGATTCCGATCGGAGCTCAGGGACTTCCTTGGATACTCCTAATGTTCTGACTCAGATGTTTGAGGTGCTTGCTATCTTGCCTCCGGCGGAGGTTCCTCAACAGCAAGGGGAGTTTTATGACGAATCCAAGCCGCGGTTGGAATTCCCTAATCAAAAGCATTTTGATAATATTATTTCTAAGGAATGGTAAAGGCCTGCCCGGCTCCCAGGCATTCCCCAAAGTTGGGATAAGAGGTATCCTTTTCCAGTGGATACGGTTAAGCGCTGGGCGTCTCCCCCCGAGGTGGACGCCCCTATTTTGGGGTTACCCAACTCAGCCGTATTGAACAACCCTGATTGTTCCTCTCTTAAGGATGGTGAGGATAAACGCATTGACCAGATGGCTTGTCATGGTTTTGCCAGTATTGGGGCAGCAATAAGGCCTGTTTGTGCCTCATCGCTGTTGGCGGTGGCTACGAGAAAGGTGGTCAGGCACTTGTTATCCTCCTCCGGTTTGAATCCGGACAGTGAGGAATTTCGTGAACTAAAACAATGTGAGGGGTTTTTGTCCTTCATGGTGGCCGCTTTGGATGATTCCTTGATGATGAGTAGTAGAGCCTCTGCTCTAATGGTTACTATCAGGCGTTCAATTTGGTTACGCCAGTGGGCGGCTGACTTTGGATCAAAAAAGCTCTTCCCTTCGTTGGGTTACGGCTCTTTGGAGACAAGCTGGATGCCGTGGCCAAGGGGGGCAAACTACCTCAACGCAAGAAGCAACGTCGCCCCTTTCGAGGAGCGTCTTCCTTCACTCCTTCCTTTCGGGGATCTAGAGCAGGAAGAGGTTTCGCCTTCCCTTCTACAAGGGGAAATTCCTGGAATAGGGGCAGAGGACGTGCCCGTTCAGGATACAGTTGGGGCTCAAAACCCAAACCCGTGGCCAAGCCCGCTCAACAATGAGGGGGCGCCCTCACCCGTGCGGGTGGGGGGACGGCTACAGCGCTTCTCCCAGGTCTGGAACCGAGAGGTCTCGGACAGGTGGATCAGGGAAGTGGTGTCTTCCGGCTACAAGCTGGAGTTCGAGTCCTACCCTCCCCCGCGTTTCCTCAGGTCTCGGGTGTCCCCGGAGGCACTGGCTGCACAGCAGCTCCGGGCGGCAGTATCGAGTCTTCTGGAAATGGCAGTCATTTGCCCAGTTCCCTCATTAGCCGGGGTCGGGGTTTTTACTCAAATCTGTTCACGGTCCCCAAAAAGGATGGCTCCGACCGGCCCATACTGGACCTAAAGATTCTCAACAAGTTCGTCAGACTGCGAAGGTTTCGCATGGAAACGTTGCGCTCGGCTATTCATTCTCTTCGTCAGGGGGACTTCATGACGTCCATAGACATTCAGGACGCTTACCTCCATGTTCCCATTTTTCCCGCACACCAGAGGTTTCTGAGGTTCGCGGTGGAGGATCGGCACTTTCAGTTTGTAGCTCTTCCCTTCTGTCTCACCACAGCTCTAAGAGTTTTCACCAAGGTGCTTGCTGGGGTGATGGCTCTCCTCAGAGCGCAGGGGATTCGCATTGTGCCATATCTGGACGATCTCCTCATCATGGCACCGTCATTCAGCCAGGCAGAATTGGACACCAGGACGGTAATATCCACTCTGGAGAGGTTCGGCTGGGTGATCAACTACCCCAAGTCCTCCCTACACCCGTCCAGGACAGTATCCTTTCTGGGAATGTTTCTGGATACAGATCTGGCCAGAGTTTTCCTTCCTCAGTCCAAGGTTCTTCTGATTCAGGAGTTGGTTCGGTCGCTCATGTCCATGCCTCGACCGTCCATCCGTCTAGGGATGAGACTGGTGGGTTTGATGGTGGCCTCATTCGAGGCGGTTCCCTTTGCTCAGTTTCACACAAGGACACTTCAGCTCCATCTGTTATCGGTCTGGAACAGGTCTCCTCAGTCGCTGGATCATCTTTTTCAGATGTCTCCCCGGGTTCGCCGCTCGCTTCGGTGGTGGCTGAACTCAACCAACCTACTGAGGGGCAGATCCTTTCGGACTCCTCAGTGGGAGATAGTCACTACAGATGCCAGCCTCTCAGGATGGGGGGGCTTTTGGAAGGATCTGCAAGTTCAGGGTTTGTGGAGTCCCCTGGAAGCTCACGAGTCTATCAATGTTCTGGAATTGAGGGCCATCAGGTTGGTTCTTTGTCATTTGACTCATCAACTGCGAGACTTGCCGGTCCAGGTCAGGTCGGACAATCGGACGGCGGTGGCCTACATCAATCACCAGGGAGGGACCCGCAGCAGGAATGCCCTCAAGGAAGTGTCTCTGATCCTGGACTGGGCAGAGAGACATGTCCCGTGTATCTCAGCAGTTTACATCCCAGGTGTGGAGAACACGGAGGCGGACTCTCTGAGCAGGATGTCTGCCCGCAAGGGGGAATGGTCTCTCAATCCCAGGGTCTTTCACTCAATTTCTCTCAGGTGGGGGTCACCGGCGGTGGACCTATTTGCCTCCCGTCACAATCACAAACTTCCGGCTTTTGTGTCTCTGGCGAAGGACCCACTGGCTCTCGCGACGGACGCCATGTCCCTGAACTGGAGGGATCTGGGGTTTCTGTACCTGTTCCCTCCGTTTCCCATGGTGGCCAGAGTAGTGCGCAAGCTTGCTCTGGAGAGAGCAACAGCAATTCTGGTAGCTCCAAGGTGGCCAAGACAGGTCTGGTTCACAGACGTGGTAAGGTTGGCAGAAGATCAGTTCGTTCTGCCCCTGCTGCCAGATCTGCTCACACAGGGTCATCTTCGTTACCCCAATTTACCAACGCTGGCTTTGATGGCGTGGCTGCTGAAACCTCCATCTTGAAGGAGGAAGGTCTTTCTGACGCTGTTATTCAGACTCTCATTCGTGCTAGAAAGAAGTCTTCTTCATCCATGTACTATAGGACTTGGAGGTCTTATATTGATTGGTGTGAGGCTAGGGCCTTCCCTTGTAGGGAATTCTCTGTTTCTAGAATTTTGGAGTTCTTGCAACATGGTCTGGACTTAGGGCTCCAACTCAGTACTCTGAAGGGGCAGGTGTCTGCCCTGGCGGTATTTTTCCAAAAGTCTTTTGCACTACATCCTTTGGTTAAGACCTTTTTCCAGGGGGTTACGCATGTGCGGCCTCCTAGGAAGCCTTTGATTCCGGTTTGGGATTTGAATTTGGTTCTTTCTGCGCTACAGGGTCCCCCCTTTGAGCCCTTGCATGATAGTCCTTAGTCTTCCCTTACACAGAAGGTGGCATTTTTGGTAGCTATCACTTCAGTTAGACGTGTTTCTGAGTTGGCGGCTCTGTCTATTCAAGCTCCATATTTTGAAAGACATCAGGATAAAGTGGTTTTCCATTTTAAGACGGACTTTCTTCCTAAGGTGGTTTCGTCCTTTCATTTAAATCAGGATATTGTTCTGCCCTCTCTCTGTCCTAACCCCAGCAATGACAAGGAGAGGGTCCTGCATTCTTTGGATGTGGTTCGTGTTGTGAAGTATTATTTGGTGGTAACGTCTGCCTTTCGCAAGACTGATGCATTCTTCGTGGTGCCTTTTGGGCCCAAGAAGGGTCTAGCACCCACAAAGTCTACCATCAGCAGATGGATCCGTCAGGCCATTGTAGGGGCCTATTCTGCTAAGGGGAGAGATCCTCCCTTTCGTGTTACTGCTCATTCTACTCGTGCGGTTGGGGCCTCCTGGGCTTTTCAGCACCAGGCCTCTGTTGAGCAAGTTTGCAAGGCCGCTACCTGGTCTTCTGTTCACACTTTTTCAAAGTTTTACAAGGTTGATGTGCGGGCCTCAGCGGATGCTGTTTTTGGCCGCAAAGTTCTGCAGGCTGCAGTAGTTTGAGTTGTGCTTTATACCTTGTTTTTGGATCCCCACCCTTTATGGACACTGCTATTGGATGTCCCACAGGTAATGAATATCTTGAGGCGGGGTGTGTGACATACTTAGAATAATACCATTTTGTGAATACTCACCTTGTAAAATGGGTATTATAAGTATGTCACACACCCCGCTTCAACCCGCCCTTTGGATTCTGCATCCTTCATATGGTGAACTTTGCGTTGTTATGACTGATATTTGGCTCTTCCTGGTCTTTACCTTACTGCTTTCTTTATACTGGGTAATGAGTGGGAGGTCCCAGGTACTTATGGACTGGGAGGGGCTTTCTTTCCTCCAATCATCTCTGCAGAAGCCCTCTACAGGACCATACTACCCACAGGTAATGAATATCTTGAAGCGGGGTGTGTGACATACTTATAATACCCATTTTACAAGGTGAGTATTCACAAAATGGTATTTTTACCTTGTCATCATTTCTTTCCAGGCTTTCATACCGTGTATATATGAATGAATGGCATAGAATGATGTTTGTAAAAAGAGCATGGCATAGACCATTGGATCAACCAGCATACCTCCAAGGCCAAAAGATGTGGCGTAGACTCAATGGAAAGATGAGTGCAGCGGGACCGCCCTCTCCTTTGCAATGAATCCACGGCTGTCATCTTGGACCCGAAGCAGACCGACAAGGCTCTCTATCTCTGATGATGGTAAGTTGTAGTCCCAGGGCTGCACTAGACAAAAGGTGAGTAAGCGCTTTTTTTTTTCGATCTCTGATATCTCTAAGCTGTAGTCCATCTGGTCACAATGGTAGAGCTGTGCTGGACAAACAGTAATTAGTGCCATCTTTTTGTTTTTGGGTGACCAGCCAAAACAGCGCATAATGTCATTTTTGTGATAACTCACTTGTAAAATGGATTTCTCCTTAATACCATGCTCCATCTCAACGGACATACACGTGGGTTGTCACTCAGTGTGTAGGTGTGTCTAAGATAGAAAAAAACTGTAGCTCCTCCCACCAAGCCTATATAGGGCTCGGCTGCCCCTTCAGACCCCAGTCGATCCAAAAGCAGTTGCAGCAGCTGTGGGAGGAACCACCAGAAGTGCAGAAATCAAAGCGCCTAGGCAAACAAATAAAGTACTACTAGTAGGCAGCCAGATTTAGCAGTCGACCCAGGAAAAAAACAAAGAATGGGGCAGTTGAGGTGGAGCAGAGTACTACGGAGAAATCCATTTTACAGGTGAGTAATCTATACTCTGCTCCACCTCGACGGACAGTCATTAGACATGTGACATCCTAAAGCAGTCCACTTCTTAGGGTGGGAACAGCAACCAGAGGGTATCGGTATCAACAGGGCGACTGCCTGCTTGTGACTTTGAATAGCAGTGCAAGGACATCCAGGAAGACCCTTGTGGAGGAACCATACCAGAACCAAAAAAATAAAACCAAGGTGGAGGCAAGACCCGTGTAGTCCACCTGGCTAGCCTGCCAATTTGGGAATAGAAAACAGATTGTGTCCTGCATAGTTGATCCTTGAAGACTAAAGTAAACAGGCCCCGGGAATGCCACTAGCCCTAGCAAAAATAAAGACCTTGGCTATTTCCTGTAAGGGCCAGGAGGCTTCCCCTGGCCCTTACAGGAAATAGCCACAGTCTCCCCTGGCCCTTACAGAAAATAGCCACAGTCTGCACGATCTACGTTAACAACTAGGCAGTTGCTGGCCCCATCGCGGCCTAACAAGCCCATGAAGAAGAGCCAAAACATACCCTCCCGGTCGGGCAGACTGTGGCTAAAAAACGTCCAGGGACATTTCTCACACCAGCCCTTCTGCAGTGTGTCCGGAACGGTATCCACGCCCCCCATAACAGGCAGTGTGTAGAACCCCACTCATCACAGTCTGAAACTCAGAACCCCCACATAACACGCTGAGTGGTAGAATCCCCCCCCCATAATATGCTGTGTGGCAAAATCCCCCCATAACAGGCTCTGAGGCGGAAACCTTCCATAATATTCTGTGAGGCAGAACCCCCCTCCCCTCCCTCATAACATGCTGAGTGTCAGAACCCCCCCCCCCCCATCACAGGCTGAGAGGCAGAACCCCATATAACACGCTGAGTGGTAGAATCCCCCTATAATATGCTGAGTGTCAAAATCCCCCCATAACAGGCTCTGAGGCGGAAACTTTCCATAACATGCTGTGAGGCAGAACCCCCCTCCTCTCCCCCATAACATGGTGAGTGGCAGAACTCCCCCATAACATGCTGAGTGGCAAATTTCCCCATAACATGTTGGGTTGCAGAATCCCCCCATAACCGGCTGAGTGGCAGAACTCCCCCTCCATAACATGCTGAGTGGCAGAATCCCCCCACTACCAACCCCCTTTTCCCCACTCACCCGTCTGTCCTGCTGCCGCTAAAAACTGCCACCGCCGGAAGCCCAGGGATGCAAGCTCTGGGAGCCAGGGATGCCGCTGGAAGTCCGGGGATGCTGCCGCAAGTCGAGAAACGCTGCTGAGCCGGGGCTGTTTACCCGCCATTTGAGGCTTTGAGCAGCGGCCTATGGCCAAGCCGTAATTCGCATGCTGACGCTGTGTACCGCCTGTATGTCATAGGAAGACCAGTGAGCCTCGTGAATGGGAGCTGCCACGGGCCGCCACATACTCTGGATGGCGCACAGTGTCTCCCATTCAGTTGATCCACTGCAAGAGTGCCCTATGGCCAGTCCACCTCTGCTCCCGGAAGAGGTCCACTCGAGAACGACCGACACCACATCAGAGAAGGATGGAGTGCTGGCTGGTAAGAACCTCCCCAGCAAGATAGTAAAACACCTCCACAGGGAGAACTCTACTTCAGGAAATGAAGGAAATGTGGCGACCTTGACAAGAGCACAAGCTCAGAGCCTCTGAACAAAACAGAGAGAGAGAGACAGTCAGCAGGAAAATGACTGCAGCAATAGAAACAAACAGTAAGCCACTATCATAAATATAAATGGAGACCCCTGGAAAAAACAGAATGAGGACCCATGGAATGAGAGGGAGATCCTCTAGGTCCCAGCCGGGAATGGCCTGCTGGAAGCCAAATAGGAGAAGTAGCATAAAAAACCACAGAAGGGGAGGAGAGAGCAGGAACAAACCCACCAAGTGAAGACAGCACGGAGGCCAGCGCCAATCCCCAAGGAGCCCTAAACTAGATGCTTCGGCAGGGACAACCCAAGCTGCAACCCGAGGGAAATTGCAATAGAGAAGATCTGCGAGCTGCCAAGAGTATGTGTAAATCCTATGCCACCTGATCATGGATTGAGCAGCCAAGCCAAGAACGCCAATGCCCATGAGTGGAAGTCTGTGCAGCCAGCAGCCTAGCTGAACTGGAACCAAGATATCAGGCCCCCTTCCCTAGCACAGACCCCAGAATACAGGTCGCCCAAGGAAGGACACAACAAATTGGCAAGAAAGTCCGCAGGACCCACCACTGGCAACACTTCAACAAACGTCACGCAGCCCTGAAGAGGAAGAGCAAAAACGCCAAATGGAGGTGCTGATGACCTGGAAAGGTAAGAAGAAGACAGGGAGCCTACAGGTCCACTGTTGCAAGGTCAATCAGATGCAAAAATGTACTGCCAACATAGAGACTATATGCAGAATCACCCCCTAGTAAAGACTGAGAACATAGACATTCAATAAGAGAAAGATTCAGGCTTACTCTGCTGTTTGATGTTACTGTAAGGAGCAACCATTTATATCGCCCGGCGAACCACAATCTCGGCTGCAGGGGCAGGGAAGCAGACCCATAGGCAAGGATGTCCGTGCGAACCCATGGAAGCACACAGCCCACACTGAGCCACAAGGCCCCACCCTGATTTCCTAGCCATGGTGAATGAACATCCGAGGACCTGAAGATCTGGAAAGATAATTGATATATTCTGTCTCCTTCCTTCCTTTTTTGACGGGGGTGTCTTTTGAGGGGCTAAGAATAGAATCCTCGGAATAGAGTCCCCGGTGAGTACAGGGGGTGCTCCTCACCCAGTAAGGGCAATCTGGAGTGGAGTCCGTCTGTAGGCTGCCGGGGTCCGTCTGTAGGCTGCTGAAGCCCAGCCAGGTGCCAGTGGAACACCAAGAGGGCAGACCAAGGAGGTATACCCCCTGTCTGTCCATGGTGCACAGGCATGTTCCCACATGGCCTCACCCCCCTGCTAGGTAGCAAGACCTAGATGCCTTAGATGCCTCAGTCATGGTGCAAAGGGGCGATGAGATCTAACCCCAGCTGTGGACATGGGATGCCCCTTCCCCCAGCTAGGGATCTGTAAGTAGAGCCCCTCTTAACCAGCCGGTAGAGAGCAGAGGTATGGCCCCACACAATAGTTCCCAGATCTATGCCCTATAATACTGCAATAATACAATACAGAGTACATGGGTTGCCCGGTGCTGCTATCCATTTTGGCAGCCTCTTCCAATTGTCTGAACCTGAGCTAAAAGTCTTGAAGGAATATATTGTGGAGAATCTTCAAAAATTATTCAATCGTCGGTCTTCTTCACCAGCTGGCGTAGGCATCTTTTTTGTACAAAAGAAATATGGGTCTCTTCATCCCTGTATAGATTATAGGGAGTTAAACAAAATTACTAATAACAACAGACACCCATTTAATACCAGAGCTTTGTCAGAGTCTTCGTGCTGCTACCATTTTTACCAAACTTGGGGAGCATACAACCTGGTGAGCATTAGAGAAGGGAAGGAATGGAAAACTGCCTTTCGCACTTGCTACAGACACTTCGACTATTTGGTGATGCCTTTCAGATTATGTAACACCCCTGCTACCCTTCAGCATGTCATCAATGATGTTGTACTTGAATACCTAGATGTCTGTTGCCATTTATCTAGATGATATATTGATCTTCTCTTGCAACCCGCAGCTCCTTCGGGTCAATGTCAAAAAAGTTCTTCAATGCCTTCAGGATCACCGGCTTTTTATTAGATTAGAGAAGTGTGAATTTGAGAAGAGCTCTGTACAGTTCCTGGGGTTTGTAATTTCTGCCACCAGGATAGCCAAGGATCACAGCAAGGACCCAGGATGGCCTGTTCCCAGTTTCCACAAGGAAGCTCAGCATCTTGTGGGATTTGCAAATTGTTACAGAAAATTTATTTGCAGCTTCTCAAAGGTTATCGAGCCGATCACAGATCTGACAAAAAACAACCTGAGATCCAATGGCCTGAGGCAGTGCAGGAAGCTTTTAAAAAGTTTAAACACCTGTTCACCTTCACTCCACTCCATCGCTCCACTCCTCAAGCACCCCAAATCTCAACTCTCCTTTATTGTGGAAGTAGATGCTTTTGAATCAGCAGTGAGTGCCATCTTGTCTCAAAGAACTGGTGAAAGGAATATTCTACATCCGGTGGCATTCTTCTCAAGGAAACTCACCCCTTCAGAAAGAAATGATGATGTGGGGGACAGAGAGCCACTAGCAATTAGATTAGCATTGGAGGAGTGGCGATATCTGCTGGAAGGTGTGCAACATCCGGTTCTGATAATCACCGACCACAAGAATCTTGAGTATCTGCATTCTGCAAAGAGATTGGGGTCCAGGCAAGCCCAGTGGGCACTCTTATCCCCCAGGTTCTGAGAATGGAAAGGCAGATGTCCCGCATTCATTCGGGCCCCGAGGACGAGTCCTCCACCAAACCAGACCCAATTCTCCAAAGCAATTACTTTTTGGCAATCCAGACCCAAAATTCTTCAGAGATCAAAGACCACATTAAAAACCACATTAACCCTGCCTTTGTCACAAAATGTATTCTTAAAGTGGACCAACACCCAGGGGGGATCGGCCCGGAAATCTATAAGATTCCCGGACCGATCAGATCCCTCCCCGCGGGGCATCCGAAATCGGGATGTCCCGCGGGAAGGAACCCCCCAGGAGGCCCACAAACCTTACCTCAGCCCCGTTCGCGGGTCGCAGTCGCGGCTCGCGCTTCCCTCTAGCAGGGCGCGCACCCGCGCCGGCCGTTTGTGAATGGCCGGTGCAGGCGTGCTCCCTGTTAGAGGGAAGCGCGAGACGCGGCCTCCAGCGCTCAGAGCCAGCTGAGCTGGTATGCGCGTCCAAGGCCGCCTGGCTCTGAGCGCTGTGATTGGCTGCCGCGGTCACGTGGGAGCGGGGAGAGGTGAGTTTTTTGGGGCTTTCTGGGGGGTTTCAGACAGCGGGGCACCCCCGATCGGGGTGCCCCACCGAAGTGGACCAAAACCCAGGATAGTCAAAATCCTGGGTGTTGGTCCACTTTAAAAATTGACTTTTTCTTTTCAAAGACAGAATCTTTATCCCAGAATCATTATGATCCATGGTCTTAACCCTCAATGATCAATGATTCAGATTGCAAGGACTATGTTAATAATTGTGATGTCTGTGCCAGAAGCAAGACTCCTCACTCCCGTCCAGCCGGTTTACTACAACCTCTTCCTGTCCCAAGTCGTCCTTGATCTAACATTGCCATGGATTTTATTATTGAATTGCCAGTGTCTGAAGGGAACACCAGAATCCTGGTAGTGGTGGATCCATTTTCAATAATGGCGCACTTCCTTCCTCTATCTGTACTTCTGTCTGCAGCTGCTCTGGCAAACATCTTCATCAAACACATTTTTCGTCTTCATGCCCCCCTGATGATTTTGTGTCTGACAGAGGGCCCCAGTTCACATCTAAGCTTTGATCAGTTTTGTGCAAGAGCCTAGCATTTTTGCTAACTTTATCTTCTACATTTCATTCCCACAAATAGGCAGACAGAAAGAACCAACCAGACTCTTGAACAGTATATCTATTGTTTCACCACATATCTTCAAGACAATTGGAATTCATTCCTGCCAATTACGTAATTTGCTTTTAATAACGCCATACATGACTCAACTAACTTCTCTCCTTTTTTGCAAATTATGGGTACCATCCTGCAGTAATTCCCAATTCTCTGGTGTATATTAGTCTACCAGAACTCCACAAACGTGTTAACCAGTTTTCTCAAGGTCAACAGAAACTTGGGCCAAAGTTCATTGGTCCTTTCCAAATCAAGAAGAAAAATGAAAAATGTGGCTTTCGAACTCCAGTTACCAAGGTCATACAGAATCCTTCTGATCTTACACTCCTCCCTGCTGAAAGCTTCTCGACCACCTGCCTCGAGTTCCACTGCCTCAGAGCCTGTTGAAGTTGAAGGCATGCCAGAGTACAAGGTAGAAGAGATCCTTGATTCAAGAAGACGCGGATGAGGGTTGCAAAATCTAGTGAAGTGTTCAGGTTATGGTGAAGAGAAGAATTCTTTGGAATCTGCAAGAAACATCTATGCTCCTTCACTTGTTCGAAGGTTCCTTCAAGACCATCCTGACTGGCCAGCACCTGAGGTCATCCAAAGACCGCCCCTTGGGGGAGCAGTGTCACAATGGGAGACCTGGCCCTACTCATGTGCGCTGGTGGGTGTGCGCGCGCTTGGGTGTCTCCGTTCAGGCTGTGCATGGCCGAACAGCTGGTCTGTGCATGCCCGGACAGCCCATGGCCCTGTGTGCACTTTGTTGGACACCAAAGGCTCTTTAAAAGGGGGCCTGTGGCACTAGGAAGTTGCCTGCAGATCTTTTTGGAGTGATGCTCAGCTCTGTTCCTGTGTGACTTCCTGGTTTGACTTTCGGCTCTGACTTCTGGCTTTGGATTACAATCTGCTCCGGCCCTGACCCTCTGGCTCTTGGAATTTGACCTTGCTCTGGCTCTGACCTCCTGGCTTTGGACATCGACCTCTTTCAGGGCTCTAAACAGCCTGTTTGTACGAGTACCTGTTTGGGCTCTCTGAACTGTGGATTACGGCTTTCCCTAGCTCTGGACTCTCTGGCTTCCCTGTGTCAGCTTCCCCGAAAATCCGGACTAGACTTTTCCCATATTTGGGCTCACTGGCGGCAATAATGGGACCCTGACTTTTCTGCAGTGCAGTCTGACCCTCTATGCAGAAGGCTCCAACAAACATCTGTCAGCAGACAACCCACACTGAAACCTGTGCATGTAGCACTCTACCCGTCACTCCTTGCTGGCTCCCCTCAGTAACAGTCAACTTTAATTCTGTATTGCTTTCCAGATCTCCCTCAGTTTCTGCCTGGTGTTACTTCCGCAGTCTCCACTCTCTGGGGAGGCCACAGGCGGTATTGCTGGCAGCTGTCTGTATCTACATCAACCTGGTCTCCAGCAAAGTACGTGACAGAGTGGCATGCGGTGAGTAGGATGTCTCCTGTAGGTTGAGTGACATGAGGTGAGTAGGATGATGTCTCCTAAAGGGTGAGCCACATGAGTTGGGTAGCATTATGTCTCCAGTAGGGCAAGCAATATGAGGTGAGTAGGATAATGTCTCCTGTAGAGTGAGCAACATGAGGTGAGTAGGTTGGCGTCTCCTGTAGGGTGAGCAACATTAGATGGGTAGGATGACGTCTCCTGTAGGGTGAGCGACATGAGGTGGTAGGATGATGTCTCCTGTAGGGTGAGCGACATGAGGTGGGTAGGATGAGGTCTCCATAGGGTGAGCGACAGGAGGTGGGTAGGATAATATCTCCTGTAGGGTGAGCAACATGATGTGGGTAGGATGGTGTCTCCTGAAGAGTGAGCAACATCTGGTGGGTAGGATTAGGTCCCCTGTAAGGTGAGCTACTTGAGGTAAGTAGGATGATATCTGCTCTAGGGTGAGCAACAGGACGTGGGTAGGATGATGTCTCCTGTAGAGTGAGTGATTTAAGGTGGGTAGGTTGATGTCTCCTGTAGGGTGTGGCATGAGGTGGGTAGGATGATTTCTCCTGTACAGTGAGTGACTTAAGGTGGGTAGGTTGATGTCTCCTGTAGGGTGAGCGACATGAGGTAGGTAGGATGATGTCTCCTGTAGGGTGAGTGACATGAGGTGGGTGGGATGGTGTCTCCTGTAGGGTGAGCGACATGAGGTAGGTAGGATGATGTCTCCTGTAGGGTGAGCGATATGAGGTGGGTAGGATGATGTCTCCTGTAGGATGAGCGACATGAGGTGGGTGGGATGGTGTCTCCTGTAGGGTGAGCAAAACGAGGTAGGTAGGAAGATATCTTCTGTAGGGTGAGCAGCATGAGGTGGGTCGGATGAGGTCTCCTGTAGGCGACATGAGATGGGTGGGATGGCGTCTGCTGTAGGGTGAGCAACATGAGGTGGTTGAGATGATGTCTCCTGTAGTGTGAGCGACATGAGGTGAGTAGGTTGATGTGCCTGTCGGGGGTAGGATCATGTCTGCTGTAGAGTGAGCAACATGAAGTGGGTAGGAGGATGATGTCTCCTGTATGGTGTTGCATGAGGTGGGTAGGATCAGGGCTGGCGTCAGCACCTGGCAAGGCAGGATAGCTGCCAGGGGGCCCTGGCCAGGGCCGGCATCCAGATTTGGGTGATGTGACGTGACTCTTCACCACAAAGGGGCCCACTGAGAACATCCCGCCCAAGGGCCCACATAAACCTGGAGCCGGCCCTGGGTAGGATGATGTCTCCTGTAGGGTGAGTGACAGGAGGGTAGGATGATGTCTGCTGTAGAGTGAGTGACATGACAGTTTCTAGACAAAATAGCGCTCATCGTTGTAAGGAATAAATTCTCACCCTCCTCACCCATTCTGTTGTTGCTGCTGGCCCATACCAGTATGTGCCATGCTGTGCTTCTTTCCTAGTAGCAGGCAGTGCCCCGTCCACGTGATTGAGCCCAATATGGGGGAATAAGGGGTCTGCCTTTTGACCTGCACCACTAATAACATCCCTGACTGCAGGAAACAGAATGATTGAAATAAAGGCGATCGCCCTGCCTGTTGTGTGGGTAGAGGACACAGGTCAGGCTGGGTGCGGGAGATGACAGGTCAGGACCAGGGAGCCCAGGAGGGAGGGGACCTAGCTTTAGATGACCAATGAATGACCCCTGGCCAGGATGGGCGGTCAATGTGCGGATGCTGATAGGTCAGGGAGAAGGGGGCGTGGCCGGCCAGCGGCTGGGAGCAGGAGCGGGAGCGGGAGTAGCGGAGGGCACAAGGAGCGCTTGCAGGTTGTGGTGTGAGGAGGGCATTTGTTTCCTGTCCGCCATCTCCCTGGCGTAGCACACATTGCGGCCGCTGGAGCGGCCATTATTTGTGAGGAGGAGAAGGCGGCGCTGTGAGGGAGGCCGTGAGCCCGCCATGAAGCCGTGCGAGGGAGCCGCTCGCCATCCGCCCTGGGCAGACTGCCAGCCTAATACTGAGGACCTGTGGGGGGAATGCATGGACACCGCCGCGCAGCTAGCCCAGAGGGCTGGCCAGGTGAGCTGACACCTAATGTCCCCCCTGTCCGGCGATAGCAGCCCTGCTGCTTGTGTATGGGCCCCGCCATTGCTGTGTGACCTATTTACAGGCGCATCCTGGATTCTATTCCGCTGTATAGTGCGCTCACCTCAGACCCTCTGCTATAGGTGCCCCCCCCCCCGTGCTGAGGACACCCTTTGCTATGTGTCCCCCCCCCCCCCCAGTGCTGAGGACACCCTTTGCTATATGTGTCCCCCCCCCCCCCCCAGTGCTGAGGACACCCTTTGCTATATGTGTCCCCCCCCAGTGCTGAGGACACCCTTTGCTATATGTGTCCCCCCGCAGTGCTGAGGACACCCTTTGCTATATGTGTCCCCCCCCAGTGCTGAGGACACCCTTTGCTATATGTGTCCCCCCCCCCCCAGTGCTGAGGACACCCTTTGCTATATGTGTCC
Organism: Gastrophryne carolinensis; assembly: GCA_027917425.1. Classification (NCBI taxonomy): domain Eukaryota; kingdom Metazoa; phylum Chordata; class Amphibia; order Anura; family Microhylidae; genus Gastrophryne; species Gastrophryne carolinensis. The sequence continues at coordinate 309,412,420 of CM051239.1, read as the reverse complement.
CCCCCCCCCCCCCCCCAGTGCTGAGGACACCCTTTGCTATATGTGTCCTCCCCCCCAGTGCTGAGGACACCCTTTGCTATATGTGTCCCCCCCCCCAGTGCTGAGGACACCCTTTGCTATATGTGTCCCCCCCCAGTGCTGAGGACACCCTCTGCTATATGTGTCCGCCTCTCCTTCCCGCCCCGAGGACAACCTTTGCTATATTTGGCAACCCCTCCCCAAGTGCTGAGGACACCTTCTGCTTTATGTGCCCCCCCCCACCATGCTGAGGACACCCTCTGCTATATGTGCCCCCCCCACCGTGCTGAGGACACCCTCTGCTATATGTGCCCCCCCCCCCGTGCTGAGGACACCCTCTGCTATATGTGCCCCCCCCCCGTGCTGAGGACACCCTCTGCTATATGTGCCCCCCCGTGCTGAGGACACCCTCTGCTATATGTGCCCCCCTGTGCTGAGGACACCCTCTGCTATATGTGCCCCCCCACCGTGCTGAGGACACCCTCTGCTATATGTGCCAACCCCCGCCCGCCGTGCTGAGGACACCCTCTGCTATATGTGCCCCCCCCCCCCCCCGTGCTGAGGACACCCTCTGCTATATGTGCCCCCCTGTGCTGAGGACACCCTCTGCTATATGTGCCCCCCTGTGCTGAGGACACCCTCTGCTATATGTGCCCCCCCCCCCCGTGCTGAGGACACCCTCTGCTATATGTGCCCCCCTGTGCTGAGGACACCCTCTGCTATATGTGCCCCCCCCCCGTGCTGAGGACACCCTCTGCTATATGTGCCCCCCTGCTGAGGACAGTGACAGGAAAGTCCAGCATCAGGTGTGTGACTGCAGGCTGAGGCTCCCATTCTGGACCATACATGCAGTGATGGCTGGCTGTTGATCTAGCAATAACCAGGGGATACCAGTGGTTTCTGCTGCACCCCTGTAGCTTTGCTAATCATAAACACCAGATGGAAGAACACCTACCCCTTCCATGGCAAGTCTGTCTCCAGGAGCGGACTGGCTAAAGGGAACACAGGGAGAGTTCCTGGTGTGCAAGCCATCCAAATCTCACACACTCATTCCTTTTGTTCCCCCTCCCCCAGTGCCTATACTGGGTATTGGGATATGGTCCAGAGGATAGAGGCAGTTGCCCAAGACTGGAGTTAGACTTTAAATTGACCCTAGCATTGAAGTACTGGGTTCAAGGTATGTTTTATTGTACTGTATAAATTCTCAAGTATTTGTCTCCATTGTGTGATATGAACATTCTATGTTTACATATAGCCACTGTTTTGTACTGTCATTCAGCGGGGGGCAGGTGCATGTCTACTGCTGGGGAAACGGCCGATTGCCCTAAAGAGAGCCTTTTGCTGAGCATTAAATATTCACAGCAAATGGCTGGACAAATGCCTGCACATGTGCCACAGGACCAGGGAAAGGTGAGTTTTTTTTTTTGGCAATCTGGTGGGTTTCACACAACAGGGCTCACTAAATTGGTGTAGGGAGCAAAACCCAGGTTTTCTTCATCTTTAAAGAGGGCTAACAGATCTCCCATGGACTAAGGTTATTTAACCCTTCTGTAAAATCGCCAACATGTTGTTTTCCCAGGCAAATCATAGACCCTTGCTGGCTCATGAGTAGCTCTGGCCACTGTGATGTTACTCACTGAAGTGAGTGCAAATAGCCCGATTTTTTGCTTTGACTCATTGTTACAAGTGATGCAGGTGTGTTTTTGTTGGAGATGCCTATGTAGGCTCTTCCAGCTCACCCCTGCTTATATCTTCTCTCCTTAGCTGTACTCACGTCACCTTCACCCATTCCTGCCTCGTCTCTACTGCCTCATCTCTGTCCACCTCACCTCTGCTCACCTTAAATCTAAAAAATGTGAGATTCCCGGGCTGCTGGTCTTCCCCCGGGCACCCCCCAAATCACCCATAATAACTCCCCTCTTCCAGTACAACGACACATGCTTTCGTCCAATCAGAGCCGTTTGCCGTGCCTATGTAATTCATCAAACGGCTTTGATTGTTTATTATGGGGGAGCAGGCGCTTGCCCTCCCCACTGAAACAAGTCAGAGCCATTCATCAAATGACAAGAGCCCATGCATGTGCTGTTGGACCAGGAGGAGGTCAGTTATGGGCAATCTAGGGGGCTTCACACAGCGGGGCATCCTGATTCCTGATGCCCTTCTATGTGAACCCCCAAAATTGCCTATAGAAAAGTACCCTTCCAAGTTCCACAGCACATGTGCTCTCGTCCAATCAGCGCCTTGTATGCCATGACTATTAATGGCCTCTTATGGCTCTGTTTAGACACAGAACTTGGCAATCAGGAGCGAGAGCGGCCACATCCCTAGCTCCCTTTGAACTAGGGAGCACTCCCAGTCTTATCTGAATGGCTGAGCGGTCAGTATTTATATCGCCATGGCAAAGGTGAGTTTTGCAGTGACCTAGGGGCATTTCTAAGGCCTGTGAGCGGCCCTGGAGTCTTTTAGACTGCGGAGCTGCCTGGCCACAGTTTTGTTCTGCTTTTACCCTCTTTTGAAGGGCATATATAAAGAGCGCTGTTGGTCATCGCTTTAATATATTTGTGATGAGTTTAGAAGTGCTAGAGTGGAGGCCACTTGGAGATGTATTTCTTGGCCTAGCTCCTCTGATTAGTAAAAACGTAAAAGTGTTGGTTTCTACAGCTCAGGGATCTATTCCAACTGCATTTGCTGTTTGAAAGAAAACCAGAAGTGAATACAGTGTACAGCCGTGCAGTTCAGGAGCTCCAACTTTTCCAGCCTTGGCGTTTACAGTATGGCACAGCCAATCAAATGAGTAGTGAGATCTTTTTTAAAAGATTGTCTAGTTTCTCTGCTTGTCGCTATAGATACAGCTGTAGTAGCCTTTGCTGTCAATGGCATAAAAACATCTGCTACATTACTGCTTTACATTCAGAATGAAAGAGGAAGACCCCTTTATCAGCATATGACCTAGATAGGCCTTATGGGCTGATCTGGTCCAGGACCCCAAATCTTCAGTGTTCATGATGCCCTTGTGTGGGTACATGTGCTTGCCATGTGCAGCTTTTGTTTCTGGATACAGAAGTTGTCTTTAAAAAGGTGCAACACCCCCTCAAGTCTATAAGAGGGGGGTTTGCTTTACCTCTTTATGGGGCAACCCAAATTGGGATGCCCTGCTGCTTGAAACCCCCCAGATCACCTCGATAGTCTCACCAGTGCAACACCAGAGCCACATCCCTGGGGTGCCTCTAGCTAGAGGCATGCCAACTCCAGGCCTTTCTGAGGGGGGGAGCTAGGGATGGCAATGGGGCCAGTGGTGCTCGCTGCTCTATTCAGATTTCCTTGCCGCATTGGGCTCAATCTGAAGACCACAAGCACCACATACTAAGTGTGAGTTTCCCAGCGATCAGTGGTGATACACACAGCGGGCATCTTAAATCGGAGAGCATTTTCTTGGATCTTACTCTTTTAAAGTCTGTCCTGGTGATGCTCTGAAATAATAGTATATGAGCCGGCAGCTGCTGCTGAAAATCTTCTAGGAAGCTTTGCCCACATTCTTGTGGCTTTAGGTCAGATGTCATTTTCCATGTCATCACTGCTGCTGTTTTAACCATAATCTAATCATCTTAAATGTGTGTTCATCTAATTCATGTCTTTCTGCTTCCTAATTTAGGAGCTGTTTAAACTCTTGAAAAAAGGGCCATTCTAGTTTCTTCTGTTTTCCAATCTAAATTCTTAGGTTGTGTTCACATGGGCTCTTGTATTTCTACTTTCTTTAAAAGATCTAATCAGCAAGAGGATAATGTTCAACTCAAGCCCAAAATACTGTTGATTCTGTCAGTTACTATTAGGGAAATCCTATTTAGTCCCTGGAGACCTGGGAACCACCCAAAAATCATCCTCCCTGGCAGGGATTCGCGCTGCCCGCTGTGTGTACGCCCACGGATCACCCGAAAACCCACCTCCTCCTGGTTCCCATGTGAGCTGTGCAGCCAATCTGTTCAGTGTGGCAAAGAAAATCTGAATAGATTGAGCGTAGCCAGATGCATCCCTGCCCTAACTGTCCATTCAGAAATTCTGGACGTGCCCACAGCTTGAGGTATGCGTGCCTATAGCAACAGTGAGTTGATAAGGCAATCTGGGGAAACTCACACGTCCTTCAGTAGGGCCATAGAGGAAAAACAAACTGGGACAGGCGGCCCCACCCCTTCCCCCCCCCCCCCCCCCAGTTCTCAGTATTGTGTTTCCTCTCCAGGAAACCTCTTGGACAGTCTTTCATCATCCAGTTTATTTTTTTTTTAACTAATTTTTTTCAACCCCAGGAGGTGCACGCCAACCCCCTTTGCTTGAGAGTTGCCTTAGATTTTCTGCTAAGCTCTAATGGACTTGCTCCCTCCTCTGACCTCCCCATGCACAGAGCCGCACAGGGAGTAGATCAGCAGGAAGTTTACTAGGGCGTAGGAAATGTAGAGCACTGTTGAATAAAAGCGTGACGTGAGCAGAAAGCAGGCTAATTTAAAGTGGTCCAAAACCCAGGATTTTCACTGTCCCAGGTTTTGGTCCATCCCCCAGGGTCACCCAGGTATGGAATGGCCTGCTGTGTGAAACCCTGCCGTTCACACATTTTTCTTTTAACCTGTCCCAATGAGCCCACAGCGTAGATGTGGCTTGACTCCATCAGTTTCGCCGGCCTCCTATATTAATGTGCAGCTGGAGAAGCTGAATGGAACCCCAACCGCCCTTTGCGTGGAATCACTCGCATCGTCCGGATGTGCGCATCCACGTACAGCCTTTCGGTTGCGCTGTGCATGGCCGCACACAAATTGAATAGGATGCGAGTGATGCATGCAGCATGGGCTCGTTTTGAGAGGTAAGATTTTTGGGCGAATGGGGGAGAGGGAATCAGCGGGCCCAGGTTTTGGTCTGCTTTAACCCTTTGTCTGGACTTTTAAGAATCTGTATTCTAGGTACCAGGAAGGTGCTCCAAGCTTTTTTTCTATTACCAGAAGGCGTGAAACGGGTTTAAGTATGTCACCAAGAGATTCACATTCATAAACATTTAAACTCATTTAAAAGTGGAACAAAACCCAACAGGGCTGGCCCTGAAATCTAGGAGCCTTCCCCCTAAGGCATCTCAAAACATTCATGCTTATTACACCGGGTCATAGCTGCTAATAAGGAATAAAGGAAGTATGTGCCAAGGGATTACACAGGGACAAATTGAGAGAAAATCCCAGGTAGTGGTGCTCTTTAACTGCCTGTCCCCTAAGCTAGTATGAAACTGCATTAACTACCCTGTCTGCCAGAAGCATTGCATGTGTGTGGATGCTTTTATACATCAGAAGAATTGCAAAAGTAGTAAGCTGTTGTTCAACAGCTAGTTTTTGGGAAAGTCAGTTTAGCAATCTTCTCTTGTAAAACCTTTGGAGCCTATTTTACGTAGTGTATCTACAAAGTGTTTTATGTATTTTGGATAACATTATTTCTTCATTGTCTGTGGTGAGTGGATTTTGACATAGGAGTAGGAGCACCAAGCGCATATGAGCGTTACCATCTAAGGTTTTGCACAGTGATTTCCTGTGGGGCAGCTTTGGTTCCTGTGTTGCTGTGTTCAAATGGCTGCAATAGTGAATGTGAACAAAAATAGCAAATGAAACCTGAACTTTCCAAGTCTATAGAAACCCACCGATGTAATGTGATCAGTTATCTTGTTCTTTCCTAATTCGGCTAGAAGTGGTCCAACATTTCCAGCAAAACTTCTCTTGAACAAAATGCTCTATCATAGGGGCTGTTTGTGAGGGCTATTAACCTGAGAATCATGCTGGTTCCTGAGAGTATAAATAAGGGGTGTCAAACTAATTTTCGCTGAGGGCCACATCGGCATACTGGTCGCCTTCAAAGGGGCCAGTCAATAGCAGACAAAAAGCAAAATGGAAACCCAACCATCCAGATGTGGTGTTTCTCCCAGGACAGATGTAGAATTTGCTCGGGACAGATGCAGAATTCATTTGCCCAGGATAGGTACATGGCATTCTTGCCCACGACAGGTGCCGAAGATGAAGATTCAGATTTATTTTTCCCACAACAGCACTACAATACTTTTTCCCATACCACCTGAAAATAGCTAGCAATAACCACTGCAGCAGATGTACAGTAGCAGAGTTTGTTCAGTGCATTAGGGGACCCCCCCCCCTTGTGTGGTGAGAGCTGGTTACAGAGAGACAGGAACAGCTATTCCCCCCCCCCCCAAAAAAAAAAGTGTACCAACCACTACCAAAAGGGTTAATGCACTACTAAGGTTATATAGTAGCAGGGTGCTCAGCCCAGGAGTAAGTCTCAAAACCATATACAAGGGAGCATCCAGGGGGAAAAGGGTCCACACTCCTTTAAAAGTTTATCCTTTATTCAAATATAGTTGAAAGCATCTCCATAAACAGACGCTAAAAACAGTAATTACCAAAGCCAAGCAGAAAGGTTCAAGAATCTCTGCCACGTTTCAGACACATTGGGTCCTTAATTGGAAATGATGATAAGAGCCTATTGCTTTCTTATAAGCCACTATATTAAAGCGGACCAACAGTCAAAAATGACTTGAACCAGACCAACACAACAAACTGTACATATGCATCTCTCCCCAGAGCTATTTAGATTGCTACACTTAGAAATTAGTTTACCCTTTTCTAACTCCTGCTGTGGTAAATTTTAAAAACGAGATGGCGGCTCGTGCATTTGCAGGCCACCTGCAAACAGGAAGTGCTGCTGGAGTTCCTGATACTATGCATTATCAGTTATGTCGGTTGGGAGAGGAAGCTCCAAAATGGCCACTACCTTTCTTTTCCAACTGTGCCAGGCTGTTGGCCCGTTTTAAATTTGACACCCATCCCACCTTTACCTTCCCCTTTGCATTTCTTCTTAGTTCTCGAGTCTTTATTAGTACACTTACTAGGAATTTATTTTTGTCCAGGAAATGATTGAAAAGATTTAAGTATATATGTACATGTGACCTATGTGAACTGTGTTTTGGGAAAGTTGTATAGGAAAGACTTATTCCATACAGCTTTAGTTAGAAACTACCATCTGGAGAAAACCACATTTTTGCATAGAGAGGACATAGAACTGTGCCCCACTATTCCCTCTGTTACGTATAGTTTCCGTTTTGGAATTTCAACATAGGACCCTGTTGCTACAGGGTAATAGTGCTAAACACTATGCTGACCACATGACACTCTGTAATGTAGTTCTAGCTAAGATTTAAAACCTTTTTTCTTAATTTGTAGGTGGTCAGAAAGGCCCTTACAGAAGAAAAACAAGTGTCTACAAAGACCTCTGTGGTGGATCTCGTGACTGAGACAGACCGTCTTGTAGAGGAGCTAATCATCTCTGCACTGAGGGAGAAGTACCCCACTCACAAGTAAATCTGCTGTGTACTTTGGCTTATCTGGGTGTAGATAATAAAAATGTAACAAGGTCTGCCAACTGGACAAGTCTTGGACTGTTGCCCTGGGCCAAATGAAACATGGGATCACCAAATTAATTTCCCACCAACTGACACTGTCTGGCACATTAGGGCATCTGTGCCCACATCTGTTTCCAGTCCAGCAGTGCACTATCATCCCCTATTCAGCAACAATTAAAATAATTGGCCACCCCTACCCAGCAACATTAAATGATCCCTTTTACTCTCCCTCACCAGCCCAGAGCACAGGGGCTGTACCAGATAAGGCAGGAAGCACCTATGGGGATGGGGCCCTGGGCAGTACCACCAGTTTGCCCTTCCCTGACGCCGGCCCTGCCTATCAGCCTGCTCTGTTACCTGTAAGATTCCCGGGCCGATCAGCTCCCTGCCCGCGGGGCACCCCGATCGGGGGTGCCCCTCTGTGTGAAACCCCCAGGACCCCCAAAAATCCTACCTTTTCCTCGTTCCAACGGCGCATGCGCGGGCCGCCGCCTCTCGCGCTTCCCTCTGTGCCGTAGGACCGGGTTGAGGTGAGTTTTTTTTTTTTTGGGCTTTCTGGGTGGTTCCGATCGGGGTGCCCCGCGGAAGTGGAACAACACCCAGGATAGTGAAAATCCTAGGTGTTGGTCCACTTTAACTCGGTGTGAAGGAAGCAAAAAACTCTGCTTTTCTGTGGCTTAGGGGTAGAGGCCTTGGTATCTTCTGCACTTTGCATTTCAGATCATCCTACCTGCATCATAATGTTGTAATTATGATAGAAAAGTTATTTGGTTTCTTTATATTAATACTAGGTTCATTGGTGAAGAATCTACCTCTGTAGGTTCCAAATGCGTCCTGAGTGACTGTCCAACATGGATAATTGACCCAATTGATGGAACTTGCAATTTTGTACACAGGTATATTCTATATAAATTAGAATGTCAGTTTTCATTAAATAACTTTTGCGGGAAAAAATGCGGAAAGAACCCCTATAATCGACTTGTGTCCCATGCAGACCATCCTTCCTAATCTGGGGCTCCAGCTCTTACCTGATCGCTGGATCCATATCCCGCATTGTCCAGCCCAATCGCTTGTCACTTCGATGTCCTCCGATGGGGAGACGTCCCCCACCATCGGCCACTGTGAGCTGGCACGCCCCCCTCCATTCACTGCAATGGAAAGCTGCATGTGAAGACCTAACATGCCCCTTTCCATTGTAGTGTATGGAAGGGGCGTGCCAGCTTACAGTGACTGATGGCAGGGGGTTTCTCCCTGTCAGGGATTATGGAAGAGACAAGTGCTAGCAGGCCTGGTGGCGCAGGATGTGGATCCAGCGATCAGGTAAGAGCTGGAGCCCCAGACTAGGGGTAATGGTCTGCGTAGGACTTATGCCATATGCTGGATATTAAATCTTTACAATTGACCCGATGCCTATTTTTTGTAGGTTTCCAACGGTGGCGGTCAGCATTGGATTTGCTGTCAATCAAGAGGTATAAAATGCGCTCTGTAAGTTGGTAACCTGAGATTCCTAATGGTATCTCTTGAGGGATGGCTGAGAGGTTGCTTTACTTTTTATATCTTAATAGGCTATTTATAAACTTGTGCTTTGCTTCAGCTGTAGGGTTTACAGCAGTTAAAATGTTTGAAAGGCAATGCTGTACATTGTAATTCACTGCATGGCTTGCATAGGGGGTGAGTAGTATGTGCAGGGAAGGTATGTAAACCTGCCTTTTAAAATATGGGCAGCATTTTTTTCTTATAGAGTAGTGCACCTCAATGCAGCTTGAAAGCATAGGTGTCAATGTAGCCTAAACTTTATTGTAATCTTTTGTATTTGTTAATCCCCAGGTTACTGGTTTTTGAATTGGTGAGTGAAATGACTCGCCTGTCTTGCAATCCCCCAGAATGTTTATCCAGGCCCAGCAGGTTCTGTCTTAGTCTAGATGCTGCCCGCTCCTATTGAGAGAGCTGTCACATGGGACACATGACCACTGCTGAGGACTGGCAGGCCTGTGTTTTTTTCAGGGGTTTTACAAGCCATAGACACCACAGGATTAGATGAAAGGTGAGTAGATAACTCCTGGATTACTTTGCTTTTTAGGCCAAACTCGGGCATTTTCTTTTTAAACAAAGTAGGTTGTATGTTTTCGTGAAAGACGTTTTGCTATGTAGTGCGTGTGTATAGAGAGGAAAAAGCATAGCTACTGGATTACTCTGTGCAGTCTTCCTATTTTGTACACAAAGGATCAGTGTAGTAAATGAAGTATATGGAATGGTTTTGGAATAATCAATAAGACGTTCCAGTTAGGGACAGGCTTTCTTTGTGTGCTTTTGTTCTTCTCAGTAAATGTAACTTTTGTGGAGTTAATAACAATAGAACTATTTTGTAACACCAGTGAGTTAAGCCAGGTATTGAAGGCTGTGATTCTTGAACGCCGTGCGTACCTTTTTCTTAATGACTGCGAAATGAAATAACAAGTGGAACCTTTGTGGATTTTCCCACCATGCTGCCTCTCTGCAGCTGGCATGTTTGCTGCATTTCACAGATGCCAGTGTAACCCGACATTCTGTATAGATAGAAAATACTTACTCTTTCCAGACTTTAGGAGTACTGGTCTTGCATACTACTATAGGTTGAATAAGGTAGCATAGCAAGTGGTCTCTTCTGGTGAGAGCAATACTTTTCTATTCTCTTCACAGCTTGAATTTGGAGTTATATACCACTGCACAGAAGACAAATTGTACACTGGAAGAAAAGGGCGAGGTGCATTTTGTAATCAAGAAAGACTTCATGTAACAAAAGAAACCGGTTGGTGTATTTACCTCCCTGTGGCTTTTTACACAGATTTACTGTATGTATGTTTTGTAAACTGATAGGCTCCCAAACAGTGGGAATATTTACTTAATAAATATATTTTAAATATTGCTAGTTTCTACAATATATATATTATATTCTTTTATTTAGGGACCATTTTTTTTAGGAAAAGGAAGTGTACCCCCCCAATATGCTTCTGTCTGTGCGGCCAGCTTCCATTTTTTTTTTTGTCAGCTGGGTAGCTATGTTGCTGCTCTAACAGTGGCTGATTTTTGACCCTCTGAAAAGCTAAGGCAACAAGAAGCATTTTTTTCAGGCATTCTGGGAATAGGAGCACCATCTGCTGGCAAAATTGGCATTGTGGCGAGGTGGACAAAAATAAATGTAGGTTCACTATATCAGTGGTCCCCAACCCTGTCCTCAAGGCCCACCAACAGGCCAGGTTTTGCAGATCTCCACAAAGATGCACAGGTGGAGTAATTAGTGCAGCTGCAGAGCAATAGAGCTGGCTATTTGGAGATCCAAAAAACATGACATGTTGGTGGGCCTTGAGGACAGGGTTGAGAACCACTGCACTATATGACCTAAGTACTCTTTTTCCTTTTTGGTTGAAAGGTTCCAACTTGGGTTATGCTTTAAGCATTAAACAGCGATGACCCCCTGTATCACAACTAGGCTCGTCATGAAGGGATGCCTTCAACTGGTTGGGGGATTCAGTCTGGGATTCCCAGGCCCAATAGAGGCACGCTCCTTTCATCTAAACGGAGGTCCCTGCACTTTGAACTTGTGGGCTTCTGGAATGGGGGTGTTCTCTGTCTGGGTGCCTCCAAGCTGCTGCTTTTACCAACCTTTTTCCTGGTCTACATCTGATACAAACCTAATTAGATGATACATTGGCTTTTGTGTTCTTTGTATCAGAGCTTTTCATAGGTCAGTGAAAGAATGCTATTGTGTCTACATTGTCAGCTTTTCAGTGTTTTTTCTTTTGCTTACAGGTATTAGAAATTCCTTGATTTTAACTGAAATTGGACCTAAACGTGATCCAGGTACTTTGAAGTTGTTCTTGGGTAATATGGAGAAGTTCTTAAAGTATCAGGCTCATGGGTAAGAGTATGTAAAGACCCTTTTAATTGGTTTTGTGATGTTCACATTTAATAGATGTTTCCATTGACACCCTGATGACTAAAGTATTCTTGCCTTTAAATGCCTATGATACTGCAGGACTAGTTACAAGGCAGTGGCAATAAGACAGCAAGCAGCTCATCTGAAGCCTGTCTCTAGGCCTCTCAACCATTTCCTGCAGTGTGCTGTAGAAGTGGTGGTATGTCTCCAAAGTTTGCTCCTTTCAATTCCATTCCTCTACAGCCACACACAATGTGCTTGCACGTCACCCCCGTGGCCTCTTGGCACTCTGAGTGATAGAGTGACGTTTCAAATGTAGTGGTGGAATATTGGAGGAGCAAACTTTTGAAGATTTGCTTCCGCATCTACAGTGCTCTGCAGAAAAATGTTGAAGAGTCACATATGGGACATACTTTAGGTGAGCTTGTTCTTTTAACGCTATTGCTGGAATGTCCCTTTAATGGCACTACTAGTGCTTTATGCATCAGATCTGCCACACCTGCCCAGACGCCACTGTTCTTTCGCCCTAAGGACCTGTATAAGAAGCCAGAGCGTCGAGTGGGTGTGGCCGGAGTACAGAGTGCTTCTATTGACTTCAATCTTAAATGTTAGCCCGGGTGGGCTACCTCCAGCCTTTCTTACCAGTGCTCCTGGTCTGAACAAAAATATTGTACATTTTACTGTAAATCAAAATGCGCTGTACTCTTATCTGCCATTTTCTGCCTATTGACTTATTGTAGCTCCTTTTGGCACCTGAAATAAAATATTTTAACTAAATTTAGTGTTTAAAAGATGCTTTATACCTTTATTCTGAGTATGTCACACACCCCGCTTCAGAATAAATCATTACATCTGGGTAGTAACCTGTAGAGGGTGATATTGCAGAGATGATATGCAAAAAAGGAGCCCCTCCCGGCCCATAAATACCTGGGACCTCCCACTCATTCCCCAGTCTTTCATCTCTGCAGTCGGCGAGCAAGTCAGAAGCTGGATGTCTCCTCCTTGCAGTCTGCTTGGAGAAAGGTAGCCGGGTTACCCCGGCATATTTTCCTATTACTGCCTGGACCTCTTTACCTTAATCATGCCTCCCAGCCTTGGCTGATCTGGTCCGGGCGAAGGTGGGATACACCTCCGTGGTGTGTTAGGGAGCCATGCACCCCCGTGAGACCTCATTTGGGGTAGGCGGTTCCGGGTTGGTGATCCCGGTTTGGGATGCCCTGACCATTCCCTCCACTTGGTGGTGCGGATTCCCCTCCTGGTCCCTTGTCCCTTGGGGGGGCGCTGTCCCTACCTCTTTTGCTTTTATTGCTTTTATTGTTTTATTTTCATTGTTGGTGTGTGTGTGTGTGGTGCTTGGTGCGCACTGTTGAGGGCATACTAGCTGCTATCCCTCATGATTTTGGTTGCACGCTCGGTTCTGTGGGGGAGCTTCTCCCCCTCAGGCATGGATTCTCTTCTGAGGGGGGGGCGGGGCCAGGCGCTCGGCGTTCTCGCGCGGCCTGCCCCTCTCCTTCTGGCGCCTGAATGGAGCCCAGCCACGGGCTGGGAGCGCGTTTCCATGGTGGCGGGGCCGGGCGCGTTCTGCGCTGGCCCGCCCCTCTTCTTCCCAGGCTTGTTCTCCAGCTTGTCAGGGGGACGCCATTGCTGTGCTGTGTGTGCCCCTGCGAGCCCTTCATTATTATTCTACTGTCTATTTAATTGGCTGGGCGCTTAATTAACTTATTGATTGATTTTTGTTTGTCATCACACATCCTTTGGAATGTATGTTCTATGTACTATATGGAGTTCATGGCCTCCCTTGGTTGTGTCCTTCAGAAGGATCCTTTTCACTTGTATTATGGGGGATTCTCCCGTTCCTTGGGTCCAAATTGGGTATCATTCAAATCCTCCCACGTGGGACTTCAAGGGGCATCCCGGGCTGCTTATCAGCGTAATTCCCTCTGGTCATTGCGACTACCATTAAAATCGCCTTATGGAGGCTTCCCCGGATACCGGGCTCGGGCTGTGTGGGCTGTGGGGCATCCCTTACGGGGGATAACGTATTGATCTGTATACCTTGCACTCTGCGGGCTATATCGCAGTGGTCGGGGTCCCAGGCGTCTGGGTCAGTGTCGCCGACATCATCTCCTACCCCACCCCGCCTGATCCGTACCCCAAGTGACGTTGTTGTTAGTGGGAAGTCGCAATCCTATGTTTGTGCTAGACTGGCCAACATTGGGAAATTGATCTCTAGCTCTGCGGCCAGAATGGCTCCGGCTAAGAGACGGTTCCTGTCTCCGGCTGGGCCGGTTATGTTTTTTTTTTTTTTTTTTTGTTTTGTTTTTTTTTATGACTGTGATACCCTGGGCTGGTCTGATTATTCCCCGCTTGAGGGGGGGGGGGGGGGAATTGTTTGAGCTGATGCTGATTTTGGGCAGGGGGTTACTGTGGATACCCCCGGAGGTCCTGAGTTGCGCGGGACAAGTTTATAATGTTGACCAATCTGCCACGTTTTTAATCCTGGCCCATTTATTTGGAGTTCTGACTATTTCTCCTCTGGAGGAATCCCCTCCATAAAAAGGGGGATTCTTTGGGACCTCTGAGCCTCGCTTGGAATTCCCAAATCAGAAGCTTTTGATAGCTTTATTCTTAAGGAATGGGAGAAACCTAGTCTGTTTCCTGGTGTTCCACAGGGCTGGGATAGGAAGTATCCCTTTCCGATGGACGCTCCCGTGCTGAGGTTGTCTAATACCTCGGTTGTGCATTCTCCAGACGCCACCACTCTCATGGATGGTGAGGATAACCACATTGATCAGATGGCTTGCCATGCCTTTGCCAGTGTGGGTTCGGCTTTGGCCGTTCTGTGTTTCTTCGCTTGTGACGGTGGCTGCCAGGTCCGTGGTTAGGGCCCTGTTGAGTCCTCGCTTCGGCAGGACATATACTAAAATTGGAACGATACAGAGAAGATTAGCATGGCCCCTGCGCAAGGATGACACGCAAATTCGTGAAGCGTTCCATATTTTTTGGGTTCCCGGCTTGACCTGTCCAGTGATGAATTTGCAGCCCTTAAAGTGGACCAACACCCAGGATTTTGACTATCCTGGGTCTTGGTCCACTTCGGTGGGGCACCCCCGAGCGGGGTGCCCCGCTGTGTGAAACCCCCCCGAACCCCCCGAAAAACTCACCTCTCCCCGCTCCCAGCGCCGGCGGACAAGCGGCTCCGCCGCCGCCGCCTCCCGCGCGTCACTCTTGACGCGCCCGCGCCGGCCATTCACAGACGGCCGGTGCGGGCGCGCGCACATCTAGAGGGGCGCGAGGGAAGATAAGGTAAGGAGTTTGGGGTGTTTGGGGGGGTTTCACCCCGCGGGACATCCCGATCCCGCGGGGAGGGAGGTGATCGGCCCGGGAATCTTATAGATTCCCGGGCCGATCACCCGTGGGTGTTGGTCCACTTTAAGAGGTGTGAATTATTCTTGTCTTTTGTTTTGGCGCCTTGGGTGACGCTATTGCATGTGTAGTGGGACTTCGGCCTTGCTTGTGGCTATTCGGCGGGCAGTTTGGTTGCGCCAGTGGGCGGCTAACATTGCGGCCAAGAAGTCTTTCTGGGCTACCCTTCCTGGGGTTGTCTGCTTGGAGAAACATTGGATTCAGTGGCGAACGGAGGCAAGTTACCTCAGCGCAAGAAGCAGCGTTGCCCCTTTAGGGGGGGCGGGTTCTTTTAACTCTTCCTTTCGTGGTGCCAGAGCGGGCTGAGGGGATTCCTGGAAACAGGGGCAGAGGTTGTGCCCGTCCAGGTCACACCTGGGGTTCCAAACACTAGCCTGCTGCCAGGCCAGCTCAGCAATGAGGGGGCGCCCTCACCTTTGCGGGTGGGGGGATGGCTGCGGCTTGTCTCCCAGGTTTGGGTTCAAGTGGTCTCAGACAGATGGATTCTGGATGTGGTCTCCTCCGGTTACAGCTGGAGTTTAGAGTTCTGACCCCCTCCAAGATTCTTCAGTTCTCGGGTGCCCTCGGATCCCCAAGCTGCGCAGGGGCTCCTGTTGGTAGTGAAGAACCTTTTGGACATGGATGTCATTTGCCCGGTGCCTCAGTCAGAGAGAGGCAGGGGTTACTATTCCTACTTCTTTACGGTTCCTTAGGAGGATGGCTCCATAAGACCCATCCTGGATCTGAGGCTTCTCAACAGGTTCGTCAGATCCAATTAGTTCCGCGTGGAGACTCTGTGGTCTGCCATCAGTTCTCTTCGTCAAGGGGACTTTATGACGTTCATAGACATCAGGAACACTTACTTACATGTTCCTTTTTTTCCCGGCTCACCAGAGATTCTCTGGTTTGTGGTGGGAGATATGCATTTTCCGTTGTGGCTCTCCTTTTCGGGCTGCCCTCGGCACCAGGTGTGTTCACCAAGGTGCTGGCAGGGTGGATGGCCCCTTTTCAGAGTTCAGGGCATTCGCATTGTGTCCCGTTTTTTGGACGACCTTCTCATAATAGCATCTTCTCTTAGTCAGGCGGAGCTAGACACCAGAACGGTGGTGTCAACTCTGGAGAGGTTCGGCTGGGTGATCGACTATCCCATATCTTCTCTCTCCCTGTCCAGGGAGGTCTCCTTTCTGGGCATGACTCCTGGATACCCTTATGATCAGGGTGTGTCTGCCTCTGTCCAAGGTCCAAATGGCTCAGGATCTGATTCGGCTTCTATCTAATCCTCGTCCATCCTTCCGGCTAGGGATGAGATTGGTGGGATTGATGGTAGCCTCCTTCGAGGCGGTTCCCTTTGCTCAGTTTTCACACGAGGACTCTTCAGCTCCATATTTTTGGCGGGCTGGGACAGGTGTCCACTGTCTCTGGATCAATCTTTTCTGATGTCCTCCTGGGTTCGGCACTTTCTTCAGTGATGGCTGGAACCAAGCAATCTGACAAGGGGCAGATCTTTTCTGACTCCTTGTTGGGGGACGGTCACCTCGGATGCCAGCCTGTCGGGCTGGGGGGGGTTTCTGGTAGGAACATTTGTTCCAGGGACTGTGGGGGCCTCGCGAGGCTCACACATCCATCAATGTCTTGGAGCTGAGGGCCATTTGGTTGGTTCTGTCCCGCTTGACTCCTCCCTTGCAGGGTTTGCCGGTTCAGGTTCGAATGGACAATCAGACAGCTGTTGCTTACTTTAATCACCAAGGAGGGACTTGCAGCAGGAGTGCCCTCAGGGAAGTGTCTCTGATTCTTGCATGGGTGGAGGGCAATGTTCCATGCTCTCAGCTGTTTACTTTCCGGGTGCGGAGAACACTGAGGGGGACTCCCTGAGCAGGAGTTCATCTCGCAGAGGGGTCTGGTCTCTCAATCCCATGGTATTCCGGTCCCTTTGCACAAGTGGGGGACTACGGAGGTGGATCTCTTTGCCTTCCGTCACAATCACAAGCTTCCTGTTTTTTGTCTCTGTCTCAGGATCTTCTGGCCCTGGCAGTGGACGCCTTGTCTCTGGTCTGGAGGAATCGGGGGTTTCCTGTGTTTTTTTTTTTTTTTTTCCCCCCCCTTCTCCATGATAGGCAGGCGCCAGCAATCCTGGTGGCTCCTAGGTGGCCAAAACAGGTTTGGTTCGCAGACGTCGTTCGGCTGGAGGTAGACCAGTACCTCCTGCCTCTGTTTCTGGATCTGATCGCTCAAGGTCAACTATGTTACCCCAGTTTACAATCGCTGGCTTTGACGGCGTGGCTGAAACCTCCATTTTTAAGGGTGTTGGTCTGGCTGATGCTGTGATTCAGACACTGGTTAGCACATGGTCTGGACTTGGGTTTACAGCTTAGTTCTTTGATGGGGCAGGTCTCGGCCCTGGTGGTCTTCTTTCAAAGGAAGCAGTCTTCTCTAACTTTTACTACAGGACTTGGAGGTCCTATATCATTTGGTGTGAGGCTGGGGCCTTTCCTTGCAGGGTGTTTTCAGGTTCTGTCGGTTCTACAGGGGCCTCCTTTTTGAGCCTTGCAGGATTTTGCGCTTTCCATGCTCACTCAGAAGGTGGCCTTTTTTGGTGGCTATCACTTCGGTTCAGCGTGTCTCTGTGTTTGTGGCTGTGTTTGTGGCTCTGTCCTTTCAGGCTCCTTGCTTTGAGAGACACTAGGTCAAGGTGGTCTTTCGTTTCAAGCCAGTTTCCTTCCTAAGGTGGTTCTGCCTTCCGTTTGGATCAGGATGTTGTTCTTCCTTCCTGGTGTCTTGAGACTGGCTATGACACTCCTTGGACGTGGTTCGCTGTGTGAAGTATTACTTGGTGGCTACGTCTTTTTTTTGTTTGTAAGATGGACCCTTTTTTTCGTGGTACCTTCCGGGCCTGAAAAGGTTTGGCGCCCACTAGGTTTTTCATTAGTTTTTGGATTCGATAGGCCGTTGTTGGGGCCTATTCTGCTATAGAGAAGGTTCCCCCTTTCTTGGTCACTGTTCATTCTACTCGTGCTGTTGGAGCTTTTTGGGCTTTTCAGCACCAGGCTTCTGTTGAACAAGTTTTCAAGGCTGCTACTTGGTCTTCCGTTTCTCCCTTTCCAAGTTTTATAAGGTTGTTGTGCGGGCCTCAGCGGTTGCTTTTGTTTTGGCTGCAAAGTTCTGCAAGATGCAGTGGTGCAGGTTGTGCTTTATTGCCTTGTTTGGATCCCCACCCATTACGGGCACTGCTTTTGGATGTCCCAGATGTAATGATTTATTCTGAAGCGGGGTGTGTGACATACTTAGAATAATACCATTTTGTGATTACTCACCTGTAAAATGGGTATTATAAGTATGTCACACACCCCTCTTCACCCCGCCCTTTTTGGTTTTCTGGATCCTTAGTATGGTGAACCTTTTTTACTGTTTATATTTGGCTCTTCCTGGTCTCTTTACTGCTGTCTTATACTGGGGAATGAGTGGGAGGTCCCAGGTATTTATGGGCCGGGAGGGGCTCCTTTTTTGCATATCATCTCTGCAATATCGCCCTCTACAGGTTACTACCCAGTTGTAATGATTTATTCTGAAGCGGGGTGTGTGACATACTTATAATACCCATTTTACAGGTGAGTAATCACAAAATGGTATTTTTTTTCACCAGGATCCGAGTTATTGGCAGTGCCACACTGGCCTTATGTCATGTTGCCTCAGGGGCTGCTGATGGTTACTACCAGTTTGGACTGCACTGTTGGGACTTGGCGGCAGCAACTGTAATAATACGGGAAGCTGGAGGAGTTGTAATAGATACAACTGGTAAGTTCTGAAAATCAAGTTAAAATTTGCTTTGGCATTTGGCAATTATATGTGTAAGCATATTAAACTGCATATACATACATTCTTTTTGTTAGAATCTGCAGCTTGCTACCATTCTGTCATACTTCTGCTTGCCATTTGAAGCACTGCCATCAAAAGTCATGGGGAAAATGTATATTGTTTACTTGGGGGGGGGGGGGGGATTACTTGGTGGTAAGGATCTTTTTATGCAAACTGTATTTTATTGCAAGTAGGGATATTCTGCACCCAGGCAGAAGAGACGATGTGGGTGTGTTTTGGCTGCTCTAGGTGGTGACTGTGGACACAGGTGCATCAGCAGGCAGTAATAGGCAGCAAAGTAAGTGCGCTAAGATGGTTGCACTGTGGGGTGATCCCACCAAGGAGGCCAACACCCTGCCAAGTTTGAAGTTCAGGCTGCAAATTCAAAATTACCGGTAGTCAGTAAAACTCAAGCTTGTGACTTAGTTGCCCTGTCATGGCCCATTTCCACAGAACCATTATACAATAGATGTACACGCACCTACAAAGAAACTCCTCTGAATACCTCAATTCATATATCTATTCACATCAATGTGCAAATACAATCCATAAATAACTAATTTCCATAGTACCCAACTATTTAAGGTAGTGTATGAGGACTGGAAGTTAACAAGAAAAGTCAGCTCTACCTGTAATTAACAGAACTCCGATCCTTATACTATGCTTCCCAAGGGCTGCAGCTGCAAGCGCTCCACTCGTTATAGTAGCAACAAAATGTAGTAGCCGGCCAAAGTTGAGCAGTTAAAAATTCTAATCCTTTATTCCAATGGTTAAAATGGCACAATGTGATACAGATAGTCTCATAAAATAGGGAAAGAAATAACCTTACTCATGACATGACGTTAACAACTAACACAACCCTATAAATACATTCAAGTCACAATATCCTCCCTTAGTCCTCGTAGGACAAATCCCACAAGCCAATTAAATATAACAAGGTCGCCAGCAATAAATGGTTAAATAAATGCTACCTGCTCATAAAGCCCCTGTACTCCCGCCCGCGGTGCATCACATTGAAACCGAAAGTAAGTGGCGAACACAAAGGCCCGAAGTGAGGTGACGCGCTCTCCACAGGCTGTGAGGGCGGAAGTGACTGAGTAACTGTTTATGGCAGCTCCCAGTTGAAATGCACGTCTGCCAAGCAACATAGCGCCAGCACTCCACAATAGATATCCCGGACAATACAAAGCCAAATTAAAATGAAACATTAGTACAAATGATAAAAGTGTATAACTAGCTGCAAGAATATAAACATTTAGAAAATTTGTTATACACTTTTTATAATTTGAAGTAGTGTTTTTGTATTGCGGAGAGCTGGCTCTATGTTGCTTGGCAGACGTGCATTTCAAATGGGAGCTGCCAGTGAGTTACTAAGTCATTTCCGCCTTCATAGCCTGAGGATTGTGCATCACATCACTTCTGCCCTTCGTGTTCGCTTTTTACTTTAGATTTCAATGTGAGTACAGCATCTATATGAGCAGGTAGCCTTTAATTAACCATTTATTGCTGGCAATCTTGTTGTTTTTAATTGGCTTGTGGGATTTTTCCTAGGTGAGCAATAGGGGAGGCTATTGAGACTTGTAGGTATTAATAGGGTTGTTAACTTCATGTCATGAGTAAGGACTGGAGGGTCTGAAACATGTAGACGAAGATTATTTCTTTCCCTATTTTATGAGACGATCTGTATCACATTGTGCTATTAACCATTGGAATAAAGGATTGTTAACTACTCAACATTGTCTGGCTACTACATTATGAGGACCAGAAGTTGGTGGTATAAGGAAACACTATGACCAGATTTAAGCTGAGTCCAGGCTAATGCCCCCCCTCCTAGGCACCAATGCGTTCCATGATGGGCAAACGATTACACTGAGGAAGTGACACTTTGCCCATCACGGAAAAAGTTCTATCACTTAACACTTCAAAAGTTTTTATGAAATAAAAGGTGTTGAAATACACAAAGGAAATATACTGAACCTTGCCTAGAGCAGCACTACAAAATTAGTCAATACATTGTTTCTGCACTAATTGCAATAATTGTTTATTTTAATAGGTGGACCTTTGGACCTTATGTCTTGCCGAGTTGTAGCAGCTGGCACCATGGAGTTGGCACAGAACATCGCTCAGGAGTTACAGACCATTGACTATGGAAGGGATGATTGAGTTTGTCTGGGATTAAATTCTCTAGAGTGTTGTGCAGATTCCTGCACTCAAGTGGACTTTTAATGGCTTGGTGTCTTCAGTGTGCAGAGATTTTCAATAGCATGCCATTGTTGTTTGTTTTTTTTTTTTTCTTTTTTTTTTTAAGGGGGATTTTTAAATGATTCCTGTTTTATTAAAGGATGTTTATTGATGGCATTTCAATATTGTTAAAGTTTGTTATGAGAATGTCCTTGCACTTGTTCCACTAACTATAGACTTGAATCAAGCCCTTTTAATTCCCTGTCTTTGTCTAAAGTGTCAGACATTTAAATATAAAGCAGATTAATGAAAGCAACGAGGGAGGCAGCCTGAACCCATATGTGCAAAGATCTGCTTTAAAGCACATGAAAACTGTACCTCAAATTGAAATAAAAAAGCATGCTTTCTGCTGTAGAATTTAAGCCATAAGTATATAATATATCCCAGGAACTGATTTAGAGCTGAGTACAAATCTCAAATAGCTGGATTGGTTTATTTCCAAAATGATGATTGAACAAAGTATTATATACCGTGGGTGATATGATTTAATTGATCTTTTTTCATGGTTTATTATTTGTGGACACTTCAGCTGACCGGGCACAACTGTACAATTATGAAATCTGAAAAAGGTAATAAACATGCAGGTAAAACTGCAACGGACGTCAATAGGATGAGTACTATCTGAAAGGTATTTAGCGGTATCTTGGATTGTCCAGTGTCCACTATTGGGGAGAAAACCGTGTTCCATTAATAAAAATCTACATAAATTTGCTGAATGGCAAGATGTATTGCTGCTATTCCCTGCATCAAACAATCCAAGCTTGTTTCTTTTTTACTAGAAGGGAAAAAAATCAGGGGTGACAGGTTTTGAATGCAACATTCTGCTTTTACAGGGGCAACTGTTCAACTTGTTGCAATTTTTTGTCACGTGCGCTCTACTTCTGTGCTCTTTACTTGTCTAAACCAGGCTAGTCTCCAATAGAAGACCCACATCTGCTGCAGTGCTACAGGTTCATACACACATGCAGGTCAGCAGTATATTGTCATTAGCTGTTCTGTAATTTCATTATTTGTGTTATCCCCTTTTGCATTTTAATCATGTGCAAACCCCACATTGAGACTTCTTACAAACATTGTTTTACACTTCTTTGCCCCCCCCCAGGTTACTTCTAGTTAAATTCCATGACAATATGAAAAATCACTGATGCCATGCTGTAGGAGATGTGTGGTATGTAGCCTGGATTACTGCTTTCATAAGAGCAGCTCAAAGAATACTGTTCATGATGGCATACAACGATGGAGCTAAACCTTTTGTCCTCTTCCAAGTTTGGCAGGGTTGTGGTCACATGACTGCCAGCACTTTAAGTAGGTTATGTGGTGAAATAGGTGCAATGAGATGTTTTAGAAGATCACTTTAACACTTGTATCAGAATGCTGTTCATTAATTAGAGTTAAACATATTTGTGCTGGTTCCGTGTTTAACATTTGCACTATATTAAAACCGAATTTCCCGCATTACTGCCCTGGAACTAGAGATCCCAATTTTTAGAGTACGCAACTAACATAAAATGTTTTCAGACACATGCTCAGGTAAATGTTTTTGGATGTCGTATTATTACTGTTCACTGGTGACAATCTGTTAACGCATTAAACTTATTAATATATGTTAGAAGCATAGTATTGGGCTGTTTTTTTAATGTCCATTTTCTTTTACTATCTTTGCTGATTAAACATTTTAATTCCAGTATATAATAGTGCAGGGTATTCAATCAGTATTGCCAGAAGTAATGTCACATTAAAAATAAGGAGTTGGGTACAGCCTGTAAAATCAAATTCTAGAAAAATTTACAGTGAAGTATGGCATTGCCTCTAGAGAAATCTGCATATAAACAAGCTCATACAAGCACACACATAGAAGAAAAATGTCTGGAAGAGTATAGAGGTAGAAAAGTCTTTTTTTTTGGGGGGGGGGCAGAGGTAAAGAAAGAGCCTTGTGCACAATCTGGATCCTCATATAACACCATGATTTATAGGTGTCTATTCTGATAACCAGGGGCATTCCACTGACTATTAGTCCCCTTTCACACCTAGCCATTTGTGCTGGAAAAGTTCTGCTTGCTGTGTTTCAAACGTAGCTCCATAGAAGTCTATGGCAACGCAAACACAAGTAGAACGTCGCACAAAAGCACAGTGGTGTGAAAGGAGCCCTATATACTCTAAGCAACTATTAAGAGGCCATCCTTAGGATTCCACTTTACATGGTGATTTTCCAGGACAGCATTGTTGCGTGCCTTGAGTCTATAATTGATACCAGACTAGCTTTGTAACCAATTGTTCCTTTATTATTCTTAGTATACAGTACGTCCTGCTCCAGATATAATACTTACACTTGGGTTATCCTCTGCCAGATGGCGCGGCACTGCAGAGACATGGAAAAACAGGCTCCTCCCGGACCTTCAAATACCCAGGGACCTCCCACGAATCCCCAGATTTCTCTGCAGTGCTGACTGCCAAGACATGATGTGTCACTCTCTCGCAGGTGAGCGGGGCTATTAAAGCCTGCGGCCCTGTTGGACTACTCCCATCCGTCCTCCCTGTGATGTGCCTCCCAGCCTGGGCTGCACTGGTCGGGTGAAGGTAGGCAGCACCATGCGTGCTTATGGAGCCATGCTCCACCGCAGTCCCCCACCAAAGGGTAGGCGGTTTAGGCTAATGGTGAGCCTCTTGTGGATGCCCCTCCCGCGCTATTGCCCCATATCCCGTGTAGCGGCAGACTCTGTTCAAAGGGTCGCCATTCTCCCTTGTTCCCCCCGTAGTTCGGGGGGAAAGAAAGGGGGTGTGTGTGTGGTGGTCTTGTGTATTCAGTACACGTTATGGCCTTAGTTTTGTCCTTGACTCATACACCTGGTGTCAGAGCCGCGCTGTTCTTCATTGTCTATCGGCCGCCGCCGGGGGATTATCTGCCCTTTTTGCTTCTATAGTGTGTCATTCACTTTACTGTCTGCGCTGACTACTTTATTCAGAGCTTTGCGCTCTTCAGGGGGGCGGAGACCTGGCTTGGCGCGCTCCGCGTCACAGCCCGCTCTGGCCCACCCTTCGAGGCCCGCTTGGCGCCATTTTCGATGCTCATCACGCGCATGGTAACGGTCCTCCTCCTCCCTCGATCTGTAAGTGCCCTCGCGGGCGATTTTCATTTGTCTCGCTTACTGCGCATGGCTCTGACATTCCTATTCCCATTATGTCTTTCAGACGGTCGAATCCAGTGGCTTCTCCCGGCCTGGTGTAATTCCCAGTTGGACCTAGTATAATTACTCCCACTTCCCTGCGGGTCTTTGGGGCATCCAGGGTAGCTTTATAGCGTCAATCCCTACTGGCCTATTGTGCCCATTAATCACCATATGGAGGCATCCCAGGATATTGTTAACAGGGTTCCCTCGGGACAAGCCCGGCTGTGTGTAGCTTGTGGGGTCTCATCTATCAACGGTGACAATGCTCGGGTCTGCGTCCCTTGAGCACAGCAGGCGTTACTGGTACTTCCCGCCCCTTCTGGGGCTCGGTCTGCACCTCGCCTCACATCACCTACCCCTCCAAGCCTGAGTCTAACCCCCAATACAAGCAGGGATTCTCATCCTGATGTGGCTACTAGACTGGCCAGTGTTGAAAAATTGCTAGTACTCTAGCGCGCAAGGCTACCGCAAAAAAGTGGCACATTGTCCCTGACTCTGATCCATTTCCTACGGAGTCTGATGAGTTTACGCATCTATATGACCATACCCTTTCGGACGAAGGGGAGCTGATCTCTGACTCAGAGTCATCTGATGAGAAGTCTAGGGGTCATGACGATTCTGGTTCTGATCACTGGACCCCGGATGATACTGATAAGCTATTGCTTCAGATTTTTGAGGTTTTGTCTATCTCTCCCCCTGTTGCAGCTCCCAGGCAAAGGGGTGAGCTATTCCATACTGCTAAGGCTCGATTGGAATTTCCTGAGCAGACCCATTTCAATAACCTCATGCTTAAGGAGTGGGGACATCCCAGTAGACTTCCCGGGATCCCTAAGAGTCTGGACAGGAAGTATCCATTTCCTGCTGACATGGTCAAGTGCTGGTCATCGCCCCCCGAGGTCGATGCTCCTATTCTAGGGCTGTCTAACACCTCTATTATGCATTCTCCCGACACTACTACACTGCGGGATTCTGAGGACCGGCGCATTGATCAATTGGCGTGCCATGCCTTTGCGTTTGGAGGGGCGGCACTGCGCCCGGTCTGCGCTCTGGCCGTTACTGCCGTGGCGCTCAGGGCCATGGTCAGGAATGCACTTGACGCCCCAGACAAGTTGCCTGCTGATACTATTAATGCGCTGTCTAACTGTGATGTATTTGTGAACTTTATCCTGTCTGCATCGGACGATGCTATTAGGCTGTGTGCCAGTGGGCGGTCGACAATGCTGCTAAGAAAGCCCTTACTGGGCTCCCTTTCAAGGGACTATGCCTGTTTGGGGACCACCTAGACCTGTTTACTAAAGGAGGTAAGTTACCACAGCGCAGGCGGCAGTCTCGGCCCTTTCGCAACCAGGGCCCCCTTTCAGCCCCCTACAGAGGCGCTAAGCAGGGTAAAGAGGTGTCCTTCGCGGGGGCTCGCACAGACTCCTGGCATAGGAGCAGGGGGTGACGCCCTGGCTCCTCCTGGGGGACCAAACCCAAATCCCCTCCCAAGACCCCTCAGGCATGATGGGGTGCCCTCGCCCACCAGGGTGGGGGACGACTACAGCACTTTGCGCACGTTTGGAGGCGCCAAGTCTCAGACCGGTGGATTTAGGAGGTAGTTACCTCTGGCTACAAGATAGTTTGCTGTGCGGCCCCCCTTGAGATTCGTCAGGTCCCGGATACCCCAGGGTCCGGTATCAGCTCAGGTCCTGATGCAGGCAGCACAAGGACTTCTGGAGCTGGGAGTTATTTGCAAAGTTCCCATGAGAGAATTGGGAGAAGGTTTCTACTCCAACCATTTCACAGTACCCAAAAGAGATGGGTCAGTCAGGCCCATTCTGGATTTAAAGATCCTCAACAAATTTGTCAAGAGCAAGCGCTTTCGCATTGAAACCCTGCGCTCGGCCGTTGGCTCTCTACGTCCAGGGGATTTTATGACATCTGTGAACATCAAAGATGCTTACCTTCACATCCCTGTGTTCCCCAGGCATCAAAGGTTTCTCAGGTTCGAGTTGAAAGATCAACACTACCAATTTGTGGCTCTACCCTTTGGACTCACTTCAGCTCCCAGAGTGTTCACCAAGGTATTGGCGGGGGTGATGTCCTTGCTAAGGTCAGGGGGCATTTGAGTGCTGCCCTACCTGGACAACATTCTCATCGCCTCATGGCCTCTACAGCAGGCGGAGCTGGACACTCAGCTGGTGGTGTCCACCTTGGAGTCCTTCGGCTGGGTGATCAATCATCCCAAATCCTCCCTGTCCCCTTCACCGGTGACCCCATTCCTGGGGATGATTCTGGATACGGTTCAGTCACGAATATCCCTTCCCCAACAGAAGGTGGAAGATCTGACTACGCAGGTGCGGACCCTGCTCTCGTGCCCCCAGCTCTCGTTCAGACAGGGAATGCGGCTGGTGGGCCTGATGGTGGCGAGCTTCGAGGCGGTGCCCTTTGCTCAGTTCCATTCGAGGCCTCTGCAGCTTCACCTCCTATCAGTATGGGATAAGGACCCCGCGTCCTTGGACGGGGTTTGTGTGCTTCGGTCAGAAGGTCCCTCTCGTGGTAACTGGACCACAAGAACTTGCTAAAGGGCAGGTGCTTTCTAGCCCCCTCCTGGGAGACGGTCACCACGGATGCCAGTCTGTCAGGTTGGGGGGGATTCTGGAAATCCCTGAGGTCCCAGGGGAGGTGGGGCCCTCAGGAGGCCCATTTACCCATCAACATTCTGGAACTACGGGCGGTCAGGTTGGGTTTGGAGCAGTTGACCGATCACCTGCAGGGTCTGTCTGTGCAGGTGCGCTCAGACAACAGGACAGCGGTTGCCTACATCAACCATCAGGGAGGGACCCGGAGCAAGGGTGCCCTCCAGGAAGTGTCGCGGATTCTGACATGGGCGGAGGCCAATGTTCAATGCATCTCGGCTGTTTATATCCCGGGGGTAGAGAATCTTCTAGCAGACTCTCTGAGCAGGGAGACTTCCCGTCAGGGGGAGTGGTCCCTCTGCAACAGGGTATTCCAGTCCCTGTGTTACCGGTGGGGCCTACCGGGTGTGGATCTGTTTGCATCCCGTCACAATCACAAGCTCCCGGCCTTTGTCTCCCTGTCGCAGGATCCTCTGGCCTTGGCCACGGATGCTCTGTCACTGTCTTGGAAGAAATTCCGGCTTCTGTATGCCTTCCCCCCGTTTCCCCTACTGGGCAGGGTTCTGCGCAAGATGATTCTGGTGGCCACGAGGTGGCCAAGAAGAGTGTGGTTCTCAGACGTGGTACAAATGGCAGTAGACCAGTACGTCCAGCCAGAGGAGCCAGATCTACTCGCTCAGGGCTTCTTACGCCATCCCAGTTTACAAACTCTGGCTTTGACGGCTTGGCTGCTGAAACCTCCATCTTGATGGAGAAAGGCTTGTCTGCCTCAGTGGTGGATACCATGGTACAGGCTAGGAAGAAAACTTCTTCTGCCATCTATTATAGGGTATGGCATTCATACATTGACTGGTGTGAGTCTAGGTCTCTCCCCTGCAGGGAATTCTTAATCCCTAGGATTCTGGTGTTTTTACAACATGGATTGGAGTTGGGTTTAAAACTCAGTACTCTGAAGGGTCAGGTTTCTGCCCTGTCTGTCTTCTTTCAGAGGTCTTTTGCACAGCATCCCTTGGTTCAGACCTTCTTTCAGGGGGTCACTCACGTGCGTCCCCCACGTAAGCCTACGGTCCCTGTTTGGGACTTGAACCTGGTCTTGTCTGCCTTGCAGGGTGCTCCCTTTGAGCCTATTCTGGATGCTGCTCTGGCTGTACTTACCCTCAAAGTTGTTTTTCTGGTGGCTATTACTTCGGTCAGGCGCGTGTCTGAGCTGGTGGCTCTGTCTATTCAGCCCCCATACTATGAGAGACACCAGGACAAGGTGGTGTTCCGCTTAAGCCAGATTTTCTGCCAAAGGTGGTGTCTGCTTTTCATTTGAATCAGGATATTGTCCTTCCTTCATTGTGTCCTAATCCTAGCAACGCTAAGGAAAGGGTTTTGCATTCATTGGATGTGGTAAGGTGTCTGAAGTACTACCTGGTAGTCACTGCGGCCTGCAGGAAGACTGATGCTCTGTTTGTGGTCCCTTCTGGTCCTAGGAAGGGTTTGGCTCCTGCCAAGTCTACTATTAGCAAATGGATTTGTCAGGCTGTGATTCAGCCTATTCTGCTAAGGGGAAGAATCCTCCCTTCCGCCTTACTGCTCATTCCACTTGTGCTATTGGTGCCTCTTGGGCCTTCCAGCACCAGGCTTCTGTTGAACAAGTTTGCAAAGCTGCTACTTGGTCTTCTGTTCATACCATTTCAAAGTTTTACAAGGTTGATGTTAGGGCCTCAGCTGATGCTGTTTTTGGCCGCAAGGTTTTGCAAGCGGCAGTAGTTTAAACTGCCTGTTGTCACCTTTTGTTGGGGGGTCCCACCCTACTTTATGGACACTGCTATTGGATGTCCGCAGTGTAAGTATTATATCTGGAGCAGGGCGTACTGTATACTAAGAATAATACAATTCTGTGAAGTACTCACCTGTAGAATTGATATTTGTATACAGTACGTCCTGCTCCACCCCACCCTGTTGTTGCATTATTCTGGATCCCCTGTATGGTGATTATCATTGTTATCATTACCAGTTGTTCTGGGTGGTTTAATTCTCCCGGCTTCTTGTTCACTGCTTTTCAATGCTGGGGATTCGTGGGAGGTTCCTGGGTATTTGAAGGGCCGGGAGGAGCCTGTTTTTCCATGTCTCTGCAGTGCAGCGCCATCTGGCGGAGGATAACCCAAGTGTAAGTATTATATCTGGAGCAGGACGTACTGTATACAAATAATATCAATTCTACAGGTGAGTACTTCACAGAATTGTATTTTTTCCAAGTATACAGCACGTCCTGTTCAGTAATTTCTTACGCATGGGATATCCGCCACAAGGTGGTGCAGTGGACTGCAGAAAGACTTGTGGCCACTCCTGGCCCCATAAATAGCCAGGAACCTCCCACCAATTTCCAGTTTTCATCTGCAGTCTGGACTGTGAAGATAGAAGATAGCTCTCTATATACGCAGGTGAGTGGGGCTTACCAGCCTGCGGCCCGGCAGGACTATTCCCTCCCGTTCTGGACCCACTGCCTCCCCGCCTCGGCTGACTGCTTTGGGTGAAGGTAGGACAGCACCGGGTGAGGTGCTTGAGGAGTGCTGCTCCAACTGCAATCCCTGCACTGATATGGGTAGGTGGTCCAGGCTTATGGTGAGCCTTTTGGGATGCCCCTTCCTGCCTGTCTATGGGTCTTTCTCACCCCCCACCTCCGCTGCCCCCCTCCCCCAATACCTAGTGCTGCTTTGTGCGCCCTCTGCTACACTTCCCTGTCTCGCTCTACCCCTGGGGAGCTCTCCGGGGGGGGGGGGGGGGGGCGGTGCCGCATTTTTTGTCTTTTGTGTCTGTTTCTTACTGTGTGCATTCGCCGCTGCGCCGCTTGTACAACGCTCCGCGGACGGTGGTGACATTCCCTCAGACTCCTTCAGCGCTGTCATTGGTCAGCGGGGTCACGTGGGACGCGATTCGCGCTCTTTGGGGGGGGGGGGGGCTTTGTGGATGCCGCTTTTTGTGTCATATCTCCGTGGCCCTGCCCCTCAAGGTCCGTGCGGGCGCCATTTTGGATTGAGATATTCTAAGTGTGCCATACACTCCACTTCGGTCTTCATGACTTCTGGGTAATCTCCAGTAGAGGGCGAACTTCTGCAGAGATGAATATGCAAAAAAAGAAAGTTCTCCGGTCCATATATACCTGGGACCTTCCACCAATTCCCCAGTTCCTTCTCTGCAGGGAAGGCGACAAGACAGAAGATGAAGACTTCTTTACTTACAGGTAAGCCGGACTCGCGCCCGGCCGTCTGTTGTCCCTATTACTGCCAGGAACCTTCTAAATTGCCCCTATATTGAGCCTCCCAGCTTAGGCTGCGGGTCCTGGTGAAGGTAGAAGCACCCTATGGGTGCAGCAGGAGCACTGCTCCACCGTGAGACCTCGCTATGGGGTAGGCGGTTATCTAGGTTTCTTGGTGATCCTGGTGTGGGATGCCCCGTCCCTCTAGGCTTATTGCCGGCTTCTGGCAGGGTTCCCCCCCTTCCGGGTCCCTTATTCCCCTCCGGGGGGGGGGGGGGTTGCCTGGCCATTATTTCGTTTTCCCAGCTTATATCCCTGTGTGTGTGGGTGTGTTTTACTGTGTGAGTGTGACATACAGGGAGTGCTTTTACTGGCATGACAGGACTGTGGCAGCCTGGGGGAGCTTCTCCCCCTCAGGCTGTGTTCGGGAAGGGGCCGGTCTCTCGGCACGGTAGCCCCGCCCCTCCTTTGGCGCGATTTCTGTGCTCGTTTCTAGGGATCTGCGTTGCTGGGAGGGGGGCGTGGCCTTGGCAAGCGCGCATTCTACGCTGGCCCGCCCTCCCCCTGCTCTCCCTCCATGCATGAGGCTTCGTGGGGGCCATCTTCCATCACGATTGGTGTGGTAAGGGCCCGATGGCCACTTCCTTAGCTTGTGTAAGGGGGCTCCTCTCTAGCGGGGGCCCCCACTGGTCGCGAGCATGTGTGTGTGTGTGTGTTTTTCACAATGGCTGGCTGGGATACAGTTAATATATATATGTGTTAATATATATGTGTGTGTGACTGCAAGATCAAATGCTGTGGTCTTATATACTGTAAGGTTATTGCCATCTTTACTCAGCACTGCACTTTTATGTTGCCTGTTTTGTGTGTTACAGATTGCCCTGTATATGTGCATATTAAGGGGGTCCCTCCTGGTCCTGGGGTCCCTAGTGTAAAATTGTCCACCTAAAATCCTCCCACCGGGACTTTAAGGGGCATCCCGGGTTGCTTATGCGTAAATTCCCTGCGATCTTGCGACTGACCACAAAAATTAACCATATGGAGGCTCCGCAGGATACTGGGCTCGGGATCCCTCTGGGACAATCCGGGCCGGGTGTGGGGTATCCCTTACGGGGGAGAATGTGCTGATCTGTATACCATGCGCACAAAAGGCCATAACGCGGCAGTCTGGTACCCAGCCTTCTGGGTCGGCTCCTTCCGCTTCATCGCCTTCCCCTCCCCACCTTATCCGTACCCCAAGTGACATTGGTACCAGTGGGGAGTCGCTTTCTGATGTTTGGGCTAGGTTGGCCAGCATCGAGAAATGTATTGCTAGCACTGTGGGCAAGAAGGCCCAGGCTGAAAAGAGACATTTGTCGTCGGCCCAGCCCGTGTGGGATGTTGATGACGATTCCGCTGATTTGTCAGATTATTCCCCGTTAGAGGAGGGGGAACTGTATCAGGAGACAGAGGCTGACCATGTTCAGTCTGGGAATGCCAATGTCGAGCAGGCGCTGGGGGATGCCGTAGATACGGCCACTGTTTTGTCACATTTATTGGAGGTGTTGGATATTGAACTGCCTGAGACGCCCCCTGTCAAGAAGGGGGAATTTTTTTGGCCCTGCAAGCCCCGTCTGGAATTCCCTACCCATGGTCATTTTGATGCGCTGATTCTTAGAGAATGGGAGAGGCCCAGTCGGCTTCCTGGTGTGCCTCAGGGATGGGATAAGAAGTATCCTTTTCCGGTGGAGGCGGTTAAGCGCTGGTCTTCTCCTCCCGAGGTCGACGCGTCAGTTTTAGGCTTGACCAACTCCTCTGTGCTGAACACCCCTGACGCCACTTCCCTTAAGGATGGCGAGGATAAGCGCCTTGATCAGATGGCGTGCCACGCATTTACCAACATGGGCTCGGCCCTGCGGCCTGTTAGTGCATCTGCCCTGGTGTCGCTTGCTACTAGGTCTCTTATCAGGGACTGGCTGAATAACGCTCAGTTTGATCCAGCTGGCCCTGAGTTCGCTATCCTAAAAAAATGCGAATTGTTCATGGATTTTGTCATGGCTGCGATGGAAGATTCTATTGTCGTGTGTAGTAGGACTTCAGCCTTACTGGTGGCTATGCGCAGATTGGTCTGGCTCCGCCAGTGGACAGCGGACATTGGGGCCAAGAAGTCGCTCACAGCTCTTCCCTTCTTGGGTTTGCGGCTGTTTGGAGATAAATTGGATGCTGTTGCTAAAGGAGGTAAGTTGCCTCAGCGGAGGAAACAGCGCCGCCCCTTTGGGGGGCGTTAGTGCATCTGCCCTGGTGTCGCTTGCTACTAGGTCTCTTATCAGGGACTGGCTGAATAACGCTCAGTTTGATCCAGCTGGCCCTGAGTTCGCTATCCTAAAAAAATGCGAATTGTTCATGGATTTCGTCATGGCTGCGATGGAAGATTCTATTGTCATGTGTAGTAGGACTTCAGCCTTACTGGTGGCTATGCGCAGATTGGTCTGGCTCCGCCAGTGGACAGCGGACATTGGGGCCAAGAAGTCGCTCACAGCTCTTCCCTTCTTGGGTTTGCGGCTGTTTGGAGATAAATTGGATGCTGTTGCTAAAGGAGGTAAGTTGCCTCAGCGGAGGAAACAGCGCCGCCCCTTTGGGGGGGCGGGCTTGTTCACTCCTTCCTTTTTCGAGGGGCCAGAGCGGTTAGGGGTTTGGCCTTCTCGGGTGTCGGGGGCTCGTCCTGGAACAGAGGCGGAGGTCGGGCTCGTACCACGCCTGCCTGGGGTTCCAAGCCCAAGCCGGCCGTTAAACCGGCTCAGCAATGAAGGGGCGCCCTCACCCACAAGGGTGGGGGGAAGGCTGCGGCTCTTCTTCAAGGTCTGGGCCCGGGAGGTCACAGACAATTGGATCTTGGAAGTGGTCTCCTCCGAGTACAAACTGGAGTTCGAGTACTGGCCGCCCCCAAGATTCTTAAGGTCTCGGTTGCCCTCAGGCTGCACAGGGGCTCCTGTTAGCAGTAAGAAACCTTCTGGACATGGGGGTTATATGCCCGGTGCCTCTGGCGGAGAGAGGCAGGGGTTACTACTCCAACCTTTTCACAGTTCCCAAAAAGGAGGGTTCGGTGAGACCCATTCTAGATCTCAAGGTTCTCAACAGGTTTATCAGAGCCAAAAGTTCCGCATGGAGACTCTGCGCTCGGCTATTCATTCCCTTCGCCAAGGGGATTTTATCCATAGACATCAAGGATGCGTATATCTGCATGTTCCGATTTTTTCAGGCACATCAGAGATTCCTCCGGTTTGCGGTGGGGGATCAACATTATGAGTTTGTAGCTCTTCCCTTCGGTCTGACCTCGGCACCGAGGGTCTTCACCAAGGTCTTGGCGGGCATAATGGCTCTGCTCAGATCTCAGGGCATTCGCATTGTGCCTTATCTGGACGATCTGTTGATATCAGCTTCTTCCCTCCATCCAGCGGAGTTGGAGACCCACCAGGTGGTGTCGACCCTGGAGAGGTTCGGGTGGGTGATCAACCGCACCAAGTCTTCTCTCTCCCCGTCTCATGTGATTTCATTTCTGGGCATGAATCTGGATACCATTCGGGCCAGAGTGTTTCTGCCCCAGACCAAGGTGCGAGGGATTCAGGGCCTCATCCACCTTCTTCTGGCCAGCCCTTGTCCCTCTATCCGACAGGGGATGAAACTGGTGGGTTTGATGGTATCCTCCTTCGAGGCAGTGCTGTTTGCACAGTTTCACATGAGATCTCTTCAACTTCACCTATTGACGTATTGGGACAGGTGCCCACAGTCATTGGATCAGCCTTTTCAGGATGTCTCCCAGGGTTCGGCAGTCCTTTCGGTAGTGGCTGGACTTGAGCAATCTGGTGAAGGGCAGATCCTTTCTGGTCCCTTGTTGGGAGACGGTTACCACGGATGCCAGCCTGTCGGGCTGGGGAGGTTATTGGAAGAGTCATCGGTTCAGCGGGGTGTGGGGTCCCCAGGAGGCTCACACCCCCATCAATGTCTTGGAGCTCAGAGCCATTCGACTGGTTCTGGCACGGCTGACCCCACATTTACGGGGTCTTCCGGTTCAGGTTCATTCGGACAACCAAACTGCAGTAGCTTACATAAATCACCAAGGAGGGACTCGCAGCAGGGGTGCCCTCGGGGAAGTCTCTCTGATCCTGCACTGGGCAGAGAGCAATGTTCCTTACCTTTCGGCAGTCTACATTCCGGGAGTGGAGAACACGGAGGCGGATTCCCTGAGCAGGGGATCCTCTCGCCGCGGAGAGTGGTCTCTCAACCCCGAGGTTTTTTTGGATCTTTGCCGCAAGTGGGGGACTCCGGAGGTGGATCTCTTTGCCTCGAGGCACAATCACAAACTTCTGGCCTTTGTGTCTCTTTCTCAGGATCCTCTGTCTCTGGCAGTGGATGCCTTGTCACTGGCCTGGAAGGACCTGGGTTTTCTGTACCTGTTTCCACCTGTCTCCATGCTGGACAAGGTAGTTCGCAAACTGGTTCTAGAAGGGGCACCAGCGATTCTGGTGGCTCCAAGGTGGCCAAGAAGGGTTTGGTACGCAGACGTCGTAAGGATGGCCGTAGACCAGTACCGGCTTCCCTTGCTGCCGGACCTGCTATCTCAGGGTCATCTAATTTACAAACGCTGGCTTTGACGGCTTGGCTGCTGAAACCTTCATCTTGAAAGAGGAAGGTTTGTCTGAGGCTGTTGTTCAGACCCTGATTAGGGCTAGGAAGCAGTCCTCTTCTGGCATTTACTATAGGACTTGGAGGTCCTATATTGATTGGTGTGAGGCTAGGGCCTTGCCTTGCAGGGTTTTTTCTATACCCAGGATTTTGGAGTTTCTTCAGCACAATCTGGATCTTGGGTTCCATCTTAGTACTTTGAAAGGACAGGTTTCTGCTCTGTCGGTTTTCTTCCAGAGGTCTCTTGCTTTACACCCGCTGGTTAAGACCTTTTTCCAAGGGGTGGCGCATGTGCGGCCCCCTCGGAAGGCTGTAGTTCCTGTTTGGGATTTGAATTTGGTTCTTTCGGCTCTGCAGGGTCCTCCTTTTGAGCCGCTACAGGATATTGCTCTTTCGGTTCTCACCCAGAAGGTTGCTTTCTTGGTGGCTATTACTTCGGTTCAGCGGGTCTCTGAGTTGGCGGCCCTGTCGATTCAGGCCCCTTACTTTGAGAGACACCAGGATAAGGTGGTTTTTCGTTTTAAGCCGGATTTCCTTCCTAAGGTGGTGTCTGCTTTCCACCTAAATCAGGATATTGTTCTCCCTTCCTTGTGTCCTAAGCCTAACAATGACAAGGAGAGGGTTCTGCACAATTTGGATGTTGTTCGCTGTGTCAAGTACTATTTGGTGACTACTTCTTCCTTCCGCAAGACGGACGCTTTTTTCGTGGTGACCTGCGGGCCCAGGAAAGGGTTGGCGCCTGCTAAGTCTACGATTAGCAAATGGATTCGTCAGGCCATTGTTGGGGCCTATTCTGCTAAGGGGAGGACTCCCCCTTTTAGGGTCACTGCGCACTCTACTTGTGCGGTTGGTGCATCCTGGGCTTT
Organism: Gastrophryne carolinensis; assembly: GCA_027917425.1. Lineage (NCBI taxonomy): Eukaryota > Metazoa > Chordata > Amphibia > Anura > Microhylidae > Gastrophryne > Gastrophryne carolinensis. Next base: position 309,376,996 of record CM051239.1, on the reverse strand, counting down.
TCAGCACCAGGCTTCTGTTGAACAAGTTTGTAAGGCTGCTACTTGGTCTTCCGTTCATACTTTTTCCAAGTTTTACAAGGTTGATGTGCGGGCTTCAGCGGATGCTGTTTTTGGCCGCAAGGTTCTGCAAGCTGCAGTGGTTTGAGTTGGTACATTCTTTACTGTTTCTGGTTCCCACCCATGATGGACACTGCTATTGGATGTCCCAGATGTCATGAAGACCGAAGTGGAGTGTATGGCACACTTAGAATAATACCGTTTTGTGAGTACTCACCTTTAAAACGGGTATTATGAGTGTGCCATACACTCCACTACGCCCACCTCTTTTTTTCAGGTATTCTGGGGCTTTTATATGGTGAACCATTGGTTTTGATTTTTAAGGTTATATTTGGTTCTTCCTGGTCCCTTTTACTGCTTTTATACACTGGGGAATTGGTGGAAGGTCCCAGGTATATATGGACCGGGAGGGTCTTTTTTTTGCATATTCATCTCTGCAGAAGTTCGCCCTCTATGGCACACTCATAATACCCGTTTTAAAGGTGAGTACTTGCAAAACGGTATTTTCGCCCTGTTCTCATTACTGCGAGCGCTCCTGGCCTTCCTGATCGTGTGGCGATCCCATTGGTCCGTGAGTTCCCCTGCGGGATGGTTTATTCTATGCTCACATTTTGGGGTTGTTTATGGGCTTTTTTCTCTTATGTCTTTCAGGCGGGATAAACGTGACAGTGGTTTCTCCCGGCCCCCCTCTCTCCCTTGTGCTCTCCCACCTTCCTAGCGGGTTTTGGGGCATCCCGGGTGGCTATTGCTAGCCTTAACCCTTTACTGGCCTGTTGTGCCACTGTAATCACCATATGGAGGCTTCCGGGGATAATGTGCTTCGGGTTCCTTCGGGACAAGCCCAGCTGTGTGTTGCGTGTGGGGTATCCCCTGTGAGTGATGGTGTCAGGGTATGTTTGCCTTGCGCCCAGCATGTACTTGGGCTGCAGCCTGGACCGTCTGCTACGGGCCCGGTGCTGTGCTCCCTTCTGCTTCGCCTACCCGTCCTCCACGCTTGCATCTGACTCCCAGTCAGGAGCACACTAGCGGGGAGTCTCAGTATGACTTGGCTTCATGGGTGGCCAGCATTGAAAAGCATATTGCTGGGTCAGCCCCGCGTAAGGCTTCTGCCAAGAAGCGGCATTTACCTCCCGCTGCTTCCCCTTTTCCTGTTCAGGATGAGGGACTTTACTCCTTTTCTGGCCTTTACCCCCTCGAGGAGGGGGAATTATTTTCTGATTCAGAATCCTCTGAGGAGCAACCTATGATATATGGTGGTACCGGATCACCCTTTGGAGCAGACCCATGGTCCTCAGATGACACTGACAGGTTATTGACTCACATTTTTGAAGTGGTTTGTACTTCCCCCTCCTGCCGTGGCTCCGCAGCAGCAGGGTGAGCTTTTCCATACTGTTAAACCTCGTTTGGAGTTCCCTGAGCAGAATCACTTTAATAATCTGGTGCTCAAAGAGTGGGAACTGCCTAGTAAGATACCTGGGGTGCCCAAGAGTTGGGACAGGAAGTATCCCTTTCCTGCTGAGGTGATTAAGCGTTGGTCATGTCCTCCCGAGGTGGATGCGCCCGTTCTAGGGTTGTCTAATACATCTGTCATGCACTCACCTGACACTACTACCCTGCGGGATGGTGAGGACCGGCGTCTGGACCAGCTGTCCTGTCATGCATGTGTGGGGACTGCGCTGCGTCCGGTTTGTGCCTCTGCCATAACGGCTATTGCTATTAAAGGGCTGCTTAAGTGTCTCTTAGATGGGGCCTCTGATGATGCGGGTGGAGAGGATTATAGATCTCTTCTACTTTGCTATGAGTTTGTTGCATATATTCTTTCCGCCATGGATGATGCCATTAGAATGTGTAGTAGGACTTCTGCCCTTTTGGTGGCTATATGACGATCTGTCTGGCTGCGTCAGTGGGTGGCTAGTCGAGGAGTTTCCTTTGCTGGGGCACGCGGAGACTCTTGGGTCAGGGGTAGAGGATGTGGCTGTCCCAGGCTCTCATGGGGTCCCAAGCCCAAATCCTCTCCCAAGCCCCCTCAAGCATGAGGGAGGTGCCCTCACACATCCGGGTGGGGGAACGGCTTTGGCTCTTTGCTCATGTCTGGAGGCTACGTGTAGCAGACAGATGGATTCAGGAGGTGGTGTCTTCCGGATACAAGATAAAGTTTGTAGCCTGACTGCCCCCCAGATTTATCAGATCCCGGATGGCTCAAAACCCCTTGTCGGCTCAGGGATTGCTGCTTTCGGTCCAAAACCTTCTGGAGTTGGGGGTCATCTGCCCAGTGCCTCTCAAGGAAAGGGGCAGAGTTTTCTACTCCAATCTATTCACGTTTCCCAAAAAGGGATGGGTCCCTCAGGCCCATCCTGGATTTAACGTGCCTCAATAAGTTTGTCAGATTCAAGCATTTTCGCATGGAGACCCTACGCTCAGCAGTCAATACTCTGCGCCCGGGCGACTTCATGACAGCCGTAGACATCAAGGACGCTTACCTTCAATCTTCCCAGGTCATTAGAAATTTCTCAGGTTTGCTCTGGAGGATCAGCACTACCAATTTGTGGCCTTACCTTTCGGTATCAACTCGGCTCCCAGGGTATTCACCAAGGTGCTGGCGGGTGTGATGGCTCTGTTGAGATCTCAGGGCATTCGCATCCTTCCTTATCTGGACGACATTCTGATCTCCTCGTCTCAGTCCTTCCATCAGGCAGAACTGGATACCCAGATGGTGGTGTCCACACTAGAGTCCTTCGGCTGGGTGATCAACCATCCCAAGTCTTCCCTGTCCCCGTCACTGGTGAGGTCCTTTCTGGGTATGACTCTGGATACGTCTCAGGTCAAGGTTTTTCTCCCTCAGCAGAAGGTGGAGAGTCTTCAAGCTCAGGCCCAGTTTCTTCTTTCTTGTCCTCATCCGTCCATCCGGCAGGGGATGCAACTGGTGGGCCTAATGGTGTCTTGCTTCGAGGTGGTACCCTATGCTCAGTTTCACATGAGACCTCTGCAGCTACACCTCTTATCAGTGTGGGATCGGGACCCTGTGTCCCTGGATCAGGTGTTTGTTCTGTCCCTCTTGGCCAGACGGTCCCTCTCGTGGTGGCTGGACTCAAGGAACCTCTTGGTGGGCAGAACCTTTCTGTCCCCTTGCTGGGAGACTGTCACCACAGATGCCAGTCTGACAGGTTGGGGGGGCTTCTGGAAGTCCTTGAAATTCCAGGGTCAGTGGGGCCCCCAGGAGGCCCATACTCCTATCAACATTCTGGAACTGAGGGCGGTAAGGTTGGTTCTCGCCCAATTGACCTCACACCTTCGGAGTCGGGCTGTTCAGATCCGCTCGGACAATCAGACAGTGGTTGCCTACATCAATCATCAGGGAGGGACCCGGAGCAAGAGGGCCCTCAAGGAAGTCTCTCTGATACTGTCATAGGCGGAGGAGAATGTTTCTTGCATCTCGGCAGTGTACATCCCGGGGGTGGAAAATCTGGAGGCGGACTCCCTGAGCAGGGGGACTTCTCGTCTGGGAGAATGGTCCCTCAGCAGCAGGGTGTTTCGCTCCCTGTGCCACCGCTGTGGTCAGCCGGATGTGGATCTGTTTGCGTCCCGTCACAATCAGAAGCTTCCAGTCTTTGCCTCTGGCCTTAGCCATGGATGCACTAGCAATGTCTTGGAAGAGATTTTGGCTCCTCTGTGTTCCCTCCCTTTCCTCTGCTGGGCAGGGTGCTGCGCAAGGTAGCCCAGGAAGGGGTGCTAACCATCCTGGTGGCCCCCTGTTGGCCAAGAAGGGTGTGGTTCGCATACATCGTGCGGTTGGCAGTAGATCAATACGTCCTGCCCAAGGTTCCAGACCTGCTCACTCAGGGGCAGCTACGCCATCCCAATTTACAAACGCTGGCTTTAACGGCCTGGCTGCTGAGACCTCCATCTTGATGGAAAAGGGGCTGCCTGCCTCTGTTGTTACTAACCATGATTTGGGCTAGGAAGAAGTCCTTGTCCTTTATCTACTATAGGGTATGGCATGTTTACATTGCCTGGTGTGAGTCTAAGTCTCTTCCCTGGCGGGTGTTTTCTATTCCCAGGATCCTGGAATTTTTGCAGCATGGTTTGGATTTGGGCCTTCAACTTAGTACTCTCAAGGGACATGTTTCAGCCTTGGCTATTTTCTTCCAAAGGTTTTTTGCCAACCACCATTTGGTTAAGACTTTTTTCCAGGGGGTTACTCACGTGCGCCCGCCACGTAAGCCTATGTTACCTGTCTGGGATTTGAATTTGGTTTTATCTGCTTTGCAGGGTCCTACTTTTGAGCTTCTACGTGAGGCTGCTTTGCCTATTTTGACTCTTAAGGTAGCCTTTTTGGTGGCTATCACTTCTGTTAGGCGTGTTTTACTTTGAGCGACAACGTGGTTGGCCCTGGAATCTAAAAGATTTCAAGGAGCGCTACTTGCCTTCCCCTGGGCATCTAAAATCAGGATGTCCTGCTGTGTGAAGCTCCCACTGGGTCCCAGCAAAACCCACCATTCGTTCGAGATCTGTCTGATCTGAGATTGGGGCCAAATACATTAATCAGCAGACTGGGAAATTAATGTCTTGGCAGCCCACGCAAAGCTCTCAACTGGTAGTCTCCAAGAAAAGCCCTTTGCATCTCTCCCCAGCTTGGACATTTTATTCAGGTTTTTAGGTAGCAGCCTCTGACCAATCATAAACTTGTCTTTTGACCCATTATACAATCACACACCAAGACGTTAGAACAAAGATTTTAGACTTGGAGGCTGATTCACTACTAGCGCCAGGTATTGCCAGATGAGTGTCTGTAATGCGTCGCTAGTAGACGCTGTAAGCTGGTATTGGGTGCTGTAACAGAGTGTCTCAGTCGCTCTAGTAACCTGGCCGGCATTGATGAATGTGATGTGTGTTGTGCGCTTTAACAACAGTATAGCACTTCAGCGAGCGAGAGGTAGTGCCAGCTCAGTGCGTTCGGCGCGCCACACAATATTTAACAAAACATTAGACACACAGAGCATCGGCGCTCTGAAGCTGGGCGCTGTAACACAGAGCGCCAGACTCTTTGTGATCAAAGTCTGTTTTAGAACACACATACACCTGTAACAAAGCAAAAACACATGGAATTACATTGTTTTAACACTGGGACAATAACACTTTAGTGCCAGACCTGTAAATACAATTCTGCATGAAAATATTAAGTCAAAAAAGTTTCTAAAAATGTTTGTTTGCAGCCAGAGAGGTGGGGGCCAAATTAAGAAGGTATCCGTCCGGCTCCTCCCCCAGGTCAATCCCGGTCAAGTGTAGTACTATTTTCCGGACATTGCCCCAAAACTTAGTGAGGCGGGTACATTCCCAGAAAATATGAACCATTGTGCCTCTTTCACGCGAGCATCTCCAACATAGGAGGCTGGAAGAGGGAAACCTCTTAGCCAGCCTAGATGGCACATAATACCAGCGGGTCAGAATTTTATATGAGGCTTCTTGGTATCTGCTAGAGACTGCTGAAACATAGCCTGCCTCTATTCCGCTGAGAAGTTTCTGTTAAGTTCTCTCTCCCACCCCTCCACGCAAAGGGGCACAAATTACTCTACTAAGCAGGGAATAGGCTTACGACAGAGCTCCTCTGAAATGTCCTACCTCAGTACAGAGTCGTTCAAAAGGGGTCAATGGTCTATCAGCCTCGCCCGGCTGGTCCACAGATCTCTGGTAATGTGACAGCTCGAAGGCCAGCCAAATCTGCCCCACACCACCTGCCCCCCTCACGCATATGCAAGATCCTATAGCAATCCCGTTGCGCCCACGAACGGAAGACACCGTCAGACTGGCTCACCGGGAAGTCAGAGTGCCCTATCACCGGAGTTAAAGGTGACAGGGAGGGGGAGATATTCGGCTCCCGAATATATTCGAGGGAAAACCCTCGCCACCACCTTCCTCGTGGGACCTATTGTTGGGTACTTGTTGAGAATTTGGAGCTGACTCAGTGGGATCCATGGGAGTCCCGGAAGGAAGGCAAGCAAGGCTTCCTCTTCAATGTGTGTCCACTGTTTCAGCGTGGAATGCCTGCACCAATCTATCACCCTGACCAGGTGAGTTGCAGCGTGATACAGCCTCCAATCCGGGATGCCCAGGCCCCCCCAGAGCCTTGGGAAGGGTCAGGAGGGGTGTGCTGCCAATCGATGCGCTTTCCCAGCCCAAAGGGTGTGGGAAATGAAAGAGGGTAGAGCGCAGTAAAGATAAAGAAGTGAAAAAAGAAAAAGCTATAGGGAAAGAAAGCACAGGACTAAACAAAAGAAGAACAGACACACGTAGTTAAGCACAACACACACCAACTTCTCCAAAACAATAACTACAGGGATTAGACAAAGGAAATCCCTGTAACTTAGCGGGGACTAAACTTAACTTATCCCCAAATGCGAGCCCCTCCCCACTCGGCTGCAGCTGAGCAAGGGGGGACGAAACCTACTGTGGGTGTGAAGTGGACTAGAGGGGTACGCGAGGTCCCCCCAGCCGACTCCTCCAACAATCAACCCCAACCCGGAGCTTACGCCCGTGATGGGTCAATACATCAAAGGGGACACTGCCCACCTGGTTTGTAGCAGTCTGAAGCATTCCCAGACCCCCCCGTAACCGGGGGGGGGGGGCACACAGGAAGACCCAGCCCATCCAGCACATTCCTGGATTCTCCCAAGCAAGGGTTTCAAGAGACGGCTCATGTGAAGGGACCGTCTGGACATGTCCGGGAAGACCTGCAGTGGAGCCCTGTCAAAACTTATCTGATCTCTGTCCCAAGCCTTCCGGAGGATTTCCTCTTTCTTCCTCTGAAAAATAATGTAGCCTTCTCCCAGGACGATCGGCAACTCGCTCCCGCCGTCTCCACACATGGAGCCTCTTCCTCCTCACGCGCCGCCGCCATCTTGGAAGTCGACCTGGCTGTTCCCTTCGATCTGTCGACCGTCAGGTAGGAGCTGATCTTCGTCTGTGGTGATGAGACCACTTTCTGGCCCTTGCGCTTTTTAGCCATCGTCTTCTGGGGTGGATTCGAGTGGGAATGTGCCCCTAAAAGCTAGTGAAATAAGTCGGCTGGAGGGAGCTCAAGGCAAGAGCATCCTCACCCCCTCATGTCTGGCCACGCCTCCAGATTTGCTTTCTTAAATGTTGTTTTGCATACAGCGCCTGGTGTTCACCAGACGCTGCCTGGCGCTATACCTTCTTGAATAACCCTCATAGTTATTCAAGATCAATGTTAAAAAGATGTCCCTGGGGGGGCGTGGCTTGACATGGCGCCGTAGAGACGTGTGTGTGGGGAGCTCTGCATTGGCACCGTCTTTGGCAGCACTCAGGCAATCAAATAACACCCGAATTTTAAATGCCCAGGAAGGGGAGAGCCAAGGGAGCCTCCAAGACACTCCGGGACCGCTCCATCCCTTCCTTCTTCAACGCTCCAGGCGGCAAAAGCTCCCGGGAGGCGGACCTCAAGATGGCGACGGGAAGCGCGGGAGCACATGGGGACGCGCCCTGCCCTGCTTACCTTGACCTGGAGAACGAGGGCGGCGGACGCGTGCTGGCTGCAGGCGGGGGAAGCTCCGCTTCATCACCGCCGGAGGAGAGAGGTGACAGGCGGGGAGCGCTCACAGACGGGAGGAGCTGTCTGACAGTAGCTGCTCAGGTGCACTGTGGATCAGACGGTCGCAGGGGTACTACCAGAGGAACACCTGGCGGCCTCAAGGTTAGTGGTCATCCCCTGGATTCCCCATCCTCAGATCCCCCATCCTCAGATCCCAGTCAGGGCCAGTTGCACAAGATATTCCCACAGCAGCACGGGGCCCATCATGCAGAGGAGGGGATACTGCAGCAGCAGCAAAATGGCGGTCCCACCCCCCAGTTCACTGAGGATAATGCCGGATCCCTGGAAGTAGTCATCAGCACCCCGGACTCGCTGCCCCGGAACATGGGGCTGGCGTGTAGGCCCCCAGTTTGTGGGGGTGTTTCCCAGCCCTCGCCTGGATCTATCGCCTTCTCCCCCCAGACGGGAAGTGTGCCGGGCACCCCGACACCCCCAGAGAGTCCCACCCCATCCTGGCAGGTACACCACGGGACTGTTTCAGATGATGGGCAAAGCGACCAAGCCCCTTGGGACACAAACAAGTCACCACAGCTGGGTTGGCGGGGGCGCGGCCCCCTGGCCAGGGGGGATCCGTGCACTCCTCCCCATTCTACAGCCCGTCACGTGGAGCACGGTGAGACAAATACCAACCTGAGTCCTCATGCCGGAGGGGTGACCCCGCGCAGCCCCACACTTTCGGCACCTGGCTACAGCTCCCACCCATCCATCCCGCTCGATTTACTGTCACAGGTAGTTGCAGATGCGGTTAAAGCCAAAATCAATGAGGCCCTGTGTGATCTCCCTACTAAAGGCGATTTTGATGGATACGTCTCCAGGATGGAGGGTGCAATTAAGAGGTAGCTGGCGACCCTTCAGGGGGCAGTGACAGACATCACGCTAAGAGTGGATGGCGTGGAGAACTCGCATAGGTCTCTGGAGGCACGCGTGGCGAATCTGGAACAACAGCAAACAGAGAACAGGCGACAGATGTCCGACCTACTCCTTGCACATGACGACGTAGAAAACCGCAACCGGAGGAACAACCTTCGATTGAGGGGGATACCTGAGTCCATGGAACCCCGTAACCTTGCAGCTACGATAACAACAATCTTCAATGAGCTTCTAGAGCTCCCCAGCTCCAACTGCATTGAACTTGACCGTGTACACCGCGCATTGGGCCCCCGCCCGATTGGGAGAGACAGACCCAGGGATGTCATATGCCGGGTCCACTTCTTCAAAATTAAAGAGGAGATCACCCGTCGAGCTTGGGAGAAGGGGCCCATTGAGTTCCAGGGCGCCCAGGTAGTTATTCTCCAGGATCTGTCCCGCAGGACTTTACTAATGAGGAAGCTCTTGAAACCTTTACTGGAGGCCATCCAGAACCAGAGGGCTACCTACCGTTGGGGTCATCCTTTCCAACTACTGGTCCGGAAGAACGGTGACCTCTTCGTACTGAAATCTCCGAGTCAACTCCCAGATTTGTTCCATTTTTTGGAGACAGCCCCCGTGGACGTGCCTGACTGGACTGCGCCTGATCTACCGGTCCTTGGTGGACGACCACCGCGGGGAGCGGATGGTCCCCCCCGTGGAGCAGGAAGAAGAAACAGACGGGGCCGCTGATTCTGTGGCGCTGGCGCCTGATCCCTCCCTGCACCGGCTTGTCCCACCGCCCTGTGATTTAATACTTGGGGGTGGGCGGCCGGGGTGGGCGGGGTGAGTGGCGCTGTGGTAGCTGGCCCTTGATGAGTGTTCGCTGGTTCGGAATTGTTTATTGTTTTTTGTTTGCCCGGGCTCCGGCTGGGGGCTTGCGCCTCGTGGGTCACCAGCTGGCCCCACCGGAGTTGTTATACTATGTGCTAGGTTCTGCTTCACCCAACTAGGTTGGCACGGACTTCATCATATTTGGCGGGAGTGGCGATGATACCGCTCGTGAGGGTCGCATGCCCTTAGCCCTATACCTGGTATACTGTTATGATGTTAAGATGAGTTTAATTGGTTTTGCTCCTGTATAACCACGTGTCTATGGGTTTTCGACCGGGTTTGGACATGTGGGGCCTTCTGACTGGCCGCGTGGTACGTCGTCCTCCCCCCTGACGGTGAACCTGCCTGTTGTTACTAGCCCACGTGCTTTACCCTCATAGACATTGGCCACTGTCATGGGTGATCAGCGGCCGCCCGTTGCTGTCCACGCGGCCGGGTTATGACGGCCCTGCTGTGCCATTAAACGGTCCCCAACCATCATATTATCTGATCCCCCTTCTACAATTTCTATGCCTTAGAGTGTAATAAATTGAGAATATATAAAATAGTGCAGCTCATACCCCACGGATCACGACCCTTGTCCTCTTCTCCCCTCATATACCAGGTGCACCCCTCTAGTGACGGCCTTGCCCTCGCGGAGGGGAAGAAAGACGCGGACTGCTTGCCCACCCCGTACTTGGGGGGTCAAAGTGGAATTCCACCATTCTCCGCTAAATAGCACCATCCCCGGAACACGTACATCGTGATTCACCGGTTGACTACCAGTTAGTCTAGTTCTTTGTTACCCCGTCGTTTACTCCTCCGTTTCTGTGTCCCCCTCTAGCCTCGCCCGTTACCCGGCGCCCCTACCCCCCTTCCCCATACCCCACAACCCCTGAGGCCCTAGCAACTGCCCCATCTTGACCAATCTATCTGGGCGCTACCCTGAGCATCTACGCAGTATGAGCTCACTGAAGGTTCTATCCCTAAATGTGAAAGGCCTCAACACGCCAGAAAAGAGAACGATATTGTGGCAGGAGTTAAGGAGATACAAGGCGAAAATCGTCTTCATTCAGGAGACGCACTTCAAAAGAGGAGCCTCTCCCAGACTGAACAGTAGATCTTTCCCGCACGTCTTCACCAGCTGTACCGCTGAGGGCAAGAAGAAGGGGGCGGCAATCTTAATAGCGAAGGATACTCCTTTTTCCCTGTTGGACTCCTGGGCTGATGATTCGGGGAGAGTGGTCATGGTTAAAGGCCTAATTGATCGGAAACACTACACTTTGATCTCGATATATGCCCCCAACCAGGGTCAAGTTCAGTTTCTCAAGCAGACATTGGACAAAGTTGAAAAATTTGCTGAGGGAGAACTGATCCTGGGTGGTGATTTTAACCTGCCAATCGACCCTCTCGTCGACACCTCAGTAGGTAAATCATCATTTGCCCAACCTGCTCTGAGATCCCTAAAGAAAAGATTGCAGAGCCTACAGCTGGTGGACGCGTGGCGAATTAGAAATCCCACGGCTAGGGATTATTCATTCTACTCGAAAGTGCATGGGACCTATTCCCGGATTGACTATCTCTGGGTCTCGCACAGCTTGCTGGGGCGAGTGTCGGGTGATGGCATTTACCCCACCTCGTTCTCGGACCATGCCCCTGTTTACCTGGATTTGGATCTGGTGAACACGACCCTTTCCCCCTTCACATGGCGGTTAAACGAGTCTCTGCTTCAGAACTCGGTGGTGCTTCAGGCTGTCAGGGACGGTATCACCTCATATTTTAATGAGAACGACAATGGGGAGGTCTCGCCCATGACTCTATGGGAGGCCCACAAAAGCGTTGTTCGGGGCATCCTGATTAGCCATGCCTCGCGTTTGAAGAGGGAAAATACAGCTGTGCTGGCGAGACTGACGGAGAGGGTCAATGCTCTGGAACTCTCCCACAAACAGTCAGAGGCAGTGAGTGTGCTCGGCGAGCTTACGCAAGCTAGAGTGGCCCTCAATGCCCTATTAAGGCAAAAAGCCAAGCACGTGATTAGAAAATGTAAAAGGCGGTACTATGAGTTTGGCAACAAGAATAGCGCCCTCCTTGCAAAAGCCCTCAAACAGCAGCAGGCTCAGAATTTCATACCTGAAATTATGGACGACTCCCAACAGAAGCAGCACACTTCAGAATCCATAGCGGGCACATTTAGGAAATATTATTCGGGACTCTATGGCTTACCAGGTGACACTTCGGGGTTGATGCAGACTGAGAGAATTAGGCAATACCTGGCGGGCTCTAACATGCCGAGGGTCTCGGAGGAGGCCGCAGCACTAGTTGAAACCCCAATTAACTTGGGGGAACTGGCAGAGGCAATTAAACTTACACCAGCAGGTAAGGCACCGGGACTGGACGGCTTTACGTCTAGATACTACAAAACCTTTGAGGCTCTGTTGGGGCCGCGGCTGGTAAGGGCCTGGAACACAATACTAGACGAGGAAAGCCCGGGAGCATTCTCAAATAGGGAATTAGAAGCCCACATCACTGTTATACATAAGTCTGGGAGGGACCCGCTATCCTGTAAAAGTTATAGACCCATCTCTCTGCTTAACGTGGACATGAAGTTATATGCCAAAGTATTAGCTAATAGGTTGTCCCCGCTAGTTCCCCATCTCGTACACCTGGATCAGACTGGGTTTGTACTACATAGAGAGGCCAGAGACAATGTCATCCGTGCCATCAATGTCATCCACACAGCCAAGTCCTCTGGGACCCCTCTGATGCTTCTCTCTACCGATGCCGAGAAGGCCTTCGATAGGGTAAGCTGGCCATTCCTGAAAGAATCTCTTCGGTACATTGGATTGGGTAGTAATATGAGATTGTTCATAGAGGCCTTGTACACCACTCCTTCGGCACGAGTGAGGATCAATGGCCACCTCTCAGACCCGGTGTGGATTAAAAACGGAACCCGCCAGGGCTGCCCCCTCTCACCCCTCCTCTTTGCCCTATCGCTTGAGCCCTTCCTGTGTAGAATCAGAGATAACAATGACATCCAAGGTCTGGTGTCCCGTGAGAGCACCCACAAGGTTGCGGCTTACGCGGATGATCTACTTTTCTTTATTACTAATCCCTCCGTGACTATTCCAGTCCTAATGAAGGAATTTGAGACTTACGGGAGGCTCTCGTATCTAAAAATTAATTTTGATAAATCCGAGGCCATGAATGTTTCCCTTCGAGGAGACCTAGTCAAGGCCATACGACAGTCCTTTCCCTTCAAATGGGCCAAGACCTCCTTAACGTACCTGGGAACCCAGTTACCATGCTCCCTGCACAACACAGTGGCTCTGAATTTCCTCCCATTGGCCAGGAAGATTAGAGCCGACTTGGAGAGGTGGGACCTCCCCACATTCTCCTGGATGGGGAGGGTAAATATAATAAAGATGACGATTCTGCCCAGACTGTTGTATTTGTTCCAGGCCCTGCCGGTCCGGATCCCTGCGAGTTTCTTTGCTGGCCTTAGCAGGTCGCTCCTGAGCTTCGTCTGGAATAAAAAGCGGGCGAGGATCGGGAAACGTGTACTCTATAAGCCAAAAAATCAGGGGGGCATGTCCCTACCAGACATCAGGCTTTACTGGGCGGCCTCGCACCTACAGAGAACCTGCGAATGGGCGACTTGCCAGGACACAAAGAGATGGGTTCAGCTGGAGCACTCCATGGCCCACACCCCACCGGACATCGTGATGTGGGGCGGGGGGGATTTGCCCCAGGACCTAAAGAGGCATCCGACTATCGAGGCAACACTGAGGGTTTTTGGGAGGTACAGATCCTATCCGGAGATCTCTCCGTCACCTTCCCCCATGATGCCCCTAATCTCTAACCCGTTGCTGGCCCCCGGGTCGTCCAGAGCAGACCTCAGGGAGTGGAGTAAGTTGCGTCAGCTGAGAGCTGGGGACTTGATTTCGGAGAGGGGGTGGATATCACTGTCCGATTTGAGATCCAGGTGGGGAAACGCAGACCTTGACCCATGGACCCTAATTAGATTGCAGTCCTTTACAGCTGGGCAGGGGCTGCGGAGAGATAGGTGCAGGTCCCATACTGAGTTAGAGAGGATTTGTCTGGGTGAGACTCCAAATGACCACCTGACCTCCAAACTATACTCGCTATTAGTGGGGGGGTGTGACAGCCCCCCAACGTTCTGGAGGGAGTGGGAAGCTGACTTAGGGGTGGAGTTTGATGAGGACCGGAGAGAGAAGATTGCCTCTCTTGCTCACAGATCCTCGATAGCCACCAGAGTGCAGGAGTCTAACTATAAGATTCTGACCCGATGGTACTACACGCCCGACAGACTCAATAGAATGTCCACCTCGGTGGATCCACATTGCTGGAGGTGCGGGACCGAACGGGGCACTCTGATTCACATCCTCTGGTCCTGCTCCAAGATCCGTGCGTACTGGGATGGAGTGTTGGCTGTTATTTCCCGGCTAACAGGGGGCCAGATCCTCACAGACCCCGCTCAGATCCTGCTGCATTCAACGAATCGCCCTGTAAGTAAATACAAGAAATCTCTGCAGGTTCATCTGTTGAATGCAGCTAAATTAGTGATTCCAAAATTCTGGAAACAAAAAAGAGCCCCCACTGTGAAGGACTGGGTCGTAGAAGTGTTGAACATCTCGGAGATGGAGGATCTCACACTTGCGATCCAGGACAGAGATGAACAGTACAGACGCACGTGGATGCCCTGGTTGATTTACCAGGAATCTGCAGAATTTAAGCAGCTGTTTGATGACCCAGCTGGTTGGCGATTATAACCTATACCAATATACTGCTGTTCTGCTGTAGAGGCTTGTCCCCGCCCCCCCCCCCCCTCTTCAGCCTCATCTGCGGCGGGTCTAACTGTAGCTCCAATCTGCCTCAGGGGTGCTACTCTGCCTTTACCCAAACCCAAATCCCTGTCCTTATACCCTCGGTTCCCCTCCCCTAATGTGTATTGTAATGTATTGTAATCTGTATTTTTTCTTGTATATGTTAATATGCAAAAACCTTTAAATAAAGAATTAAAAAAAAAAAAAAGATGTCCCTAGTACTATATGCATTCACTTTATTGGGCTAAAATAACTTGTAACCCATTATTTCATCACAGCATTTACAGAGACATGGGTGACCCCTGCCTATAGTTTCTCATACGGCTTCTATAGTACTATTCGGCCAGAGTGCCTGACCCAGTAACAAGTTAGGTGGTGGTTTTGGTGTCCTACTCTGACAGCAGCTCCTTTACAACAATCGCTGATGGTATGAACATAGTACACTTTTTACAAGAAACACTGAGGTCCTATGTGGGGGTCACACTGTGCACGAGTATACTCACAGCAAAACTGCTGACCATGCATAGACGTACAACATTTTAACACTTTGATGTCATTCTACCCCACCTTATAAGCACATTTAAGTAATATTCCGCACGTACTACCAATACATATGCCAATTGCCTCTGATTTCATCTAGGGCCTCCAGGGATGGTGTACTATCTGGGCTATATGTTGAATATCACCATTAATCATAGGCACACTCCTCAATTCCTCTCCTTGCTACCTTCTATCCTTACTGAGCCTCTGTTTACCTGCTTAACAGTGTGCCAGTTCAATCTACCCCCCACTGCACTGTGCTTATATTCTTCTCCATATAATGCTGTGCCCTATGCTTCAATTGTCCTGCATTCCACGGCTTAAATCTAAGGAAAACACACCCGGCCCAGCTGGGCTTCCAAATTGGGATGCCCCACTGTGTAAAATCCCTGTGCGCCCCACTGTATAAACACCCCAACTTTCCTGACTTCAGCTGCTCATGTGCGAGCTCTCTTCCGATAAAAGCCTTTTGCAGTGACTATGTCTGTGCTGTTACACAGTTAATATTTCATAATTATGTATGGTATCTATATAGTTAATTCCTGTATTGCTGTTCTATGGACATTTCTATAGTCAGTTATGCTGCCACCTTTGGTCGTTTTTATGTATTGCACTTGTATGTATGTCAGAGGTCAGAGCTATGACTCATCTAAACCACTCCCATCTTCTCCAGGGAGCATTTCCTGGTTTATTGTTCATTGTCTTTCTGCCTTATGAGACACACATGTGTATCCTCCATGCTACTCTGATCAAAGCATCATCTTTTGACCGCCGCATGATACTGAAATCCATTCATTTTGCTGTATCCCACTGTTGTGATGGACTGAATAAATCGGCTTTGTGGATGAACACAGTATTTGGTGAGTTCAGCTATCTGATAAGGATCGTCCCCAGCGTTTCTCTAACTTACACGGGTTGGCACTGCTCTTACAAGGGAAAGAATCGCTATCACAACCTTCTGAGTCAGAATAGTCAAAAGATGTGTAGAATCCCTACAGCGTGTTGTGTATATGTGTGTGCCTAATCTGCAATCAAACTCAGTGCCATCCGCCATCTTGTGAAAGCACATGTCGCATAAGCTTACTGCGCTTCATGTGGAAACTGCTTCTTTACATTGAACTGTATCTCACCTGCCATAAGCTGCTGCTAGGCTTCTTAAAGAGACAGTACCATTTGTTGCAAACTTATAAAAAATGTCTAGACCAGGCTCTGAACATTTGTCTATGAAAGAACCAATGCAGAAACAGCATGCCCCCGAACCAGCAGACACGCAGGGAGCAGATTCTGCAGATATCACTGAGCAGAGCGTAAGACCCAAACGTATAATAAAACCGACACAGAAAGTCATGGAGAACTATGAAGCCACTAAAACGGACTTCTCCATTAATCTATCAGACCTCTGGGACAGAACCTCACACTGCATGTCAGTTATGTCACGTTTTAATAACCAACCAGCCGCATTGAGAGACTCTATAAATCACTTACATGCTGCATATGAACGTTACCAGCGGCTGTCTGCAAAGTACTCAGCTTTTTTGCAGGACTCTAATACTAGAGATTCTTCAGCAGAACGGACAAGGATTGATACATTGAACCAACAAAGGGACCTCGCAGTGCAAAGCGCTAAGTGTAAGGCAGAACTCCGCATCACTCAACTGGAGGAGATCAGATCTCACAAATCCACCTCAAGCAAGCGCACTGCACTCTCTTCTAGATCCTCCCGCTCCAGGGGTTCAACATTAAGCGACAAGCTAATAGAGGCCCGAGCTGATGCTGAAGCCAAAAAGGTACAAGGCTCCTTTGCCAAAAAGGAAGCAGAGATAGAAGCACGCAAGGCAGCTCGCCATGCCGAGATGGTAGCCCAGCAAGCAGAGATAGAAGCCCAGAGCAAAACTCACCAAGCGCAAATGGCTGCTCAACAAGCAGAAGCAGACTTGCAAATAAAGATTCTACAAATGGAAGGGGAGGAAGCAGCTTCCCTGGCAAGGCTCAAAGTCCTTGAACAAGCAATAGGACAAAGTACTAATTTGGACTGTCTTATCCCAGCAGAACTGGAAGATCCAGTTGAACGCACCAGTGACTATGTACTAAAGCATAACGTTTGCAAGGATACAGAGTTATTTCCTGTGCCCCCTACTAATGACACTGTTCTGACTCTCGACACAGAGACCTCTCAGCTCCATATGCCTCAGCCTCTTCAAGTCTTCAACGCAAGCGCATCGATGCAGCAACCCACATCAGCTCCTGCCAACAACAACGTGACTTCCAGCGGCAAGATGCCATTAAAGCCACCCCCAGCACAAATCTTAGAGACTAAACCACGGTTAAACGCTCATGCAACATCATTCTACCCTGGTAGACCTCACCCTACAGCACCAGAAAACTTTCACACCCAAGGGGTTCCACAAGTTATTTTGGCACCACTGAGTGAGAGATCAGACTTGAATGACTTTGCCAGATATATGATACGCCGTGAGCTTATTAACACTAGCCTCTCAAGGTTTGATGATTGTGCAGAGAGCTACAGGGCCTGGAAATCAACCTTCAAGGCTGCTATTGCTGACTTCAATCTTACTACTAAAGAAGAACTTGATTTGCTCATAAAGTGGCTGGGACCAGAGTCCGCAGATCGCGTTAAGAGACTAAGAACAGTACACGTTGACCACCCAGATGCAGGACTTGTTGCTGCATGGGCAAGACTCGAGCAAACCTACGGTAGCTCTGAAGCCATAGAAAGTGCTCTATTTAAAAGACTGCAAACCTTCCCAAAATTAGGAAACAAAGACTATCGCAAGCTCCAAGATCTAAGTGACCTCCTCATGGAACTAGAGTTGGCAAAGACAGACCCACGTCTACCTGGACTAAGCTTCCTGGACACCGCTCATGGTGTCAACCCAGTGGTATCTAAATTGCCGTACAGCTTGCAAGAGAAGTGGGCACAACAAGGATCAAGGTACAAAAGAGACAATAACGTATCCTTTCCTCCATTCTCGTTCCTTTGCAGGTTCATTAGTGACCAAGCCTGGATGAGAAACGATCCCAGCTTCAGCTTCAGTGAAACCACCTTGCCTGCTGTATCATCAACAAGGTATGATAATGTGCTAACTAAACGTAGAGACTTTAATAGAGCAATATCTGTCAAGAGAACAGACATCTCACCCACCATTAGTACACCTAGCGATAGAGGCGTTGCTGATGATAAAGATAAAGACCCTAATCGTCAGTGTCCAATTCACAAGAAGCCTCACCCCCTTAAAAAATGTCGTGGGCTTAGGGCAAAGACGTTACATGAGCGCAGGGACATTCTCCAGAAACTTGGAATATGCTTCAAGTGCTGTGCTTCTTATAGCCATCTCGCTAAAGACTGTAAGGCTGTTATCAAGTGTACAGAATGTGGTAGCGACAGACATGTTACAGTTATGCATCCTACTCCACTCTCTGACAACCCACAGCAGCTACCTACCTCCGTCCCTACCTCAAATCATGGCGGGGAGCAACGAGGCCCTGTTCCACCGAAGGATAATGTTTCTTCTTCATGTACAGAAGTCTGTGGAGAGGGTTTGGATCACAAATGCTGCGCCAAGGTTTGCTTAGTGAACATATACCCAAAGGACTATCCAGAGAAGGCCGTCAGGATGTATGCCATAATAGATGAACAGAGCAACAGATCCCTGGTGAAGCCTAAATTCTTTGATGTCTTCGGCATAGAGGGTCACGCCACACCGTATACTCTCAGAACCTGTTCTGGTCGCATAGAGACCTTTGGCAGAAGAGTTGATGGGTTCATGGTCTCTCATATCAAGGAGGGGGAGGGCATACTCCTACCAACCTTAGTCGAGTGTGACCAGATACCAGATGAAAGGGAGGAAATTCCCACTCCAGAAGCTGCATATCACCATCCTCACTTAAGACACCTGGTTAATGAGATTCCTGCAATAGACATGAGTGCTGAAATTTTGATCCTACTAGGAAGAGACATTCTTAGAGTGCATAAAGTACGCGAACAATGCGATGGGCCTGATGACGCTCCTTACGCACAAAGACTTGACCTAGGCTGGGTAATAGTGGGCGATGTATGTTTGAACAGGACTTGTGTGTCATCAGAGATCCACTCCTTCAAAACTTACGTGTTGGGAAACGGACGTGCATCCCACTTCAAACGATGCCCTCACCATTATGAAGTGAAGGAGAAGCCTCTTGACATCCTCCAAGTAAGACAGGTTACTCTTGACGACAACCTAGGTACTGCAGTGTTTAGTACTACAAGTGATGACGACAAAATAGCCTTGTCAGTTGAAGACAGAGAGTTCATCAAAATAATGGACAAAGAATTCTTCCAGGATGAGTCTAACAGCTGGGTTGCGCCACTGCCTCTTCGTGCTGCAAGGGCCAAACTCCCAACCAATCATGAACAGGCTCTATCCAGATTCAACTCATTGCAACGTACTCTAAAGAACAGGCCAGAAATGAAGGAACATTTCATCGCCTTTATGAAAAGGATCTTTGACAATGATCATGCTGAGCCAGCGCCACCACTTCAAGAACAAGATGAGTGCTGGTATCTACCTTTCTTCGGAGTGTACCACCCACGTAAGCCTAAACAAATCAGGGTAGTATTTGACTCCAGCGCCAAGTATCAAGGCATATCCCTGAATGATGTTCTTCTCACCGGTCCAAATCTAACCAACAACCTTGTAGGTATTCTTATGAGGTTCAGAAGAGAGCCAGTTGCAATAACTGCCGACATTGAGCAAATGTTTCATTGCTTCATTGTACGTGAAGACCATCGAAATTTCCTAAGGTTCGTGTGGCACCGTAACAACAACATGGACGATGAGATTATGGAATATCGCATGAAGGTACATGTTTTTGGAAATAGCCCCTCACCCGCTGTTGCAACATATGGTTTACGAAGGACTGCCCTTAGTGGAGAAAAAGAGTATGGAACAGACGCTCGACACTTCATTGAGAGAGACTTTTATGTTGATGATGGGCTTAAATCTTTACCTACAGAGGAAGAAGCCATAGATCTGCTTCAAAGAACACAAGGTATGCTATCTGAGGCTAACCTCAGGCTACACAAGATTGCTTCAAATAGTGTTGCTGTTATGAAAGCCTTTCAACCTGGCGATCACGCCCCAGGGTTTAAAGACCTAAACCTGGGGATGGACATGCCGCCTGTGCAGAGAAGTCTAGGCCTACGGTGGGACTTATTAAAGGACACCTTCGGTTTTCAAGTCAGCTCTACAGACAAGCCATTCACTAAGCGTGGTGTGCTATCAGTGGTGAACAGTCTATACGATCCACTGGGATTTGTGGCTCCCATCACCATACAAGGGAAATCCTTGCTTAGACAGTTCTCAGAGACGATTAAAGATTGGGACGCTCTGCTGCCAACAGACAAGCTTTCAAAGTGGGAGTCCTGGAGAAAATCTCTACATGCCTTAAATGAAATCTGTATACCGCGCTGCTACACTTTAACTTCCCTCGTTACAAGTCAGAGAAGGGAGCTGCATATCTTCTCGGATGCATCTACTGAGGCCATAGCAGCTGTTGCCTACCTCAAGGTAAGAGACTCCTCCAATCAAACTCACATAGGGTTTCTCTTTGGGAAGGCTAAGTTAGCACCTAAACCTGAGCACACAATTCCTAGGCTTGAACTTTGTGGGACTGTATTGGCTGTAGAAATTGCTGATTTCATAATGCGTGAGCTAGACATTCAGATAGATGACACCAAATTCTACACAGACAGCAAAGTTGTCCTGGGCTACATATACAACCAGACTAAACGTTTCTATGTGTATGTCAGTAACCGTGTAGAAAGAATCAGGAAATCATCTAGGCCTGAACAATGGCATTATGTCCCATCTGAAATTAATCCTGCAGATCATGCCACCAGGCCAGTGTCTGCAAGTGCTTTTGCTAATTCTTCTTGGATAACAGGTCCTGAATTCCTGCTGGATGATCCAGACGAGACCACAACTGATGTCTTCAGTCTTCTAGAACCTGACAAAGATCCAGAGATTCGTCCAGAAGTTAAAACCCTCATCACCCATACTAAGCAAGGACTTGGCTTGGGCTGCCATCGCTTTGAACGTTTTTCTAAGTGGACAAGGCTTGTACGCACCATTGCAAGGTTAGTTCACATTGCTCGCTGCTTCCACACAAAGCCCACTGATATCCAATGTCAAGGTTGGCACATGTGTCAAAAGCTTCTTTCTGCAAACAACATTGCTGAAGGTGAAATGATCATAATGCGCATTGTACAGCGGGAAGTCTTTGGCTCAGAAATCAAATGTATCCTTGACAAGAGGGACATTCCAAAAAATAGTCCCATTGCTAATCTGAACCCATTCATTGATAATGATGGCATGTTAAGAGTTGGTGGACGCTTGAACAAGGCCGAGCTAGGAGGACAAGAGCGAAATCCTCTCATCATACCTGCTCGCCACCACATTACCACTCTCCTTATACGGCACTACCATGAAGGGGTTAAGCACCAAGGTAGACACTTCACAGAGGGTGCCATAAGAGCTGCAGGCCTTTGGATTATAGGAGCAAAGAGACAAATTTCAGCCACACTGCACAACTGTGTTCACTGCCGTAAACTAAGAGGTAAACATCAGCTACAGCAAATGTCAGATTTGCCAACTGACAGGTTGAGTACTGACCCGCCGTTCACTCATGTCGGTCTAGATGTCTTTGGACCATGGACAGTAACAGCTCGCAGAACTCGAGGTGGCCAAGCAAACAGCAAGAGATGGGCAGTGCTGTTCACTTGCATGAGTGTGCGTGCAGTACACATTGAAGTAATAGAGTCTATGGATGCCTCAAGCTTCATCAATGCTTTTAGACGATTTCTTGCAATCAGAGGACCAGTCAAAACACTAAGGTCTGACTGTGGAACTAATTTCGTTGGTGCCTGTCGAGAGTTACAGATTAACTCTAGGCCAATCCAAGACCTTTTAGCTGAAAAAGGGTGTACATGGATATTCAATCCTCCTCATTCTTCCCACATGGGTGGCTCTTGGGAGAGAATGATAGGCATCACACGTAAAATACTTGACTCTATGCTTATGGATTTGAATTCCGCAGGACTAACCCACGAGGTTCTAACAACCTTCCTAGCAGAAGCATCTGCCATAATCAACTCCAGACCACTTGTTCCAGTGTCTACAGACCCAGAGAACCCGACCATCCTTACTCCAGCTTCTCTGCTTACCCAGAAGCTTGGGACTGTTCCTGTTCCACCTGGAAACTTTAAATCAGGAAATCTGTGCTATGATCAGTGGAAGCGAGTACAACACCTTGCCAACTGCTTCTGGAATCGTTGGAAGATGGAGTATCTTTCTACTCTGCAAGGTCGCAGGAAATGGCAACGTATGAACCCTAACATACAAGTTGGAGATTTCGTTCTGCTCAAGGACCAACAAGCTGAGCGGATTGAATGGCCTGTGGGACTTATTATAAAGAGCGTTCCTAGTGATGATGGTAAGGTCCGCAAAGTGGAAGTGAAGGTTGCAAGACAAGGGACTGTAAAGACCTTCCTCAGACCTATCACAGAACTTATTTTGCTCTTGCCCTTTGGAGAATGAACTTTCTTGCATAGACTGCTGGATCTTGCCTACTACTTCAAGAAAAGAAGTTACACTTGAAGTCTTGCATTATAGTTGTTGCATTTTTGCATGTTCTCTTTATGTTTTTCAGGTTTTCAAGATTCCAAGCAAATTGCACTGTTATTCATTTGCATTGCATAACTACCGTTATGGTTTAAATAGTGACATTTTTCAATGCCAGACGGGGAGTGTGCTGTTACACAGTTAATATTTCATAATTATGTATGGTATCTATATAGTTAATTCCTGTATTGCTGTTCTATGGACATTTCTATAGTCAGTTATGCTGCCACCTTTGGTCGTTTTTATGTATTGCACTTGTATGTATGTCAGAGGTCAGAGCTATGACTCATCTAAACCACTCCCATCTTCTCCAGGGAGCAGTTCCTGGTTTATTGTTCATTGTCTTTCTGCCTTATGAGACACACATGTGTATCCTCCATGCTACTCTGATCAAAGCATCATCTTTTGACCGCCGCATGATACTGAAATCCATTCATTTTGCTGTATCCCACTGTTGTGATGGACTGAATAAATCGGCTTTGTGGATGAACACAGTATTTGGTGAGTTCAGCTATCTGATAAGGATCGTCCCCAGCGTTTCTCTAACTTACACGGGTTGGCACTGCTCTTACAAGGGAAAGAATCGCTATCACAACCTTCTGAGTCAGAATAATGTCATTCGACAAACTCCTCTCATTGTTATCAATGGGGAGCAGATACCCTGGACCCAGCATCCCTGGTGGAGTGTGCTGCAGCACCAGGCAATTAGATAGGCTGGGGCGGGAGCCTGCATGCCACCAGGGATGTGATGTGTGTGCATGCTCCTCATTCTAGTCATTAAAAGATGTTTGCCGATTGACATGGTCACAACAGACAAGAGGTAAGTGAATGTAAATAGTGGCTTTTTTGGGGCAGCTTCACACAGCAGGACGTGCCCTGGACGAACTGAACAAAACCTAGGAAAGTCAAATTCCTGGGTGCATAATAGTGTGCCTGGCGGATTTTGGTGCACTGGGCTTTTCAGTGCTGCTGCGGAAGCTAGGGCCAGTCAGTCTCCTGGTCGGTACTAGTGGCTAACTTAATTTAAAATTTGTGCATGCAGGAAGACCAGGAACCTGGCTTAGTTTCCAGTGTTCTTCCTTCTGCTTCGCCCATGTTTGCCAACCCTGGCAGTATGGAGGCAGTATCTCTATTTGGTGGAGCTTCTGCTGTTAGAAAACACATTGGTCATCAAGTTGGCAGTGGCTCCCATACCATAGCATCCTCTATATGGCAGAGGTCTTTGTAGGGGGGAGGCGTATTTAAAGGGATAACGCCTCAATCCCAGGTGATCATGGGAGTACTCACGACTTAGTCGGCACCCAGATCTACCTGTACTTCAGTCTAAGATCCCTGATGTTAAAGTGGACCAAAACCCAGGAAAGTCAATAGTTTTGACTATCCTGGGTTCTGGTCCTTTCCCCTGGGGCACCAACCATTGCTGGCGCGGGCACGCTACCTGTTAGAGTGAGGCGGAGGATGCGGCCGTCGGAGCCGCTGCTCTTAGACACACCATGGGACCGGGAAGAGGTGACCTGTAAACCTCGATATCTCTGCAATTTTTCTTCTATTTAAAAAGGGAACCCCGCTTAGGACAGTGCCAAATATAGCCCCTCGCAGTGGTGTAACAATTACTTTTGTCTCCAGTAACACTTTAATTGACATCATGACTAAGGCATCAGGGTAGTCTGGGTCTGGTGACAGAGAGGCACCCTGTGTTCCACATTCCACTATGTTGAGGGACCCTTCTGTCCCAAATAGCCAGGGGTTTATCCCCATTAGTTTCCCAGTGGCGTACTGTAATGGTGGTCTGCTGTCAGTGCTTCTAAGAAACACTTCCCCCCCCTTTATCGTGGTCGCTTGCTTGTTTGGCAAATGCCTCAACAATATTGTTAAGAGGCTAATGGGGGTTATACACAAGGCTTCTACAGAAAAGGTAAGTCTTTGCAGATCTACAAATTCTCTGCCCTTTTGAGTATTTTGGGGCTCAATCTACACCATACACCAAAAGGCTTTTTTTGGGTAAGCCAAAATCCCAAGGTCCAAGCCTTTCACTTCAGCCCCAGTTAAGCAACTGCAGGAGCAGCTATGTTCTAAAAGGAAGTGTGAGGAGAGCTGCTGAATGATAGTTTATGCATTTTGCTTACAGAGTCCCTTTAAGGTCCACCAAGAATCGTTGGAGCAAGAAGACTTCATGGCAAACAGGACATAGGGATGTCTACTTGCATGTTCCAATTTTCCTGGGCCATCAGAAGCTTCTATAGTTTGCTGTAAACAGCAATCATTTCCAGTTTGCGGCTCTGCCCTTTGGCCCCAGGAGGTCATCACTCCATACCTGGACAACCTGCTTATCTAGTCTCCATCTATGCAGGAGGCCCTAAGGAATGTCAGGACTGTGTTATCAACCTTGGAAATATCCGGATGTATTGTTGTTTCTCTGCATACCCAGCAGGCCAGTGTCTTTACCAGAGGAGAAACTGTTCACTCTTTAGGGCAAGGTAAGGGCTTTATTGGCTGACAACAGCCCAATGATCTGGTATGGCATGTGCCATTTGCCCAATTTCACACCAGGCCTCTACAATCACTGCTGTTCTGGTACAGATCCCTCAAGTCCGTAGATGTATCCTTTTTCCCTGACTGACTCAGTAAGAGAGTCATTGACCTGGTGGCTGATCTCCTATCTACTGCAGATAGGTTTGTCGTTTGTGGTTCTTAATCTCCATAGAGTACATGCAATTGGTCAGATCATGCAGTAGGTGGAGATGTATGTCCCATTCTTTTTTGATTTTTTTGCTTCAAGCTGGATTTTCTTCTGGAGATAGTCTCTCCTTTCCACCTTAATTAAGAAGTTGTACTACCTTCTTTATGTCCTTGTCCTACACTTCACAAGGAGAGGCTTGTTCAGTCCTTTGACATGGTCAGGACGCTTAAGTTTTACCTGACCACTACTTAGGGAATCTGCAAGACATATTGTTTGTGATTCCGGAAGGTCCAAGACAGCATCTAGTACCAGCCAAGTTTACTATTTAGTAGATGGATCAGATAAGTGGGGTTCAGGGGCTTATGGTTGCAAACAAAGAGAGGGAGCTTACTCACCCTTACCTATGACCAGCAGCAATGTTCTGTGTGTACAGGACTTGCATTTCTTTTCTTTTAGATCTTGGTGTACAGTTGCCAACAGCAATAGATTATAGATAGTAAAAACTGCTTCCATGAATCACACATTTGTTAACATACGGGAAAACATAGATAAGTTCAGCACCTTGCAGAAATATAACTTCGGCACACAAAAAATATACATCTTTAAAAATTCCATCGAAAATAGACTTTAAGACAAGTCGCCACTAGAAAGTTATCTAAGATGGTTTTCGATGCATAGCACCTCTCACGCAAGCAATATGCAATGTTAAAGCAGACGTACACCTTGAAGGAAAGCTTGCGCTGGAGCCACAGGTTTCAGTTTTGGCTTTAGAAACTAACAAAATGTAGTAAGAATATCTGGTTAAGCCTTATAAATGTGGTTATATGACTCCACAGGTTTAGGCAGATACACTTGTTCTACTGTATGATACAACTTGCTCTGCAGGTATCTTGCACTGGGTCCTCTCATACTTTGCAGGTTCTAGGCATTAGTGATCCCAAATATTTTGTTTTCAGTTCTTACAAACTTTAGCCTATAATAATATACTTATTTGCGACCATTAATGGTTTATTTTAATTTAGAAATATGGGTCTTAATACTTTAGAGCAGAACAATAGCTACAGTTAAAATTGTGGGTCTTAATTTTGCATGTCTGTGCACAGCAGGAATTCTAAAAGACCTTTCAAGTTGCAACATTTTGGATGTTCAAAGTCCAGCAGGCAGAAGCATGTCATAAAAAAGTCAAAGAAGCTGAAGCAGCTTGCATGGGCGCAGAAGTAAAAGGCAGACATGGAAGTTGCAGCAGCATGGACAAAGGCAGAAATGGAAGCTGAAAATGCTTGTAAGAAAATGGAAATAGAGGCTTTAGAAGAACAATGTGACCATGCCATGGCTTTGGTGAATGGGCCACCAGTGAAAATTTAAATAAAGTTGATACAAATATCTGATTAAGTCACATGAGCCTAATTTCAAAGCCAAGACAGTAAACCCTTGAAGACCATGAAGACATTTCTTGAGCAAAAGCCCAAACAATGTTCCTCGCCTTTCCACATCCAAGGTCAGTATGTGTCACACTCCGGCTGAGCTCTGATTGCGAGGAACCAGGGTCCTGCAATCTACTGCCCAGAACTAGGGATGATCGAACTGGCAAGTTCATCCAAACTTTGAATAAAAGTTCGAGTCCAGGGACTTTGGGGGCTAATCTGCCTCTGGGGGGTGTTCCACCCCTTACTCCTCACCCACCCTCTGGGGTGCAGAGTGTGCAGCAGAAAGCACTGCTATAAATCTTATGAGGCCCGATCTGATCCCTGGTCAGCTTCAGCATTCCTTTGAAATGGTCCCCAGTTGGGGCCACAGAAAAATGTTTCTTTGTTCCTCATGCCCTAAGGGGGCCCAGTTCGCTTTTGTGTCCACTTAGAAGAATGGCACACCAACTGTCCCTTATTTCAGCTGTGCAACATTTCTTTAGACCATGGGTACTCAACCACTTCTTGTAAAGGTCCATTTAAAGGCATCAAATGAAAGGTGAAGGTCCGAGCAGGGGGCTGTTATGGGGGGGGTGGATAATTAGAAATCAGCACACTGGGGGGGGGGGGGGGCTATAGATTCCCCAGGCAAAACAAAAAAAGGCTGCTTGCCCCTCCCAAAACCCGCTCCAAAAATCCTATTGGGCACTGGGAAAAAACAGCTAGGAGGCCGGGGATTGGATGGGCAAAACGGGGAGAACAGGAATGGATGGGGCAAAGCTGGGGAAGCAGGCATGGATGGGGATGGGATGGATGGGGCAAAGTTGGGGGGGCAAGAAGGGATGGGGCTGAGCTGGGGGGATGAGATGGTGGGACAGGGATAGATGAGGCTGAACTGGGGCAGGGGAAAGTATTGGATGGGGCAAAGAGACAGAGAAACAAAGTTTGTGTGTACCTTGCAGTGCCACTTCCCGCCCGTGTAGTACTTCATATTGCAATGCTAGATGCCAGGGAGCCATGACACTGGCAGGGAGACTAAGCACTACATTGCCAATCAAGGGGGCAGCTCTGAGCATGGCAACACAGAAGCAACTGACCACCGCTGACAGGAAGGGAAACACAAGGCTCAGGTAAGTTTTACAAATGCTTTGGTTGCTACATCCTTTAGGTGAAGCTGGTTGATAGTTTGCTCAGCTGCCAGCATGTCAGGTTGGGTGGGGCATGCACCAGCATTTACCTGCCCACCTAACTGACTCACTGTCCCAGCCACATACCCATCCATCTGCCCTCCTACCTGCCTGACACCAAACTACCTGCCTAACCACCCACCCACCCGTGCACTTGCCTGCCCATCTACCAACTTGCTGCCCACCTACCTGTCTGACTATTCGTCTTCCCATCACCTACCTGCCTGCCTAACCACTGGAACACACGATTCTCAAGGTTATACTGATTCTCAAAGCAAATGCGGATGCTCCCTGTACGTTAACTGAGCAAAATAGAAGAAATCTTCTTGGCTGGGGCTGTCACATTGCCAGAAACTCGGCTGGCCGGCACCCATATGACTGCGCCGGCCAATCAGAGCGCAGAATTTCTCTGGGGAGCTGAGGGGACTGTTAAGATTTCTTCAGTTCTGTTAACGTGCAATTGGGATGCCCCCCCGCGCTTGGAACAACACATATTTTTTGAAAAATGGGTGTTATTTTGGTTCAAGGGGTTAAAAGGTGTTTCAGAAACTGGAGTCATGTGCCAACTTTATTCATACGAGACCTAGATTGCAATAAAAAATGAGACATTTTCGGGAGTGCTACTTCAATTTGTATGTGTCAGTTAAGGGGTGCAGATAAAGCATCTCTCTATGACTACGTATGTGTGGCCACGCCAGCCATCCAGTTACAGCATGTGTGGCCACACACAGACCTAGAAAGATGCAAGAGATGCCAAATATTGGGCCACTGGTGGGGCATCCCAAATCACACAATGCCACAGGGGTATTAAAGTAGCTCCTTTTTTGGTCCACTTTTTTCTGCTTGTGGTAGGGTGCTGAGTATTGTGTGTGTGTGTGGGGGGGGGGGGGGGGTCCTCGACTTTTTCCTGTGTAGTTTAGCCTAGAATGTGTCCTGTGTAGCAGCAACACTTGTGGATCCCTCCCAGTGACCCCAAGTGAACTTTACCATATCAGATTACCCAGCATGATGATAATATGAGTCGCACATGTATCAGGCATGTCTTTAGCTCAGGGGCCTAACTATAGGGGGTGTGACCAGGGCCGGCCTTGGTATCGCCTGTGCAAGATTTCAGGATGGCACCGCCTAGAGACACACACAAACATAAAATGGAAGAGTAACAAAGGAAACAAGGAAAAGAGGGAGACAGAGAAAGATAGATAGAGAAGGAAGGATAGAAAGGAAAAGCAAAAGAGTTGAATAGGGATGCAGGAAAAAGCGATAGGAAGAATAAAGGAAAGAGAAAAGGTTAAAAAGAGAGCTGAATAGGGATGCAGAGAAAGAAAGCAATAGAGAAAAAGAGAGAGAAAGAACTAAAAAAAGAAAAAGAGAGATAGATGGAAGGAGAAAAAAGAGGAGGGATGTATGTGTGTAGGTGAGAAAGGTTCTTTCACGGTTGTGCAGGTTAAGGTCGGGATGCCCTTCTGCCTGGAGGGCAATCATTTTGTATTTTTGTAACTTCGTAACCTTTCATTTGGTACTTGGAGAAAGCAGTAGAGTTGAATAGGGATGCAAAGAAAGAGAAGGAAAGAAAGCAGGGGAGTCGAATAAGGACGCAGAGAAAGAAAGCAATAGAGAAAGGAGATAGAAAGAACCAAAAAAAGAAAAAAATGGAAATGAGAGATGGATGGAAGGTAAAAAAAGGAGGAAGGAGAGAGAAAGCAGGAAAGTTTGATAGGGATGCAAAGAAAGCAGGAGAGTTGAATGGGGATGCAGAGAAAGAAAGCAATAGAGTAAAAAGAGAGAAAGAACCATAACAAGGAAAAAAATGGAAAAGAGAGATGGATGGAAGGTAAAAAATGAGGAGGGAGAGAGAAAGCAGGAAAGTTTAATAGGGATGCAACGAAAGAGAAGGAAAGAAAGCAAGAGGGTTGTATGGGGATGCAGAGAAAGAGAGCAAAAGAGAGAAAGAAAAAAAAGAGAGATGGATGGAAGCTAAAAAAGGAGAAAGAACACAGGAAAGTTTAATAGGCATGCAAAGAAAGAGAAGGAAAGAAAGGAAAGTTGAATAGGAATGCAGAGAAAGAAAGCATTAGAGAAAAAGAGAGAAAGAACCAAAAAAGAAAGAACTGGAAAAGAGAGATGGATGGAAGGTAAAAAGGAGGAGGGAGAAAGAAAGTAGGAAAGTTGAATAGAGATACAAAGAAAGAGAAGGAAAGAAAGCATGAGAGTTGAATAGGGATGCAGAGAAAGAAAGCAATAGAGAAAAAGAGAGAAAGAACCAAAAAAAGAAATAACTGGAAAAGAGAGATGGATGGAAGGTGAAAAGACTGTTTAGTAGTTGCAAAGAAATGAGTTTAAATACCGACGAAAAACTCTGCATGAAGCTTGACAGAGCCCCATTTATTGTATCCACCAGGGCCCGTCACATTTAGTCACGCCACTGCTTCATCTGTATAATGCGATCTCCTGACATTTGCTGTATCAGACCTAGATTGGGACAGATCATCGCCTGTCTATGCATAGTATTGAGGGGGAGGAGCTCGGTCAGTGTGTGTGACGTGCAGGGGGCGGGGCTGGACTGGGAAGAGGGATGTAGGGGAAAGGTTATCCCCCTCCTCTTCCTCGGGTGGCTCAGCAGTGTGTACATAGATGCAGAGGGGAGGATGTCTGGAGCTCTTAGCTATGCTCAATCCTTGTCACCCAGGGCTCTTATCAGGTAAGAGCTCTCTATACACACACTCTACATTGCTGGATTATTATGCTGGCCATCATGCTGTACTGTTATGCTGTCATGTCTCAGGCTGGCCATCATGCTGTACTGTTATGCTGTCATGTCTCAGGCTGGCCATCATGCTGTACTATTATGCTGGCCATCATGCTGTGCTATTATGCTGTCATGTCTCAGGCTGGCCATCATGCTGTATTATTATGCTGGCCATCATGCTGTACTATTATACTGACATGTCTCAGGCTGTACTATTATGCTGTCATGTCTCAGGCTGGCCATCATGCTGTACTATTATGCTGGCCATCATGTTGTATTATTATGCTGTCATGTCTCAGGCTGGCCATCATGCTGTACTATTATGCAGGCCATCATGCTGTACTATTATGCTGGCCATCATTCTGTACTATTATGCTGGCCATCATTCTGTACTATTATGCTGGCCATCATGCTGTACTATTATGCTGGCCATCATGCTGTACTATTATGCTGGCCATCATGCTGTACTATTATGCTGGCCATCATGCTGTACTATTATGCTGGCCATCATGCTGTACTATTATGCTGGCCATCATGCTGTACTGTTATGCTGGTCATCATGCTGTACTATTATGCTGTCATGTCTCAGGCTGGCCATCATGCTGTACTATTATGCTGGCCATCATGCTGTACTATTATGCTGGCCATCATGCTGTACTATTATGCTGGCCATCATGTTGTATTATTATGTTGTCATGTCTCAGGCTGGCCATCATGCTGTACTATTATGCTGGCCATCATGCTGTACTATTATGCTGGCCATCATGCTGTACTATTATGCAGGCCATCATGCTGTACTATTATGCTGGCCATCATGCTGTATTATTATGCTGGCCATCATGCTGTACTATTATGCTGGCCATCATGCTGTACTATTATGCTGGCCATCATGCTGTACTATTATGCTGGCCATCATGCTGTACTATTATGCTGGCCATCATGCTGTATTATTATGCTGGCCATCATGCTGTACTGTTATGCTGGCCATCATGCTGTACTATTATGCTGGCCATCATGCTGTACTATTATGCTGGCCATCATGCTGTACTATTATGCTGGCCATCATGCTGTACTATTATGCTGGCCATCATGCTGTATTATTATGCTGGCCATCATGCTGTACTGTTATGCTGGTCATCATGCTGTACTATTATGCTGTCATGTCTCAGGCTGGCCATCATGCTGTACTATTATGCTGGCCATCATGCTGTATTATTATGCTGGCCATCATGCTGTACTATTATGCTGTCATGTCTCAGGCAGGCCATCATGCTGTACTATTATGCTGTCATGTCTCAGGCTGGCCATCATGCTGTACTATTATGCTGTCATGTCTCAGGCTGGCCATCATGCTGTACTATTATACTGTCATGTCTCAGTCTGGGCATCCAGCTCTCCATGGTGCTGGATGCTTCCTGGCTCACAGCGGTGTCCCCATCCATCCATCCATCCATCTATCCATCGGCAGGATAGTTTACATCTCATGAATCCTATGATCACCCCTTCCCCCAATGCTGGATGGGGATGGACAGGCTGCTTTTCTTTAATACAATCATAATTCAGATTCTCGTGAAGAATTATTCTCCCATGTTATGATAATCTGATGAGCAAGGGCTCTATTAATCTAGAAACTGCTGGGACACATCACCATCAAGAAGTTACGTTTTTCTGTTGATCCATGGGGTTTCACTTAGCAGGGCAAGAATCAAAACCCAAGTTGGTAAAAATCAGGGGTTTTGTTCAGCTTTAAAGAGATTTAAACACTCCCACTGCTGGGAAATCTGACAGTAAAGAAATTAAAGTGGAACAAAACCCACCGTGGCTGGCCCTGGAATCTAAAAGATGCCGGATCGGAATGCCCTACTGTGTGAACTCCTCCGGAAGCGCTCACCTTTCCCCTCTCCAGCGGCGCATACAAGGAGCTCGTCCAATGAGAGCCATCTGCCATGACTATGTGATTTGGCAAATGGCTCTCATTGTCAATGAGGAGCGTGCTCTGCCACATCCCTGGCAACGTGCGCGCTCCAGATAGGCTGGGGCATGCATGCCACTGGGGACGGAGGCCGCACGCGCTCCCTATTGCAGTCAATGAGAGGCGATTGCCGAATGACCTAGTCAAGGCAGACGTCTGTCACTGGACTGGAGCCCCCCGCGCATGTGCCATTGGAACCAGGAATAGGTGAGTGAATAGCAGTGTTCTGGGCAGTTCCAACGGCTGGGCATCCCAATGTGGGAATGGAACAGAACCGAAGAAAGTCAAATCCTTGGGTTTTGTTCCACTTTAATAACTTTTTTTTTTTTGTTTTTTTTGTTGTCGGATTTTTGTGCATTCCCATTTAATGCTTGCTCACACATAGGAATTGTTCCTCTGCATTTAACCCATCTGTGCAGTGAGGACAAAAAACAAAAGCAGTGCGTGTACTCATGCCCGGAACGGTGGGTTGCCATAATCCAGGGAGCAGTTCAGGGGTGAGGTGGCTTGATCAAGAGCACAAGATAGATTCCTTAACCACTAGGGCAGGAATACTACCTGAGCACCCCCTGACAGGGCACCCGGGAACTTTAGTTCCACCAATTGAGGGCCAAACAAAGTTCCAGGAGTAAAGGGTGTATCTCTTTATTGAGGAGCTTACTAGCTGCAGGGGAGGGATGGATACAAACACTTTGTCAGTTGCCAAGCAACACATCCATAAAATGACCAACAGTGACAGCTGCTGCCAATGGAAACATTTATTGGTGGTTACTTCTGAACCAAGCCTCCAGTGGCCCTTTGTTAGAAGCAGTAAAAGCATTTTGTTCCCACTTCCCAGACACTTTAGATTGTGAAATACATTGTCCATGCTTTTATTTTCGCTGCTGTGATAGCAAATGGAAATCATTCGGGTCTGATGTACATGACCGTTTGTCAAACCCGATTGGCCACCAGCAGTCACGTGTGACATCTGTCATGGCATCCATACCATGAATGAGTGATAAGCATTGGTAAATTTGACTTTACTTCTCTTTAAAGCGCAACAACACCCAAAGCTCTGGAATCTAAAAGACCACAGTGCCGGCCGCTGGCCTTCCCCTGGGGCATCCAAGATCGGGATATCTGCTATGCGAGCCCCCCCCCCCTTCCCGGGGGCAGCAAAACAGTGTGATCTGCGGGGATTCACACAGCAGGTCCCCTGGGGAACGCCAGCGGCCAGCCCTGGGTCATGCTGGCGCAGGCACAATAAGATTCCAGGACCGCTTGATTTGCTCCACCCGACGGATCCAGATGCCCCGCTGTCTGAAACCCCCCAGGTCGCCCAATAAACTCACTTTCTCCCCCGATCCAATGGCATGAGCAGCGGCCGCTCCCTGCTATACCTTTAGCAGGGCACACACCCGCGCCATGCTTTTGTGAATGGCCAGTGTGTGGGGCGGCCAGTAAGGCCAAGATCCTCTATGTATAAATTCCCAGCAGATAAGGAGGAGCTTCTGAGTTCTATCTTCGCTACTATGAAGATAGAGCAAGAAGAAAAGCTCATGTCTGTCCAGGATAGGATGTATCAACGCTTTCATGGAAGACAAGGTTATCAGTTCTTAAAGGATATTATTAAAAGAGAACGGAGGCTGCCGGAAACAAGTTTCTTTTTCCCTAAATCCCTTAGTAAGAGGTTTCCTTTCATGGAAGACTCCTCCTCCTCCTCCCGCTCCTTGGTCGAAATGTTCCAAAGTTGAGGGTGGGTTTGGTCATCTTTAAACCTCTCCTTGCCATGCATTGTGTAGCAAGGAATATGGAGATTTGGTTGGAGAACCCCAAAGAAAATGTGATGTCAGAAGTATCAAAAAGAAAGGGAAATGGAAAACGGTAGCCCTCCTGATGTGCCTCCGGTGGACAGTAAACCTAGACAAATCCAGCTTAGAACCTCGAAGGACCTGTCAATATATAGGTTACTTATTGGACACCCATCAGGATTAAAAAAATTCTACTGCCAGAGAAGATAGTAGAAATGCAGGAGAGAGTCTCTCTCACCCTGAAGCAACCTGCATCATAAAGCCGCGACGGATGCAGCCCACACGTCCTGAAGCGAACATGGCTAAGGAGCCATTGGAGGTAGGCCGCAGCCTGGAGGTCTGTGTGATGCTGCGCGTTTGAGAGAGATCTCCTCTCTGAAGGCTAATGACATCCGCCATTCCTGTGTTAACCTGGCCCGGCCACTGAAGAACTTTTTCCTGTAGCAATGGGACAGTCAGTCAGAGTTACTGGATGCAGTAATAGAGATACCAGGTTTTGTGAGATCCAGCCTCCCATGCTGGGCCTCAGCAGAAAATCTTTCCAAGGGCAGAGATTGGCGTCAAGAAGATCCTCTGCTGGTAACTACAGATGCCAGCAGTCAAGGGTGGGGAGCTTAGTGTGTTTTCTTTGAGTCACAAGGTTCCTGGGACAAGGCTTTCACCTGGAAATCCTCAAACTTCAGAGAGCTCTTGGTGGTGAAGTTGGCACTGCGGATTGGGCACTGGGCATGTGCATACAGATCCTCTCGGGCAATGCTACTACGGGAGCGTACCTAAACCACCAAGGGGGGACAATGTCCAAGGAACTGGTGAGACTGTCTAATTTCATCTTCACGCTGGTAGAGGACGGGGCGAGATAGGTCAGAACGGTCCACATAGGAGGAAATTGCAAAAGTTCTGGCAGAGTATCTGAGCAGGACAAAGATAAGTCAGAAAATATGGCAGGAGACAGGAAGAGGCTCATGACGAGCAGAATGGTGCTGTGCAGCGAGGGACCTGGATCCAGCCTTTCAGGCAAGCACTGCAGCCCTGGACTAGGAGCGACGGCCTGTGTGGGATAAAAGGTGAGCTTAGTTTTTTGTTTTCTGCCTGAAAATGTACTTTAATTATACAGTACTAGTTGTAAGAGAGATTCATTTTTTTTTTTTAGGCTTGTCTACTGACCCAGCCAAAACTAGCTCTGACTCCACAGCTCTGGTTTTACCTGTACTTTTGCTTTATGTGTTATATATGAGGTGATTGTAAGGTTTTTGTCAGCCACTGATAATAATATACCTGTTCTAATAATGCCTGAGGGGGATTTTTCAGTAAGATGAAGAAGCAGAACATAGCTATAAATAAGAATTTATGGTGCTGTACATTCATTTTCTGTTTACAGCTGACATAACCCAGGGCACCGTGGATGAGCAAATCCTGGAACAAGCAGTAGGACAGTGACTTTTGTCAAAATTGTTTCGGATCTTGCATTTTCTCCTCAAGCTACATGAAGTATGTTGTTTTGTTGGTTAGTTTATACTTGCTTGAAGCAGATCTAAACTCTCCCAGCAACTCTAGTTATGTGGGGCAATCTAGTCTGCACCCGCACCACCCTTAAGCTACAGAGTTGGACTCCGGAGCTGGTCAAAAGCGCACATTTGAGATATACTATTGTTTAGCAATGGCGGTTAAACTTGTCTCGCTGAACGTTCAGGGCCTGAATGCCCCCCAGAAAAGAGTGAAGGCGTTTCGCCAGATGAGGGCCCTGCATGACGATATTGTCTGCTTCCAAGAGACTCACTTCAAGAAAAACACTCCTAAATTTCTCAGTTCAGACTATCCTCTCTTCTTTACGGCATCGGCAGATACCAAGCAGAGAGGAGTCCTTATCGCTTTTAAGTGTTCTCTCCCTTTCTCTTTGGAGCAGACAATACGGGACCCTTTGGGTCGCTTCCTAATTGTGACCGGTATGGTACAAGACCAACTAGTCACTATTGCTACTTATTACGCCCCCAATCAGAACCAGAGCGCTTTTTTTGAGTTTTCTAGGACCCTGGACCCCCAGGTTAAGGGGCTCCTTATAGTGGCGGGTGGCTCAAATCAAATCTTGTACCCCCACTCTGGACAGACACGTGGTTGGTCAACCCTTGGACTGCCCCAGGGTGGGCTCCTCAGGAAAAGCGTTCCGTTCCCTTCTAAACCAATACCACCTCGCTGATGCATGGAGAGAGGTCCACCCCACCAAAAGGGACTTCACAAACTACTCTTGCCCGCACAAGGTCTTTACTAGAATATACCACATCTTTTTGCAGCTTTCCTCCTTGCCACACCTCTCCCACTCTTCTATAGTTCCAATTGTATGGTCGGATCATGATTTTGTTGCTGTCGAGCTGATCTCCCTAACCCTAAGATCCTCCCAGAGGTCTTGGAAGCTCTACGACCCCATGTTGTCTGATGAGGCACTCCTCGAACGCTTTAGCAAAAAGATTGAGAACTTCTTCCTACAAAACACGGGGTCGGTGAGTTCTGAGGCTCTGCTCTGGGAGGCTCATAAAGCGGTAATGCGTGGCCAGTTTATCCAGGAATCCGCTCGACGCAAAGCCTCACATAAGGAAAAGCTTCAAAAATTGCTAGATGCATATCATCACTTCTGCCTATAAAGAACGTCTGACCAGGCGTAACAGAATCAAATTCAACCAAGCAGGCGATCAACTTAACCTGTGCCTTACAGGTGAGGCCGAACGTCAAATCAATCGAACTAGTTTCAAGTGGTATCGAATCAGCAACAAACCGAACACCCCCCTTGCCAGAAGGCTTAGAGGCATCACCCAGAGGGTCAACCCAGTGCGCATTAGGACCCTAGAGGGCACATTATCTAGTAATCCATTGAGGATGGTATCAACCTTCGGTAAACATCTAGAGGACCTATATAAATCCAAGACTCCGCTAGACGAACACCTCGCAGAAAAGTTGCTAGGACAACTTCCACTTCCTTTCCTACCACCTGCGGCCAAAACCTTCCTCGATAGGCCGGTTGAACTCCGTGAGGTCCAGGAAGCCATTAACTCTTTAAGGATTGGTCCTGATGGGTTCTCCGCCCTTTACTATAAAAAGTTTCCCCGAGTACTCTCCCCACGCCTTGTTCATATGTTTAACTCCCTCTGTAATGGTGATTCATGGAGTACAGAGGCACTTACTGCGGCTGTTTGCATGATACCTAAACCCAATGTTGATACCACCCTCTGGTCTAACTTCAGGCCCATTTCCCTACTAAATATTGATGTCAAGTTGCTAGCAAAGGTCCTCGCAGCACGACTCAATGGGTATATTGCATCCTTAATTTCTAAGGAGCAGGCTGGATTTATCCCTCTGCGACAAGGGGGGGGGATAATATCCGCAAGATTATTAACCTTGTCCATCATGTGAGGAAGGAGGGTCGACAAGCCATGCTACTAACCCTTGATATCCGTAAAGCATTTGATACAGTAGCCTGGGACTACCTCCATTTTATACTGAAAAAATGGGGGCTTGGTTCCTCCTTCACCACATGGATTTCCTCGCTATACTCTAAGCCTGGGGCATTCGTTAGGTACTTGGGCTACTCCTCTAAGTGGTTCATTCTGGGCAGAGGCACTAGGCAAGGTTGTC
Source organism: Gastrophryne carolinensis (assembly GCA_027917425.1). Taxonomy (NCBI): domain Eukaryota; kingdom Metazoa; phylum Chordata; class Amphibia; order Anura; family Microhylidae; genus Gastrophryne; species Gastrophryne carolinensis. The sequence continues at coordinate 309,339,143 of CM051239.1, read as the reverse complement.
CCCTCTCCCCCCCTATTTGCCCTCGCTATCGAGCCCCTATCCAAGTTAATCCAAGCCAACATTAACGTGAGTCAGTGTCGGGGGATTTGATCACAAGATTTCTTTATTTGCTGACTACACCCTGATGCTTGTATCTAACCCCGTCACATCCCTCCAAAATCTCTTTCAAACCCTAGATGACTTTTCCAAGATCTCGGGTTTGCAGATTAATGTCTCAAAATCCCAAGCCCTCAACGTCTCCTTTCCTGAAAGTATGCTGACAGCACTTAAAGCCTCCTTTAACTTCTCATGGCAGGAGCAACACATTAAATATCTTGGTGTTCACTTGACAGCAACCTATGAGTCCCTCTACGCCGCTAACTATCCCGCTATACTTAGGGACCTCTGCTCCCTGTTGTCGTCGTGGGCCAAGCTGTGTCTTTTGTGGCTTGGCAGAATAGCTGCCATAAAAATGACGTGGCTTCCCAAAATACTCTACGTCTTTCGGGTATTGCCGGTACCGATTACGGCCGCATGCCTAAAAGGCCTCCAATCCACTTTAAACTCCTTCATCTGGGGTCAGCAAAAACCAAGAGCCAACCGTATGACAATGTACAGATCTAAACAACTGGGAGGACTTGGAGTCCCTAATATAGCTCGCTATTATTTTGTATGCCAGATTGCGCAAATGGCTGCTTTTCATGCTGGAGATGATAGACCATTATGGGTTGACATCGAGCAGGCCAGTTGTACCCCGATTGCCATTTCAAATTTATTATGGTTGCCCCCGATAGCTTACAAGGGCATTGATAACCTGGTCCTGAAGCACTCTCTCAGAATCTGGAAAATTAACAGATCCAAAAGCCACCTCATCTCCCCTCTGCCTCCCCTGCTATCATTCTTGGGTAACCCTGAATTTCTCCCAGCATTTCAGAAACCAGCCGCGTTAAGTTGATGGAAATCACAAAACCATAAAGTATTAAAGATCTCGTCTCCCACGGGGGAATTTTAACATTCCCCGTGCTTCAATCCCTCAGAGACATCCCGAACAGGGAATACCTCCGCTACCTACAAATATCCCATTATATAGCCACTAAGTCTACGGCGGGGGCTGCCCCAGGACCATCTTCATCATTCGAGTTCGCTTGTGGATCACAACCTCTTGGGAAGGGGATGATTGCCACAGTGTATAGGAAGCTGAACAATTTCGAGGAGTCGCCCCTCCCAGCTTACACTAACCAGTGGGAAGCTGATCTTGGTGTAAGTATGTCGCCTAGTGAATGGAAAGTAGCATGGCGGAACTCATTCTCATGGTTCCTGAACACGGGTGCCCAGGAGGTTAATATAAAAGTCCTACTCCAATGGTATTTAGTTCCGGATAAGATCCACAGATTCTGCCCCTCCTACCCATCGGAGTGTTTTAGAGAATGCCGCCTACAGGGATCATATATTCATGTAGGGTGGTCCGTCATTTTTGGGCTAAGATCGATTACCTTGTAAGGAAGGCAACAGTGTTACACCTGACCCCTTCACCTCAACTTGCCTTGCTTAATTTGAAACCCCCCGGATGCACAAGATCACAATTTGAGCTTATCAGACACATCCTTACAGCCGTTCATGGAAGAAGAAAATGATCCCTAGTGGGAGCCTGGTCCCCCGCATCAATGAAGTTATGTTCTTCGAGAAGATGGCAGCCTCGATGCAAGGCGACTTTGCCCCCTTCTTGGCCATCTGGGAAGGTTGGATTACACACAAACCTAAAAATTTTGACCATTCCCTCCTCACATCTCAGTGATGTGTTCTACGCATCTCGCATCTACTGGCGGCTGGACACCCACTCCCAAATCTTTCCCTCTCTTTGCCCCCCTATTCCCGTCACTCTTGCCCCCCACTCCTAGTCTTCCGTTCTTCTTCCTCAGGTACGTGGTCTTTTGCCACACGCACCCCATACCTTGCTTTTTGAGATAATGTTTACAATTTGTGTATATGTTGACACCCCTTTGGGTGTAATTATATGCTCCACAAAATGTAATGTTCGCTGCAATGTAATGTACTTCTCCTATATTCTCAATAATAATATTGATGGAAAAAAAACGCACATTTGTCCACTTTAAAGACCCTGTCTGTGCAAACACAAAGGATAATCCCCTTTTCGTGTGACAATAGGCAGGTTTCCTAACTTGTCTAACAGTTGCCTCTAGCCATATTCGGGCTATCCTCCTTCTAGTACTGACTGAAACTCAACTTGAATACCCACATAAGTGCTAATCCTTTTTATTTTATGCAGATAATCACATATACACCCATCCACTCCCAAACTAGTTGCTGTAGAAATACCAGTCTCTATTGTTTAGCAGACTAGAGCTACTGTTACATCCACCTGGCAATGGACATTTGATCTAATTTTGAATGCTTATTTTATTGGGAGCACATAGTGTAGATTCTCCAATGTCGGAGGTAGTAATTAAAATGGACAATCCACTGCTAGCCAACCCGATTTGGGATGCCTTGCCATACAGCCAATCAAACCAGTTTAAAATCATACAGACCACCTGGTCATTGCTCCAATGCCAATTTTGCGTCCCACAAGAGCTGGTGTGTTAATGTTAATCTTTTGAAACTGAGCCTACGGTCAGTTGTGGTGCCAAAGCAGCTACTGACAGCAATGGAACCTAACTCCAGTAAGTATTTCTGCTTTGTTTTAATGGTAGGAAACTATATATTTTTCTTTACTCCCCTCTCTGGTTTCTGTGCTACCAGTCCCTAGGAGGTTTTCTTTTACACAAGCCTTTTGTCTGGTTTATTATATTATTGGTATTAAATATCCATAATGGAATCACAGACAGCAAGAAAAAAATGCATTTTGTCTATCCCCCGGTTTTGTTCTGTGCCCTCGGGATGCCTCGATGTTTGTGCATAGTAATATGAGGCATAAAGCACTGAGTTTAAAAATACAGAAGCCATCCATTGTGGCTGCTCCCCTCTGGCTGTGCCTGCCCACACCAACTATTTAGATAGGCCGGTGCGACAATGGCATGTGTATGTGCTGTCGGATAGGTAGGGTTACTGGCGAACCTGGGGGTTTCACACAGTGGGGCATCCTTAATTAAGGTGTCCCATAGCCCTAGAGTCTTATAGACTTTAGGATGGTTGTTTCTCCTTTTTAAGGACTGATCGGGGCATGGAAAAAAACATTTCCTCCCCTGAGCAATCTGTATCTTCAATACTTAACCATCTTAAAGATCTGGCAACCCTATAGTGGTTCACCACCATTTACAGGAGCAAGAAGATGGGAGTGAACTGCACTATTGCCATTGACCCAATCAATTGAGTACACTGCCCTGGCAGGGCCTCTCTGGTTGATCTGCCAACCTCAGGTAAGTCTGCTCCCAATTTATCTATTGCATTGTATGTCCCAAATGGGGCTCTCCGAGATTAGAGTTAGGACTGCACCTCACAGAGGCACCTTGGCGCTGGTGGTGCAGCTTAAGCATACTTCTGCAGATGTGTGTGACTGAGCCCTCTGTTTTTAACCAAGTTTAGAGACAGATTGTAGGTGGGTCTGCAAGCTAACAGGGTTGAGTGCTGTGGCTCCTTTAAAACTTTTGTATCCTAATTGCCCTGCTAACGTGCACCTCCCAGGTTAGTTCTAAAATGGTCTGAGTGGCTGCCACCCCTCCTTTGTTTCTGGTTGATCTGCCAGGTGCATGCATGAGTGCCAGGACTGAGATCTTAAAAACATGTATATAGAAGATGATAAGCTCTGAGGCAAGATAAGTGAGACTGTATTTTCTTGTCCAGACAATTTCATTACTCTTGCTCACCTCTGCTCGGATGTCATCCTGCAGCCTTAAGGTCAGCCAATCGGTGATCTTAAAACTGCCAAAGGGAGTGGCTTCGGCAGTGGATTTTTTTTTTTTTTTAACCGGAGCATTGCCAAGCCAGCAGCATCGTCCAAGGTGCTGGGGGGGGGGGGGGGGGGGGGGTAGTTTAAACCGCTTTAAAATAGACAGATGGTAAATCAATGAATTTTCTGGCAGACAGCGCTTAAGGTGCTTATATTCTTGTCATTTGGAATATTGTCCTTGGATAACTGAAAAAAAAATCCCTTTAAATTAAGTGGTTTTGGTAAGGGCATAAGACAGCCTGTCTGACCCTTATACACTATAGTAGCCTAAGCTGTAAAACCTAACCGCACCTGCTTCACCTCACTGTAGGGACACCTTTAAAAGGGAAATATAAGCAATGTCCAGCATCAAAACCTAGTAAAAAACACACAAGTAATTTGCTATCAATTGTTTTGAGTCCTTCATTCAAAACTATGGTTAAACCTATTAATAAATGCACAATGCTACCCTGCATGGCCCATGGTTTTGTACAAATTTATGTTATCTTTACTAAAAATAATCCAGTATATACTTTAACATTTTGCTCTCTGCCAAAGGATACAAAATAGCTTTTCCGAACAATCTTCTAATTAGTTGATTGTTTTTCATTTCACTCCTTTAAGAAGATTATTGGATTAAAATTGGACTAGAAATACCTTGCAGAATGGATTATGAAATCCCCATACAATTTCATTACAAAGTGCCTCTGTTTTTTTTTTTATTGTAAGTACAAAAAAAGTATAGACTAATTGTATTGGGCTCCACTTTTGAGCACATTTCAGCATTAATTAATCATAGCACTTGTAACTTTATAGCATTGGCCACTTTATATGAGTATTCAGCAAAAATATTTTTAGAGCTGTATTGGAATCCTTTGTAAAGTCCCAGTTGCATAGCACTGTCACTTTTTATATATATTTTTCTGGTATTATAAATTTGTACGATCAATATCTTCAGATAAATAGGGAACATTATTATAATAATACTTTTGGAAACATTAAACATTATCATACTTTTGGAAACATTAAATTATTAGAGACCCGCCCTACCCCAGATACATGGGGCTATAATTTATGTTTTGTAAATGTGTGTGTTATATGTTGGTAATGTAGAACTGCGCTTAATAAAATATTCATATTTTGATATAGTACCTTCAGTGTGCGGCAAATTATTCTTGGGTAAAATTTTTTGTGGTTTGTCTGGTAATCCACATATCTAGTTATTGAGATACAAAAAAAAGTATGCGAATGAATAAAAACGCACATATACATTCGATGAATACAGAGATCACACAAGAAATTTGTCGAAGCAGGTTATGCGTGGAGGGGCAGGTGGAGACTATCAATATTACGACAAGTGAGTGGAATGAGTGGTTTTGCAGGGAGGAACCCTAAAGTCTACAGGATTTCAATGGGAGAGATGGGCCAGAATGATTCCAGTCATAGGGAATTCTGTTCGAGTGTGAGACCACTTTCATTTCAAACAAGGACTGGAGAGTTGCACCTATGATCTTTCCTGGAGTCTTTGAAGTCCTTTCAACCATGTACTTTTTGCTGGCTGCTGCAGTGGAGGAGAGGCTTAGCAATGAGGATATTGTTGCATTTTAAAATACCACTAATAACTTCTTGGATAGAACAATATTCCTTCGTTGCCTAAGCAGGTAGAGCCTGGGTTGGGATTTCTTTCAGACAGTGGTGATGTTCTTGATCCAGCTCAAGTTATATGTGATGATGACCCAGAGGAACTTGATTTTCTTTGACCTTCTGGATCACCTCTCCCACCATATTGATTGGGGGAGTAGGGTTGGGGGTCTACTTAAAGTCAACCGCTAACAAATTTAGGACTAGACTAAATGATTCTTGGAAAACCCAACTCGGAGTCGAATTTATCTCTTCTATGTATGCATATTCATCCTTGTTGCTAATCAGCTCGATGACTGTGGTGTCATCAGCAACTTTCAAGCATTTTACTCACTCCGCCACGAATGTGCAATCATTAGTATAGGAAGAACAGTAGGGGAGATAGGACACATCCCTGGTTCTTCTGCCGCTGCAGAAAAAAGTATCCCAGTTTTACAGTTTGGGTACGGTTTCTACGGAAGCTGAGGGTCCAGCTCCATCTTTGTCACTAGCAGGTCAGGCCTGATGGTATTAAACGCCAAGCTGAAGTCCTCGAAGAGGAGTCTGGCTTGTCCAGGTGTTCTAGCATGAAATACAGAACCATGGTCACTATATCCTCAGAGGATCAGTTGCTTATGTATGCAAATTGAGGGGGGGGGGCAGGCGAGTCTTTTTTCCAGGGGTTAAACCGGACCTTCAGCATCATTTAATGAAAAGCCAAAACCCTTAAAAAACTATTCCCCAGCATCTAAAATTAATATATTTAATCACCACTGGGCTGTAACTCTGTTCAGGACTCTAGGATACGGGCGCTGCCATCTTGGCTCAGTAGCATCACATACTGAGGAGACGAGGGGTCAAAAGTACAGGGGGTGGCGTTATAGGTGTGTTTTGCACAGACAGAGCAGAGCTGGGGTCAGGAAAAGGACAGCAATCCCAGAATGCAGAGCGGCACAGTCAGAACACACTTCCTGTCTGCAGGCTACCTCACACTCCACAGTCCGCCATCTTGGATGTTTAGCAGCTCAGAAAAGGCAGTAGATGCAGGTAGGATGATTTTTAATGTGGGCAATCTGTATGTACAGGGTGGGGGAAACGTATAAGATATGCTCTTATTCAGGGTGAAGGTCCGGTTTAAGACACCATCTGCTCTAGTAACTTAGTAATAACAGATGTGTCTACTTTACCTAATACTTTTTTACTTTTGTATTTTATTGAGTTTTTTTTATTTTATAGATCAGTCACTAATACAGGTGCTTCGCTGACCAGAAGAGTCCTGTTCCCACCTCTCCCTTCTCCTCCACAGCGACCATTTCGGGTTTCTAGTAGGGATAGGAGCTGGCGAAAAGGTGTGGTTGCAAGTACGTTAAAGGAGCTTATCGAAAAGGTATGTGGCTTTAAATCCTTCCAAATATATTTGGATTACACTGTGTAACAGCATTTTTGTTCATGAATCTTTTGTGTTCTTTTTAGTATAAAAAGCAAAGAGAGCTATTATTTCAGTGAAACGTTTATGACCAGGACAGTAGTCAATTGTATTGTTTTATAGTGTGTATTGTAGTGTAGTGATATTTTCACTTTGAAAGTTGTGACAAAACAAAATATGAGTCAAAATAAATGTAGTTATGCCAAAAGGGATTGTCCTGGTTAAGTGTAAAATCAAATCATAACTTGCTACCTGCTATTCAGATGATTTATCCTGTTGTGCTGCTGACTAAAGTAAATGAAGCTGAGATCCCGTCCCTCAGTTGTAGCCCTGACCTGCTGCTGCTGTGCGATAACTTCCAGATCGATCCTTTCCCTGGTCCTACAGTGCATGCGTGGGCTCTCGTCCAATCAGAGCCATTTGCCATGTATCTTAATGCTCGGCAAATAGTTCTGTGAACGGCAACCGAGAGCAAGAGCAGCCGCATCGCCAGACAAATGGGAGTGCTCTTCAGCTCAGAGATGCCAGGGATTACGGCCGCCCATGTTTACATTGTCAAAGGAGCCACCAGAGAAGGTGAGTTTTGCGACAACCTTGGGGGTGGTCACGGAGCTGAACATTCTTGTTTGCACAGCAGGGCCAGCCCAGCAGCCAGTTGGATTTTGTTCCCCTTAAGATCTGAGCCCACCCCTCTTCCCACAGATCAGCCGCAAACCCATAACCTTTCCGCCATTCCCTTGCGTTCGTGGGGTTGCGGCTGCATAGCAAAAGTCCTGCTGATTGGTTCTCTTTTAACAGACTAGTCAAAGTTTGTCAGAAACTGATGCTATATGGAAATGCTTTGGGGAATCTTTTCTTAATTTCACTTGGTATACTTTTATTTAACAATTTCCATTGCCCAGGCCTAGACTCTCTTGGCAATTTTCTTATTAAGGTAATTTCTTATGCACAGCTTGCAGGCATCATATGGCCCAGCCACCTCCTTAAAGTGGACCAATCACCAGGATTTCCTGGTGACTGGTCCCTGTCCTGGTTGATCCTGATGTAGGATGCCCCTTATGTGAAACCCCCCAGATCACCCAGTCTCACTCACCTTCCCTCTTCCACGGTGCGGGCGCTCATCCAATCAGCGATTTATGCGGTGCACATAATAATAATAATGCCGCCGATTTGAACTGCGCCAGCAGCCACATCCCCCCGGCTTCCCTGTGAAGAGCGTTGATTCAAAACAGGCTGATCTGGATGGACTAATGTCTTTATTCAGCCTTTTATACTATGTAATCCAAAGCAGAACAAAATTCTGGATTTTCACTATCCTGGGTTTTGTTCCATGGGCTGGGAAAATCTCAATTTGGGATGGCCTACCTTTCCCCAATCGCACAGCGCATTAATGGGCTCTTGTCCAATCAGTTCTGTATCCCGGGCATATTAATGGTGAGTCTTGTGAAAACCTGGGTGGGGGGGATTTTTGCAATACTGTGTATCCAAGAACCCAGTATCGCACATTTCAGTTCTGGCCAGATAAGTATACACTGAAGACACCCACCCATGAAGCTATGTTTTCAGTCAGTACCTCCATTCCCTGCGCCATCCAGCTGCATCATTCTAATTAGGATAACAAATATGATCCGGCTGCTTTAATCTTTGCTTAATCTTTTCTAACGACCACTTTTCATTGCTGTCAGCAGATAACCATATAGCTCCTAGGGCTCCCACATATCACTTTGTAGCAGGCGATCTGCTAACATGCCCTTTGCTGTTGAAAAGTTGGCCATGGGTCTAATCGACCAAGAAACCTATTGGACAACTAAATTAGCATGCTGCAATAAGAAAGGAAGCTAAAAAAATGGAAAGAATTACCAGACAACTAGGGCATAAATATGTTGACTGCTTCTACTTAAATGCAGTCACCTACTAATGAAGTTAGACGTGGTTACAAATCATTTTTACGATTGTTCCTCATACTTGACAGGTGGTTGTGGTAATTGAATACTTGTTTCTTTACAAGCACATTAAGGCAACGGCGGTATCTACTTGTGTTTCATGATACATGTATGTGGAAGAGCTTTGTTTTAAGACTGGTACTTCAAAGCGAAGTAGTGCCTAAGAGGCTTCCATGAGAAAACCCGACACAGCTGACAGCCACATGTGCCACTTCAGCTCTTCACCCGCCCTGACCAGCGATGACATTTGTCTCAATCCAAAGGGAAAAAAATGTTGCTGCAGGAAAGGATTTGTCACAGCCCTCTGTTAGCCACACAGCTGTAAACATTACCCACTATTAGAAAGCAGATCTTTAATGGTCACCACTGTTTCTGATTAATATTGAAACTCTTGTTAAAAATAAATAGTGACATAATGTAAGACCCGCACATTAATGCATAGAAAGATAGAAGGTTGACGGCAGAAGGAGACTGTATGGTCCATCTAGTCTGCCCTTATGTGTATGTTCTCTTTATCTTAGTATAGATGTGTGCTTATCCCAGGCATGTTTAAATTCACTTACTATCGATTTGTTTATCGAGGTTTGTTTCAAGCATCTACTACTTTTCTGTAAAATAATATTTTCTAACGCTGCTCCAGATCTTCCCTCCGACTAGCTTTAGGCTTTGCCCCCATGTTCTCTCATTAAGTTTCTTCTTAAGAGGTGAAAGCAGTACTACAATGTGATTTGGTAGTGGATGTTTGTTTCTTGTTGCCCAGCACCTAATAGTCCCTATTGTTGTTTTTAACCTAGCTACTGTCCTGCCCAGGCATGCAGGAATTCTGCGATTTTGTTGGAAACAATAGAATTGGTTGGGAACTGGTTTCTGGATGGGGATTTGAGCTGAACTTGGAACTATACTAGACTTGGAACACAGGGAATCACAGACCAGAAGGGGGAGAAGACCAAGAACAGGGCAGCGTGAGTCATAGGCTGGGAAAAGAGCATACAGAGTCACGGGACTGGGAATATAGACACAGTGATTATGCCACCAGAGAGGCAAGCTGTCAAGCACTCGTGGCTCAGGAGGGTCTGTACCCAACACAGTCTGTAACCAACCTGCTCAACAAGGGGAAACCAGTGGCCTAGGGTCCACTATAGCATACAGATAATCATAGGCCCAGTATCCAGACAGGAGCTGGAGAGGCTGCAGAAAGGACATCTTCTTCACACTTATAGATTGTGATGCAATGGCCCAGCAAGGAGGCAGGGTTACACACAAACCTTTTGTAAGACCATGGAGGGGATTGCAGACAGATGCAAAGGTCACCCACATTTTTTTTTTTTTATAACCTTTGGCATAACCAGGAAGGCATCGACTTCGAATTAAAATAGGCAAGCTGGTCCATATCCCTTGCAGTGTTTTCACAGCTACTAATTTTGCTTTAAAGTGGATCGTCTGGGGAGGTTTTAACCTCACCAATCTGCTGCTGCCCCATCGTTTTTACCTTTGGACACTAAATACTCAGCTTACTAGGGGATCCATCTTCTGGGTCCCTAGGATTCCGGGTGACCTTCTGATGGGTGGTAACATCTTGCATACCATCAGGCACTGCACGCAGCCCCCGATCTTGCGCCTGCACAGTGCCCATGAATGGGATGTAATGGGGCCGCCCAGAATCTTGCGAGACTTTACTGTCACTAAAAGATGGCTCAGCACTTGTGGGGGCAGTGATCGCGCCCTGAAGCAGCCGGATGTCGCCACGGCAGGCAGCGCCGACATCCAAAAGTAAGTAGGGGCCGATGGGTGGGGGGGGGAATTGGCCCCTTTATATTTTTGTCCGATGTTCCTCTTTAAAGCCTCTGTAACCCTATTCACAGTTGTTTGGGGAAACAATGGTCTATGTGATATTGAACAAATGCCTCTTAAAAAAAAAAAAAAAGTATGGTAAAATCAGCATGTGCATCACAGAGACAGTTTATGGCTCTCCTAACTTATCTCATTGTGTCCTTTATTTAAGAACAGAGGAGCATACATGAAAACCTCTGTTTGCACATATCCGACCTGGAATAAATGCCTTTGTAAATATATGTATGTAATCTTTAGGGATGTTAAAAAAAAAAAAAAAAGCAATGTTTGGATTTTATGGAATTAATTGACCGTAAAAGAGTTATTTAGGAGGAGAATAAATTAGAGTGGACCTAAACAACCCCCCTTTGCCCTCTGAATTCAGTTTGGCATTTTAAAGCAGCTCAAAACTCTTGATTGCCGACCCTGGAATCGAAAAAGCTTCAGAGCTGGCCACTGGCCTGCCCCTGGGGCATCCTAAATCAGGATGCCCTGTTGTGTGAGCTGAGCCGGCAGCATCCCCCAAGATTCTTGGCCGGATGGTGGAATGGGGGTTAAAAAAGGGTTTCGATCCGCTTTTAAATATAAAAATAAATCATGTAAATTACCATACAGGAAGTAAAATTGGATCTTTCTAAAGAGGCTAAGCAAAGAGGGCATACCTCCCAACTTTTCGGAGTGGGAAAAAGGAACATTTGTTAAATTAGGCCACACCCCCTCATTGAGGGATGGCTAGGAGATAGATTATAACAGTTACAACAATATAAACACTTTGAATAGGCAAATGAATCATTTATTGATGCAGATCTGCATGTTACACCTCAAAGAGGGACAAATGAGAACAACGAGGGACAGGAGCACATGGATTTCAAAGAGGGACAGTCCCTTCAAATCAGGGACAGTTGAGAGTTATGATAGGGTCCGAAAATAGTTCTAACCCTACTTCACTCTATCAAAGACTTTTTAAGTGTACCAATCGCCTGCCAGCCCTGGATTCTAGACTTCAGGGCCGGCCGACAAAGATGACCCACTGTGTGGACTTAGTTGCCCGCAAACCCCTTACCTTTCTACTGGTCCCTTGGCGTGACCCCTTCCGTTGCATCCCTGCAGCGAGACATGCTCCCTTTATCTGAATGGCTGGGTGCAAAGGCATGAGCACTTTGCAGGAAAACCAGGGACGTGGCTGCCCTCTGCTCCCTATGCTGACGCTCCACCAATGGCTTTATGTTGTGCATTAGTATGTATGGCGTAAAACGCTGATTGGATGAGAGCCTGCGTCTGCACTATGGTGAGTTGAATGGGTGATCTGGGGAGGTTAACACAGGAAGGCACCCCAAATTGGAATGCTCAGGGAATAGAACCTATCGAAAACCCAGCGAAAATCCTAGCGATTGGTCCACTTTAAATAAACCTGTTGGCTTTGAGTGAGCTTTAGTTGACACAAACTAAGTTTTCTTGTTCTTACAGGCGGTGGAAACCTTGCTTATAACGGCCAGTGTGGTGACCCTTGTGTTGGAGGAAGATGGCACCGTTGTTGACACAGAAGAGTTCTTTCAATCTTTGAAGGACAACACACACTTTTTACTTCTTGAAGGGGGGCAGAAGTGGACGCAGGTATGTGCTGCCCCATAATAAACAATATGGAGGGACGCTTGGGTAATATTTCCCACCAGTCAGAAATATGCAAAGGGCTAGCTTTTCCTAAAATTGCCATAGAAATATTTTATTCAGGATCAAGAAGAAGAGAAAAGCACACAGAACGCTCTTTAAAGTGGAGCAAAACCCAAGCGGTCTGCCTGGAATCTAAAATATTC